>KK499770.1:1271280-1336039 GCA_000688715.1 Glossina pallidipes
CTTTGCGGTTTCTCTGATAGTTTAATATGAGAATGAGACCGAGACGGATTTGCATTAACTATCAAGAATTCATAGTTCATGCATTTATGATCATATAAGATAAGATAGTAAGCACACGTTATAACTTTTTTGACAATCCAATTGGTTGTCTGTTTATCTGTTCGCCTGTTCGTCCATTCGTCGTGACACGCCATAAAGTCTTTAGACGCTTGATGTTTAGCGTTGTCAAATGAAACTTGTATTTATATGGAAATATATGTTTATATATGTATATATATATATATATATATATATATATATATATATATATATATATATATATATATATATATATATATGTTTATATGTATGTGTCTCTGTATAATTCATATATAAGGATCTGTGTGTGTGATCTTGTAAATGTCATTCGATAACTGTGATTCGTTTGTCGGTTGTCTGCTATTATTGTTCTTATTGAGTTTAACTGCCGAACGTACATAGATTCTGTTCACTTTATTTGTTTCTGTTGTGTAAAATGATATATTGAGATGACATATGCTTTAAATTATTTATTACTATGGCCATCACTATGATCAGCAACAACAATAACAGCAGTAACAATAATAACAGCAACATCAAGAATTCTTGAAGAAAACTTGTTTACCTTAAAAAAGTTTACTAACTTCTCAGTCCCGTCAGACAGATATACAGACAGACGGATAGAAAGACAGACATACAGTCACTCAGTCGGTTAGTTTGATAGCATTTTAAATGGACAAGGACTAACTTTACTTTGAAGCATAAAGATATGAACACTCGCATGCACACAATACACTTATCTCTACAATTTACACAGTGGCACACTTTAGTTGACTTTGATTTGATCCGTTAGATGCAACAACGCGTTGTTGCAAAACAAAACTAGTTGGAAAGCATGTTTATTACAATATTGTTGCAATAATTGTTGCCCGTGTTGCCGTGTTACCTGTTGTTGTTATTATTATTATTATTATTATTATTATTATTGCTTTTTGAAATGTCTTCTTTTTGATTTTTTCTTCGTCTTCGTCTTCGCCTCCTTCTTCTTCGTCTTCGTCTTCGTCTTCTTTTTCCTTTTCGCTTTAATTGTGAGCCGGTTCTACTTTGATTGCTTTGTGGTACGCACATGCGATTATATTCTTTTTCTTTTATGCGTTCGTGTACTTGTATTTTCTGAGAACATTAACCAGTTTTCCTCTCAGGGGCATTTACTTACACAGTAAAGCGTTTTACGCTGCTTGCATTTTTCTGCTTCGGCTATGTGTATGATATGTAGTTCCAAGGCCGTATTTAGACTGTTAACGAAAACAGCGTTTACTATGTCTTTTATAGTTAGTTCATCATCATAGATGGTGCACTACGATACCGGATTGATGACGATACTTGATACGGCTTGTTCAGTGGGCTTGAAGGCGTTGATTTTTTAATACTTCCCGACTCCTTTTTACTACTATCTAGCAAAAAGTCTATCAAAATTATCAGTTATTTGTAAATCAGCCCACAAAACTATATACAAAATTTTCAATATGATGGCATAAAATCTATGCCATAAAAATTCTTACCCGGTGACAAAATTTAACAAATTTTCTAATATTACGAACAAAGTACGAATTAACACATTTTAGCCAATAGTTAAAAAACTCTAAAATCGGAAAAAAGTGTACTCTTTTATGCGATTTCTAAATAAAACGACTCATGTTCTCATCATATAAGTGGATTGCGGAATTGTTTTAGTAATCAAAATCGACGCTTACTACTTCATTGTCTGAATCGGTCCCTGGATCCGATCAGTTCTATCAAAAATTTGAAACTTAATTATTCTTCCCTTAAAGGTATGTTCGTCTATTTTCGTCTAAATTGTTACACTGAATTTGTTGCGTGCATTTATACTAAGCCGTAGGTAAACTTTGTAATAATAATCTTTTTCATGCGGCATCGTTGCTATATATTTTAGATGACACGTTACGATCGCTTAATACGTTACTTTTTAAATAAATGCCTTTATAAAATTTATTTTCTTTAATTTCGGAATATTCATCGGGAAATCATTCGGAAACAATTCGTGTGACTAGCAGCTAAAATACGAGGTGCCGATGTCTTGATGAATTTGCTGATTGCTTTCGCATCAATCGAATAGAAATCTCGATATTTAAACCGTTAAAAAAAATGAAACGCGCAAACGTCTGCCATACTTGATTCCCAAGGCGTAGAAGCAGTGTGTTGACAGCGTTTTGTTGGATATAGATTTTAGATGCATGCGACATATTCACACATCTACCCATACTTGCACCAATAGCTTTATGAATGCAAGGTAGA
This sequence comes from Glossina pallidipes, assembly GCA_000688715.1. NCBI lineage: Eukaryota > Metazoa > Arthropoda > Insecta > Diptera > Glossinidae > Glossina > Glossina pallidipes. The sequence goes on from KK499770.1 coordinate 1,273,615, forward strand.
AAAAAAAAAGCTTACGACTATAGGGTTCTTTTCCTTTGGTTATTGCTTTGTTTCGTGATCTTCGTTCGGAGCGTTTCCTTTATTAATTGACCGCTTAACGTAAATGCTATTCCAAATCTTATTTATACAGAAGAATTATTCTTGAATTCAAAAGTTTTCATTTCTTGTTCTTGTTTTTTTTTTTTCTAAGGATCTGACTGACTTCTTATCAGTGTTTGATTTGTTTCATTTTTGAACACGATTTCAAGTACATTATTTTAATTATGTACATTCATTCTAATTCGCTACGAGTAGCAGAATTCAAAAGAAAAAAAAAAGGAAAGAAGTGCGAAGAAGAGTGCAGTTTAATAATAAAGAAGATGAATATGTTTGCGATCGTTTTTTCGTGTAAGTAACAACGAAGTGAAGGATATTAATATACTCAGCAATTTCGAGTAAACTTATCATCTTTATTTATTAAATGGAAATTGCGTATTGCGTGTATTCGTGAAAGCAAAAAAAGTTTAGGAAATCAGAGCGAAATCGTAAATTTAAATATAAAGCCAGCAGCTGCTCCATTAAAAGCTATATTATATGAGCTTGGGTGACAATTGTCGATTTAAATTTGCAATCAGCGCAGCCACTACAGGAACAATTGAGAGATAATTGAAAACATAACGAGTAAGATAATTAAGACTCAATTTTCATAGTTTATAATGTTGGCTGGGAATAGCTGACTTTTTGCCTTTGTAAAAGCGGAAATTTATATCATGTGTTTGAAGCAGACATCGCCATTTTTCTGATCATGAGTACATTTACCACAGCAATTAACAAACAAATGCGCAGATGGATGGACAAATATGTGCACAACTGTTCACATTTGATACCGATCAATAATATGTAGATTTTACAGGGTTTTGAAAACAGTATAGAATTTTGAATATTCTATAATATTGAGTAGGTGTGGTCGATTTTTTCCAATTTTGCGCAGTTACGGCAGAATTGCCCGTGGAATATAAGTGCAAATGTTTATCGTTGTATGTGTCGTAGTTCGTAAGTAACGAGCAAATTAACAAATGTTTTTTTTTGTTTTTAAACATGGAAATGGTCGCAGGTTATTTTGTACTGTGGGCATATCCTTTGACCGATGTGACCCAATTTCAATACTAAACTGCATGCAAAGTTTCTGCCAAATTTGAAGTGGATGGCTTCCTTTTTGCCACTGAGAGAATGTTTACCACCGACAGACCGAAAGACACCCAACCAGACGAATATGCTTAAATCGATTTAAAATTTGTTGCTTAGCAAGATATTAGCAATACATACTTTATGGTGTCTCTGCAGCTTGCTTCTGGGTCTTGCACACGTTTTCACAAAACGTCGCATCGTTCGGTGATGGGTATAGAAATGTTATACGTCTTAAAAGACCTAAAAAAATTTTAAACATTTAAAATTCCCAATTGACCCTAAAGTGGACAGAAGGCCGATTATTTAAATTAAAACTCATGACAAAAGACCCAAGTCATGGATAAAGGAAAAAAAATGCAAAACCAATCGAATTTTTCATCAAAGCAAAGCGTCAGCTGATTAAAGTTGTGCTTGTAACTTTGAAAAGCTTGTGGGATTTTCTCTAAAATGCACTAGATTTACTTCGCCCCTCTCCCCCCACTCAATTCAGCGGCACTAAAACCTACAAATTGATGACAAGAGTTCTTGATTTATCTAATTTATCGTAGCTGCAACTAATTCCCTTAAAGGTATTTGCGAAATATCACTTTAAACGCGGATGTAATAAATTTACGAATGATTTAAAACAATAAAATCACTTTTCGGCCATAAATTGGTTTTATCACTTCGACTCTCCGATCGTTTGAATAAATATATATATATATATATATTACGGTTAAATCGCAAACAAATGTTAGTCTTAATGAAAAAAAAAAAAAAATTTTATTAAAAAATTTTTATTTGAGAAAAAATTCGTTTGTATAAATAAAAGAAATAAAATATCAAATGAGGTCACGTTAAAATACAATGGATTGATTAATACCGCCGTGTCGGATGGCAATTATCTTACTTTACTCACCGCTCGAGGATAAAAATTGAAAAACTAATTTTTTAAATCACATTAAATATAATTTACAAATATTTTAAATATATATATAAAACAATAAATAATTTGAACTTTGAGCATGCTATACAAAAAGAAAAAAAAAAAAAAAAACAAAGAAAAATCAACGGAAAACAAACAAGCAAAATAGACGAAAGCGTACGAAACAACAAGAAGACGGACAAAAAAAAAAGACAGATAAACATCAAAGCCCCATAATTAAGTGAAAAAATAACACTTAAAAAACTGACATAAATAAAAGCACAATAACAACAACAACAACAACAACAAATGACAAATACAGCGAAGCCAAATGACTTATTGACCCGACTTAATAACAACAATAGCTACAAAAACAATAACATAATATATTAACATAAGCAATAAGCAACAAGCAACAAGCAGCAAGCATATGCATTAAAAAACAAAGTTGTTCGTATACAAAATAACAGTTATTCGCGTGATTTCGACACGTTTTGTTAACCAGTTAAAAGGGAGCGAATGAAGATTAAAGACCGTCACAATAGAAGGGTGAGAGAGAATGGACGGGAGGTAAATGATTAAATTAGAGTGCAAACCAAAAATAAAATGTCCCGAGTATTTGCATTGCAAAAGTGTTGGCGCGTATGATTGTTTCGGGTCGTTAATATGGGATTTACAAAAAATATTACACTGCCACGATTGCATCGTCAACATAGCGCTTAACATTTGCAAGCACAGAACCAGAAAGATACCAAAATAAAAATACTCAGCTAAGAACGAAACTTTGTATATTGACAAGTCGCCCGCTTTTGTTAGTATGATTATAATATTAAATGTGTTTTTTTTTTTTTTTTTTTTTTGTGTACAAATTATTTAGCAAACTAATAGAAATTTTACAACAAATCGGGCGATTGTAGTGTGCCGGGCCCTAATTTTCTATAACTATCATCTTCACTTCAAAAAAAAGAAATAAATTTTCAATACCTTATAAAATCGGATGTGGGTCAGGCGGATCTTTCAGTTTTTTATACAGATACTGGAGGATTACTCGCAGAATATACGTACGAGCAATGAGCAGAAAGTCAACTGTTGACAGTTTATATAGTACTGTACGCTTGTCCTTTGCCTGATATGAACTATTTTCGATACCCAAGTGCCTGCAAGTACTTTCAATATCTTTATGAAATTTCAAACCGATATCTCGACTTTCGTAATTGGGAGAATAATTACAAGCGAACAAGGTGCTTAGATCTCTCCAGAATTTGATGCTCAAGATGATCAGATATAGAATATATAAATATATATTCTTTATAGGATCTCTGAAGTTTTCTTCTGGGTCACGTAAATGTTTTATAAGCCTTACTGGCTTCCTATTCTTACTTATCCGGTAACTAGAGAAGCATTTATAGGAAAGCACTTCTCTTTCACATACTAAGCACTCGCAATAGACAAGATAAGATTTTAATATAATATAGTTGAGCACTTGACTTGGAGATTAACGTACTCCAGTTTTTGCTTCCTACGAAGTCTGTACATAGGCTTTCCTAGGTTTTACTCCATCTATTTGATAAAATTTATTATGTATTCTTTTTCTTTCTCTTCTTCCTTTATTTTGTGTTTCTACTTTTTCTCAAATTTTCCAGATTTTTATCCTTCTTCCTTTTCTTATTTACTAAGCATTCTTTAAAATTATTTGTATTTTCTATGTATCTTTTAAATCTCTTTTTTTCTGTACTTTCTCTCTGAGTGTTGTCTGCATTGCATTTTCTACACATTCTCTATGAATTTTGTGCTGTTCATCTACTTTATCTGCATATTCTCGATTTATTGTATTTATTTTCTTTATGTAGTTTTAAGAAAACATACAATAAAATGTATTACACAAGTAGTAACGTAACAAAACGTAACGTAATATAACGTAACGCAGTATAACATAACGTGACAGCACTAACAATCAAATACGTACTTGTAGATGGATCTATTAACTAATTCTTGTACGTAAGCCGATAAGGATTAAGGTAAGACGAAGGCGAATTTAGAATTGGGTAACATTTGTAAATTTTTGTCACGCAACAAGCAGATAGACACTTTTTAATTAACTCTGTTAACCATGCGCAACGTGTGATTCTACCCGTTAGACATAGGTTTTAACATAACATAACATAATTTCTGTTGTCGCTATATCGTTAACATAAAAAAAATCATGGTTAATACAATTTTTTTAATTCGTTCTAATAATAAATTCTTCAAGATTTACTTATACATATATATTAAAAATTTTAGTTATTAAAATTAATTAAATTTTATTTAAAATTGACTTGATGGAGAGACTTTTTCAAAATAAATTTTATAAATTTTTTTTTTTTTATAGTTTTAATTTCCCACTATGGCAACCACTTTATGTGGTGGAGTTGGTGGTAACGCATCACAGACAGTAATAGGTAATCAACTTAAAACTCAGCAAGATTCTTCCACAATAAATGGAAAACGCGGCCATATAAGGTCAGCTTCATTGGAAAATGCGAATTTAATTGCTGCGAAGAATACGCTAGGCTTGCCAATGTTGCCTGCAGGTCATACGGGCACTCTAAAGTCGCGTGATGAACAAAAACGCATGCGTAACAAATTTGGCAGCTATAGCAACTTAGAAGAGACACAGCAGGGTCGCAGTAGATTTTATAATATACGGCAGATGTTTGAATTTACGAAAACAAGTCCTAATATGAATTCAGCAATAACGTCAACAGGTAGTAACAATCTTGCCTATAACGATGAGCAGCAATTACAATCATTGCCGGCAACATTTTTAACGCTTGGTAATGCAAAATCATCATATCAGCATTCGCCAAATCATGCACAAGCTCAAGCCAGACTTCAGGCCACACAAATAGGAGCCAATGCGTATCAACAACAGTATGTGCAACAACAAAAACAGCAACAACAACAACAACAACAACAACAACAACTGCAACAACAGCAACAACAACAACAGCCGCAATCGCAAACACCACGGAAACCGATATCAACCACCCCGGTCGCCATAATTGCAGCCAATGCAAGCGGAAGTGGCAGTCGTGCCAGTATTACGGAACACAATGAACGGCTTAATATAACCGAGAATTTAGATAACGGTAATAACACGCGTCCAACACTTCAACAACAACAGCAGCAGCAATTGCAACCACAACGTTTACAAACTCATACGGCTATGGTGTACAGCACGAGTCATAGAGATTTGTTAGCTCAGCAGCGCAGTGTCAGCGATTTAGCGGATGTTGAGGAGGAGAACCGCCACGATCAGGTATATATGTTATAGCATTTAAAAGCATGCGCAAGTGTGTCGCCAAACTTCAGCATCGCATGCTTTAAGCACTTGTCTCTAATACAATAATAATTCAATTCAATTGTTTGTTTATTGTTTTTATGTTTTGTTTTTTGATTTTTGTTTTTCCTTTTCTATATATATTTGGGTGTGTTCGTTCCACCTTCACAACATCAAATATATGATATTTTTTTAAAATACACCTTACCTTCATTTAGTTGTAATTCATGTTTTTTGCGCTTCGTTTTTTTGTTCTTTTTCTTTGTTTTATTTGTTTTTTTGTTTTTTTTATGTTATTTTTTTTATATATATGTTGCGTTGGTTGTTGTTTGTTGTTTGCTGTTCTAAACACACAGGCCACAAATCTTTTACGCCCGATTGCTTTTAAGCCGATCCCTTTCGAACCGGACTACAGTATTCCCAGTCGTTATTGTGATGTTGTTGTCAACTCAGCCAACGCTGTACATTCTGTCGCTGATCGTTATGGCTCAACACCTTCACTGGCTCCCATGCAAGGTTCTAATCTAAGATTTGGAAGTGAGTAATAATAATATGAGAGAACACGTTTCTTTGCCTTTTATTTTATGGTAAATACAAAAAGCTTTCATGAACGGTTTTTTTTTTTTTATTATTTATTTTTATTGTTGTTGTTGTTGTTGTTGTTGTGATTAATATAAGAGAGATATTAAAATAAGATAAAAAAAAATTTATTAGAAATGTACATAAAAGCCAGTTTCTATATGTAAACAATTTCACTATACATAAATCCATATATAACGCATCTCTTATATTATGTATAGTCATAAATGGAGTAAATAAGGGAATGATTGACAAAAATTGTTAAAGGCAATAAATTAACCACACGCAGCCCTATTAAGTGCTTTTACTCAGTGGTGTTGTGCTAATTTTTTTTTTTTTACCGGAACGCGTATATATAATTATATAGACAGGGCCGCTCTGTGCGGTCTCATGTCCCAAATTTGACGACGGGGGGGGAGATTTCCCCCAATCTTCGCCCGTCTTCTAATGTTTATTATAAATTCTCGTTATCAGTAATCATTTTTAGTTCCGGAACGCGTTCCTGTCCAAAAAGGAAGTACCGAAGCGACGTTCCGGAGCGTTCCGGCTCGACAACACCACTGCTTATATTATGTATGATAGAACAATGCTACGGAAAAAAATTCATATTAACGGCCTTAACCTTCATTTCGAAACACCGCGTCCCTTATGAGTTATAATATGACTCTAAAGTATACGTCAATTTCGACCTAATAGCTATCAATGATAAGGGCTTTTTGAAAAACAAATTTAACAGCATTGACGACTAGATTTATTATTTCTAAAATTTTATTAATTGTGGACTTGGATTAGTTGTAGTTGAACTCAACTCAAGAAGAGATTAAAAATTATTTAAACGTAATTGACATCAAGTTTCTAAGGTCTATAGAAACAATTACCTAATGTGAGTATACATGAAAAATTCAATATATATATAACGATAGATTATGATTTATGCAACTTTTAAAAAAAAAACTTTGGAAAACAAAAACCAAAAAAAAAAAACCGCAAATGTATTAATGATTTTTCAAGAAAATATCCGTTAAAAGGCAAAGCAAAATTTGATCTTTGAAAACCATAGGTTATAATTTAAGAAACATGTCATCAATTATGATTAAAATATACGACAACACTGATCGTCGTCCAAGGTGGGAAGAAAAAAATTAAAAAATTTTATTTGGCAAAGTCTATGCCGATATCGCGTAATTCTATGCTGCCTTTAATGGCATTGGAAGATCAGATTGAATTGGGAAAATCCTACCGTTGCTAATCGTGTCAGAATTGCTTCAGACTTATTTTGTTGGCAAAGACATACAGACATGGCTTAATCAATTCAGAGTTTCACTTTACTTTATAGGGTCTTTGAAGCTACATTTTGGGTCTTAGATACATTATGCAAAAAAGCAAAATGAGTAAACGCCCATCCTTCGCTGGTGTCTATAAAAATAGTAGCAATAATTATTATTGTTATTATGTTAATTATTATATAATAAATAATTAATAAGTAAATAATAAAAATAGTAAGAAAATTATATTCGATTGTGACCGAATTTTTTATATTTAGCGCCGTATCCTGGAACAGTCCAAAAAAAAAAGGAAAAGAGCTAAATTTTCATACTTTACAAAATTGGGTGGACGCGGCTGATTTTTTTCTATTTTCAGAATAAAAGTTTTTGTCGTGTAGGCGCGTGGGCGTTCTAGGCGGATCCTTTGAAAATTTTAAGTCACTTGCAAATCTTTCCGCAAAATCCTAGCCGATATCTTCATTTCGATATCGTTGTTTTCACTTTATGCAGCACTGTGTGACGGACAAGCGAATAAAGTGAAATGCTTAAATCGGCTTAAAAGTGCATACTGATGAAGATTCACGCAAAACTTAAAACCGTTGATTGATTTTCTTTCTTGCCTCATCTAACTATCCTTTCCCTGTCGTGGTTATCAGCCGAACTTCATCCGCTGAGGAAGGGAGTAAAACAAAAAAATTGTTACGCACATCTAGTCACTTAAGATCCGAGGCATACAACTCAAAACTAAAACAATAGTTTGTGTCTAAATACTTTATAGAATGGAGAATGAGATCGTCTCTTAAATAACCGTAACTCATAAGAGTTCATAAGAGGATATAGAAGTTAATAGCTCCCATAAATATTCTCTCTTAGAAGAAGAGCATCGATTTAAGAGAACTATTTGCGTTTAGTGTTCTTTTGACTTGTTTTGTAACAATTAATTATTGCAAATTAATTGCATTTGTTAATGCATAAAACTAAACAATAAAACATGGAAAAAAAAACTCGCAATTTCATAAATATATACGAATACATATGCATACACGCATACACACACTTATCAAATAAATAAATTATAACTAGAGGAGCTGTTGTAATTAACTTATACGTTTTTGTTTTTTATAATCGTTAGGCACGACCGACTTACGACATAGTGGAATTGGTATTGTTGGCGGAGGAGTAGGAGGTTTCATTGGCGGCGGTGGTAGCGGCGCTTGTGGTGGTAGTGGTGGCGGTGGTGGTGGTGGTGGTGGTGGTGGTGGTTATTCAAGCAGCAGTTATTGCAACAGCCTTATGGCACGTCGACGTGGTTCCAGATCGTTGAAAATCAACGATAGTATGGAGTCAATTCGACATACACCGGACTCTGATGCGAACAACCAAAGTGGAACCATGTAAGTATGAGTAAACACGCAATTGAATAAATAAATAAATAAATAAAAAAAAAAAAATTTAAAAACAATAACAAGAAATGAAAAAAAAAAAAAAAAAAAAAAAAATAAAAAAAAAAGAAATGAAAAAAAAAAAAAAAACAACAAAATTAAGAAAAAATGAAATGAAAATATTTCTCAATGCATGCGATGATGAATTTCTAAAATTGATTTCTATGTACTCACCTGCTTGCATATTATATATCTATAGAAAATCGAACGTTAGTAGCAACGGCACTGGCAATAACATTATGGCCGGCAATAATGCTCTCAGTAATAATGGATTAAATAAATATACGACAAGCGATCAATGCGATATGACGCCTTCGCCATCGGATTCTGGAATTTCAGAATTGGAAGCGGTTTTAAAAGATCGCGACTCCGAATTATCATATTTAAGGCAGGCCATGGAGCATAATGAGAAAGTAATTTTCACAGTACACAAGGTTTATTTTTTATTTTTTTTCTCTTTCTTTCAATTCAAATAATGATTCCTATCTCGATAATCGTTGCTTAACTTTCCATACAAATTATTGCAGGATAAAGAAACCTATTGGGAAAATGAGAATAGACGTTTACGCACCTATTTCGAGGCTCAACAACGGGAATTCATGTTGAAAATTAAAAAAATGGAGCAAATGCTCGCCATGCAACAATTTCAATTTAAACAGAACAAGCTGAGATATAGCGAACAAATCAATAAACTAAGAGAACAAATAGCTGAGCTTAAGAACGAATGCGAGATCTTAAGGTAAGCTTCGTAATAGAAAATTTCCTTTGAAACGAAAAATCATCAGATAGTGTTAACGTGTTAATGTAACAAGAATCGCCAAAATCATGTCGAAATAATATAAAACAGTGCTAGCATTTAAAGTTAAAAAAATAGTCCTCGAATAAAAATAAATGGAATTCGAAAATAGTATGACTTTAGTGAGGAGAGCAAAAAAAAATCAAAAAATTTCATTTTGAAAAGATTGCTATGAATCAGAAACGTTAGGCTTAGATGGATGATTTATTACTTGACTAAAAATATATCATTTGAAATTTCATTTACGAATCGCCACTAAAACGTGTAAGTTTTTATCAGTCAACAATTGCGCACAAGTGATAAGAAGTGCTTAACTTAAAGCAAGGATTTACACAATAGTTTCAAAGTCAAGTCGAGTGGAGCTTCATAACTAGTCCGGCAGGAAATTTAAGTATGGACATGTTGGGTGAGATAAGGAGGGCACGAATTGCCATTAAAATATATATAATGCAGAATAATGGACTCGGGCAGATTGATTTCCAATTGTCAACACTGAGTAAGAAGGCAGAGAGACTAAAACTTGCAAGTAACGTTGACAAGCTCGGTATTCAGTAAAAATTTTGAAAACTTAGCAGAAATAATCGAATCCCTTCATCTCTTAAAGCTCAGATGTCATTTCTCAATTTATTCGGTTTGCGCAGAAAAATTGTTACAATAGTCCCGAAGTTTTATATCGATGTCATGAGGAAAATTTTTATAATAACAAATGTCTAGCACTTTCGTTTTCGATCTTGTAGCGATCGGCGTAGAAACGATTACGAGTGGACGTTAATTTTTGAAAAATGAGAAAGCTTTCAAAAGTTCAGAATTCCTTTATTTATTATTACATTCATTCATATCATATTTTCATTGATGTGGAGGAATATTTAGAATTAATTGAATCTATCTCTGCGTCCCCACTTAATATTCTTGAGATTGTTAAGATTTCAGATGCATATATGCAAATGTAATGATCATTCTTATGTGCGTCTTTTAGAACGAATAACATCAGCTTAAAAAATTCGGAAAGGAATTTGAAGGACCGTTCAGCTTATGTTGAAGAGCAGCTGGAAGAAAGTCATAATCTGATAAGCAGCCTTAAAACGCAACTAGAAGAAAGCGAATGGAGAGTGTGCGAGAAGAATGGAGAATTAGCTTTACTTAAAACTCAACTCAAAGAAGCAAATGTTAGTATGAATTCCGTGAACGGAACATTGTTTCTCCGATATATAGACATGTATATATATATATATATATATATGTAAATTTTTTGTTTTCTTTATCACTTATCCGTATAGAATGAAATCACTTTAAAGGAACATGCCTTAGTTCATTTGAAACATGAAACTGTCAATAATACGGAAACTCACGTCTACCAAAGTCTTCAGGAGAGCCAACAGGTTGAACAGCAATTGCAGAATCAAAAAGATGCCGAAGTCGAGTTAAAGCAACTCAATAAAATCATTATTTTAAAAGATCAAGTGATTCTCGCTTTAACCAACGAGTTGGCTAAGCTACGCAAAGAGCTTTCCGATTTGGCCATATTTCATGAGTACGGCGAAGAACCGTCTGGCAAGTATATGCGCCTAAAGCAACAATTAGATAACCTAACCGATATCTGTAATAAGACACGCAAACACACTCAACAACGTATTGAGAATTCACGCCTGGAATTGAAAAATAATGCGGAAAAAGTGTTAGACGATAACAATCTTGAAGTGATTATGAATTGTTTGAAAATTGCTCCTCCTCTCGATGAGGGCGATTGCGATGAATGCGAACGATATAAATTAAGTTCAGAGAAACGCTTAGCTAAAGTTAGTTCAGATATTCACAGTTTTATTCATGGATCGATTAATTTACCCGACGTGGCTCTCAATGTCAATGTCAAATCTCTGAATAAATTACCAAGCAAATTGGAGGAATCGACTCTGGACACTCTAATCGAAGAATCGACAAATTACGCAGAGGAAATCGCTAATTTGCGAAAGCAATTGGATGATGTACGTGTCAATTTTGAATTAGAGAAGCGGCAATGGTCGGCTGAGAAGGAAAAGGTGCTAAAATATCAAAAACAATTACAGACTCATTACATAAGCATGTATCAAAAGTTACGGAGTTTAGAAAAGTCCAGTGATGTTGTTTAATTTGCATCATTTTTCCTTTCCTTTTTTTTTTTTAATTAATTATTACAACATGATTGTTATCTTATGCTTTTTTTTTTTGCTTTTATTTTTAAGATTTTATTGTATTTTTCTAATTTATTACGAAATTATGTTTTCATGCATAGAACACAGGGACACCACAAATTTGCATACAATTCATATTAAGATGTCCAAGTATTTACATCGATTTATTTTGTATAAAAAAAAAAAAAAAAACCTAGAGTGCTAAACAAATTATGATTTGTACTTTTTTTTAATGAATAAATAACTTTTCTTCACATTTTGTGAGATGAAATATTTATTTATTATTACATAAGGACTTGAAGTTTATCTCTCTCACACCCAGGATGTCGAAATATTTGAATGCAAATTTAGTAACTTCACTTATATATATATACATATATATATATATATAGAAATAAGCAAAAGAGATGTCAAAAAGTACACATTTTCTTGATTAGATTAGAATCGTCCTCCCAAATATCAACATAGATTAGAACATAAGTGCTGAAGTCTTCCACATATTTGCATGTCGGTATTTACAACAAATATCGTCTCACGCTCTACATTGCCATGTTGGCAGCTCAAGACCATATAGCAGGATAAAATTGTCTTTAAAATACCTTACGCGTTAGCTGACAGAAATCTTCACAAATCTTTCACAAACTAACAAAAGTCATGCTCTCTTGTCGTAAAAACGTCTCGGTTTTCATACGAGCCTTTTAATGGGAACGTGAAGAGCGAAAAATCGGTATGCGTAGTCTGCACGCAGCGCATTTATACGTCAAACTAATGTTTTTCTTCGTAAAATATATGAACAATGAGATCTTGGAGCCATAAATAGAAGTTTTTTTTTTTAAAAAGGTTTATACGAGAGAAAGTTTAAACAAGTAAGCAAATTATAATCGGCCAAGGCCTACCCTATACCACTTCGCCTAATACAGTTATTCGCTCGTTTTTGTAATAATACACCAAAATATACACATCCATAAGAGGGCTTGCTTTTCATGTATGTTATATGGTCTAAAGAATAGACCCATGTGATCCAAATTCTTTTGTTATATTGCTACCATGGATCAATTTTCATCGTAAAATATTAAAAATTAAATTTTCTCTGAAAGACTTACAATTCATGGGAAATCTTACAGGTAGTGCGGTCAAAGATATAGATTCAGATGTTCTTGAAATTTGATTTACTTAATTTTTATGTCAATTTACCAATTTATGAACCAATTTTCACCGTTAAATATCAACCATTAGACATTTTGATCATAGAAAGTTTCAATTTTCTTTGAGACGATTATATGAAACGGGGTTCAAAGTATTGCCCCTGCCGAACCAAATTTTTCATTGCAATTTAGAATGTCAAACAAGTAAGAACATTATAGTCGGCCAACGCCAACTATTAAATTCTCTGCACCACTTCGCGTAGTGCCTTTATTCGTCAGTTTTTGTATGAAATTACTATTATGGGCCACAGATTAAAACTTACACTATTCTGCTCTGCAAAGGATAAGTTTTCGTGAAAATCTTTACTAGCGTAAGACCCAAAAAATAGATGGTCGAGATGGTCCGATTTTGGTACATTTAATTTTTTTAAGTTAAATTACTATTATGATGTAATTTTCATCATTAAGCATTGAAAATGATACGAGGGGGTTGGTGGGGTTAAAAATTGCCCTAACCGATCCAAAGTCTTCATACCAATTTAGAATACCGAAATACTACTACTTAGCCACTTTTGCCGAGAAATTCTGAAAATTGCAATTTTTTCCATATAACAACTTTTCAAAATAGAGCGTTATATGGGGAGTAGTCGGATAAATAGATCGATCCGAACGATTTTCAAGAGTCAAAACACGTCACTGTACCAAATTTCATCAAAATATTTCAAAAATTGCGACCTCTAGCTTGAACACAGAGATGTATGGACATGCCTCATACGGACAGACAAGCTTGGTTCCATTTGCAATCATTTTTTGGTGTGTCCTTCTGGTTGCTACCCTGTACCACAAGTGTTGTAGGGTGTAAAAAACCCAAATCAATTCTATCAATTGTGCCGGGATCATCAGAGTGACCAGAGACATTTTTGAGCCAAACTTGTACAAGCACAATTTTTTGCAATTTTTTATTTGCTTGGCTCATTTAAAATGTATGCTTCGGCATCCAAATCTGATCTTGCGGATATTAGGTGAGAATGAAGTTATCATATAAGTTTTTGCATTTAATATTTGCGATCGTGTAAGGTGTAATAATAGCTGACGGAAGAGTTAACAACAGACGATCATTTTTAAATCAATTCTGAATGTTTGATTGGCCAAAAAGAAAACATGTATACTTCATGAAGGCTTTATACTGTATTTGTGGGTCTTGTAAACGCACTGGCAGACCTAATCTTCTTCTTTAGAAATCTAAAATGCATGCATTAATGCATGCATGTATAGAATGGCTAGTCAATCGTAACGTTTTTACCTATTTTCATTATTCCTCAGGAGAGCCATGCAAATTATGGCGTATGCCTATATCTCCATTAAACAGATGCTAAGTGTTAGCTCATCGAATTGAATTTATTATAAAATAGCAGAATATATGAATTAACAGAAGGATGAGAAGCACTCAAGGAGAAGTATACAAAAATTGTTTTGCCTATTAATTCGACTGTGAAACTATCGGATCCAATTTTGTTATCATATAAAGCGCAGTAGCTGGATTCGTTTCAAACATTTGTGAACGAACGATGAACAAAGCTTTGACCATGTGCAGAAACTGGACTTACCTGCGAATAGGTTTAACTCATGTATATATCTGTGAATTATTTCACTGGTGATGCACCGATGTACATCAAAATCAAAATTTTTCTTTCTATTCTGCAGATTGCACCTCAAAACTTATTGTTCGAAAAATTTCCATATGAAAAGAAAACGTAAATACCAATAATTTTGCGACAGACAATATTCTTCATGCATTTCTTAACGTTTAAGATCACGCATAAATTGCACAGTTTTCTGGTTTAAGGGGAGCTTTTTTGAGACGAACGGGAGCGCCATGACCATTAATGTCAGAAGCTGACCGAAAGCAAGGATTATCAGGACGAACAGGAGAAGCTCGATCGTTAATATCACAAGCTGACCTAAGGCGGCGACCATCAGGACGAACAAGAACCGCTCGACCGTTAATGCCAAAAATTGACCTAAGGCGAGGATTATCAGGACGAACAAGAGCAGATCAAAAGTTAACAGCAAAAGCTGACCTAAGGCGAGGATTAGGAGCAACAATTGACAAAGCTGCTATTCGAGGAGCTGGCGTTACTACTAATTTTCTTCCCATATCACACTATCCTTGTTTACGGGGTTCTAATGTCGTAACTGAATCGAATAGATGTGGAGCCGTTGGCTTCACTATTGAAGTATTTGATGAAGATATATAGGCTGGAGTCGGTCCACTTGTCTGTTGGTGTGTTTTGTCACTACCATCATGTGACAAAGCAATGCAACGGTTTTCCGGCCATTTCGATGAACTTGCCACCGCTGGCGATGATGCTTTTCTTGTTTTCTTTATTTTCTTTATTGGTGCATCTAACATGTCCAGAACTTCACCAAAAGTGGCACTGGTCGAGGAATCAAAGCCACGTTCAGCAGGAATTTTTAAGTGTGTCTTCGAAGGTTCGTCAACTTTGCGTAAATTATTGAGCTGACAGATCATTTGACTTTACGTTCTGCGGATTCATTTTTGTTAGCAGAAGCCAAAGACTTCACTGAAGTTAATTTGAGCGCTTTTGAGGAGCAAATAGGCTATTCCTCCTCAAAAACTTCATTTCGTTACGTTCGCTGGGTTTTTTTCAATATCGATATTTATATTTTTCATTAGCTCCGTCTTCGTTACTACGTGTACGTTTTGTAGATTCACTTTTGCTGGCGATAGCGAAGGACTTCACAAAGGTCCATTTGATTGTTCTCCTAGAGCGAGTAAGACTTTCCTCTTCAGTACTCTTTTTATTTCGAAAAGTAATTTCAAGATTTCTGTGTTCACCAGCTCAGTTCTCGTTGTGTACACTTTTCATCACTTTCTTTTTTACTACTGCTGCAGTCAGAAGTGGTCCATGTGCCGTTATCAAAATTATGCTTAACCTCACTTCTATGTTTCTCTTTCTTTTTATGTTCACGATTGTCTCTCGCTTTTCACTCTCTATCTTGATTGGTACTGCAATAATTGCTTCTATGATCGATATTTTTATCCTTGGACGAGAATACTTTATTACCCTGATGTATATTTAAACTTTTAACATATTTATATATACTACATTCTTCAGTTAAACAAGACTGCGGTGTGTATACATTTTTTCTGTCATTTGTCACGTTGACAGAAGCTCTCTGTTCATTTTTTCTGTCTTTTTGCTGCTTTGGAGTAGCATTGTAGGATAGACCGCGATCATAATCACCATTTTTCTCATACCTCTTTTGTGGGATCTTCGCCGGAGCAAAGATATCAAGAAGGGCCGTCTTTTGCAAATGCTCCTCTTCAAGGAGAGACTTACTCTTTTGACTGCATTCAACTACTTCTACGATTAAGATCGTGAAATACATTTTTTTCCTATTTCTTAACGATTTGATTGGTCGGTGCTTCACAAAATATATGGACTTTGTATGAGATGAATGCAACTTACATTATGTTGCTTAGCCTTCGCATAGGTTCTCTTCTTACACATGTACTTAAAAAGATCCAATTTTACTTTTTCAGTTGCTTTTTGTATGATTAGGTTATATTCATTTCGTTTTTTTTTTTTCATAATGTAGGTAACAACCATCAAACTCGCTATTGCTATGGTATATGGTATATGGCAATTGGTTTAATTTTTAGATCTCTCATAAGATTTCCTTTAAAAGAGTTGACCCTAGGGGTAAAGGGGTGAAAGTTAGTGTTATTGCATTTTTCTACAAAACATGAACACTTTGTCTCTGCCCAATGTAAAGAAAAGAAAACAATACATTCTTCGACCGATATTCGACCAATGCTCAACCATTTTCCCGCCTTTTGGATCATAGAGGGTGGTGTCTATTTCGTCTGCCTATAAATTTTTATTTTAATGGATGAGGATCGCTTAAAATATTGTGTGCGTCGAGACATTTTTCGCCGATAAAGCTCGAAGTAAACGGCGTTCGTCACCAGTTGCTGTTTTGAATTCAAAAGCGGTTTTTGTTTATCTATTTCCATAGAGTTTCTGGTCTTTTTAGTAACATTTTGTAAAGGCGAGTCAAAGTGAGCTAATTGTGGTGAATAATATGCGTATATATATATATATATATGTATACACATATACGTAAACGACATTTATTAGTTAATTGTTTTCAAAACTTTTTCCTTAAATTTAGTATTTACATAAAATCTTAATCATTTTTCTTGTATGGAGAAATCTTAAATAAATTAAAAACTTTTATTAATAACTTTGTTTCAAAGTAATGTTCAATTTAATGCAAGATTATATTTTCATTTATTACTTGACATTTTTGTTTTTGATTTTAAACTATACTTTTGTCTTTTACGACTTTCTATACTTCGTGTAGATGATCAGAAAAAGAAAATCTTTTTTAATGTCAAATTTCTTGATTAAATTAAATACTTATGAAAACCTATTTATAATTCTAAGTAATAACAACAACAAATATTTAAAGGAGACATTAAGATTTGCGAAAATAGAGATAAAGAAAAAGTAAAGCTTTTAAGTAAGATTAGTTGAGAATAAAATTAAACAAATTGTTCGTTAAAGATAATGTATCCTCCCAGTGATATTTTTACTGATTAACTTTTCGAGCGTTCACTTAGCGTAATTTTCATATTATTCTCGTTTTTCGGATTTTTACAATTTTTCAGTATACGTCCAGCAAGCATACGGCAGTCATCATGTGTGCTGCAGCAGAGAAAATTGTGATAAGAGATTTAAATTTCAAACAATTTCCTCGACATAAGTTGCCGGGAAGATACCAATTTGATTGCGTAAAGCTCCCAACCACCAGCCATCTTCTTGTTTAGCGTGAATTTCAATAATGTCGCCAGGATTCAACTCCAGTTCATCATACAACTTAGGAGTGTAACTATATAGAGCCTTACACCTACCTAAGACTATTGGTATCTGATTGTTTTGTTTCTCCTGCGTTTCGCTCGAGTTCTGATAATAGTTATTTGCCTCCGAACTTTGGAGATTCGATAACGTTGTACTCTTTGTGATAATCGTTTTATGTTCGCGGCGACCACCGCCCGAGCAATTAGTTGTTGTTTGCTCATCATCGTCCTCTTGTGAACTGAATTCATCAAAATCAGAATCCTGTTGATTCGAGCCACCATCCGCTTGGCCTCGATCACTACAAGCGTCGGTGTAATCGTTTGTTGATTCCAAGGTTTTAATTTTTTCTGGTAAGCCATTCATGCAAATTTGACTTTGTGTGCTAAAAGTTTCAATATTACTTTTACTACGATTATAAGATTTAAGAGCATTGTTATCCGAGTGAACTGAGTTACTGGAATTATCCATGCAACTAATATTCGAACTAGATATTGTGGTATTAGCCTGTGATACACAGTCATAATCTCCACTGTCATCGCCCGTAGTGCTGCCAGCTGATGTATTGATTCTATCATTATTTTTTAACCATAACGGTACCTTGAGAACACTTTGTTGTAGGCCGGTACGATCGCGTGTTATCTGTTTAAGGGTAAAATTTTAATAATAACTCTAAGAAAAGCCTATACATAAGCAACGGTTTTAACCTGTATATGTTGTGCTAATGGATGAGAAGATCTGGGTTTATGATCTAATTCCAATAATGCTGAATGCAACTTGAATCGTGCCCCTTCCAAATATGTAAGCATTGAACGTATCTATTGAAAGATTGCATTTAAAAATTGATATCTCGTTCAAATTTCCATATCCTTGTCCGACTTACGTGATATAATTTGTCTGTGATATTTTGATTCTCTTGATTGGTCAGGGACTGCGATAAATTTTTAAGGCCGTTACGAGAGCGACGTTCTCTTTCTAAGTCAGTTTTAACCAGTTGCAAAAGTTTAACTAAAGCATGTTTACGTCTCTCTCGATTCATGGCCAAGGTGGTATGTTCGCAATAGAAATCTGGTAACAGTTGTTCGCTGGGACCCTCAGCATTACGTCGTATATTCTTAATTATCTGCATATCTTTCATAACATTGCATGACTCTGTCTGCGGTTCAAGTCTCTGCAGTAGACCTTCGAGAACTGGATTCATATTGGCAGTAAGACGCGTATAATTCGATATAAAATTTTTCATATTTATAAGCCGCTGATTTTCTATAGTCTGCAAAAGAGTAGAGCCACGCAATACAGCCATTTCCCAATCTACTCGAGCACGTTCCGCTCTAACGCACATAGTATAATATTCAACATCGGCACGCTTGACGGCCTCCTCAGCTTTTTTCCGCTTCTGATCCAATTTGGCGCAATCCTTTTCAGCCGATTTAATTTCTTTTTCAGCAGCAGCTTTATTCGCACCTTGATGCAATAGCGCTATCGATGGAGACTTTTGTATTCGTACATCCAACATGGCATCTTGAAGTTTTTCATTTTCACGTGCCGCGGCATGGGATGCCTTTTTAGCTTTAGCTTCACTAACACGCCATTCTGCTAAAACGCGAGCAGCTTTGTCTACAGTACTCTCGACCTATCGCAGAGAGATAAAGAGAATGTACAAAGAATTGAGAAAATAACAAAAAAATTATTACCGATTTGCGTGACTTGTGATGACTTTCAACAATAGCTTTTAAAGGTTTAACTATTTCGTCATTTAAAGACACAGATAGTTGACGGTGAATGTCGCTGCGACTTTCCATTTCTGTAGCCACGCCTCGCCAAGCTTCAGCGACACTGCCCGGCAGCTCACGGCAGGCTTTATTCAATTTGTTAGCCATTTTTGAAAGTGACTTCGAATACAAAAGTTCAGAATCGATTCTAGGGAATTCATTAAGTATTTCAAAGGTTTTTAAAATAAATATTTTCAGGCGTAATTTTCGTATGAAAGACTTTCAAAAAAATAAAGCACTTACCTTTCTTGCAAAATAAGTACAAGCTCTTTACCAAAATCTCCACCTTGTTTAATGTAGCGGCGCAGTTCTTCAAAGCCGTTTTGGCCCTAAAAATTGAAAACAAAGACAAGAAAATGAATAATAAAAAAATGTTGAAATAAAGCGAATTAATTATATCGTAATTTATTCAATCTAACCAATATGTATGTATATGCTGTTAATTAGAACTTTGACGCATTCGAAACTTGATCTAACTTTAAGCGACATAACTGTTTTCTTATTTCCCTTGTAGGCTTACCTCGTGTCTAAATTTTTTTATATTGGGTGATATTGGATCACCTGTCGGCGAATTGTTCAAGTCATTATTCTCATCGGCAATATTATCACAACTTTTCACTTCCCCGCTACTTAACTTTAAACTTGATTGTGTTATTGCCTGCTGTTCGTTGCTTTCTAATACTCTTTCCTGAGAAGCATTACGGACTCGTAAAATCGTGCTATCATTAAAAGAAGGTGAGTTCCGTGTCTCCACATGATTCAGATTTAATTTTGACGATCCTACTCTTTGCACTAAGGGTTGCCTTTGAACTGCGTCACGTAGTCTAGCACCTTCTTCGCCAATCCAATGCTTGACATCGGACCAACTCTTCTTTAATTTTTCCTTATTGTGGTTCAAAGTGACTAACGTCGAGTTCTTGTTTTTCAACAACGTTATACGCCTTTCGCTCGGCTTCAGTTGATCGCGATGTAGGCAGTATTCCAAGTCGATGGCCTGATTAAATTCCTCAGTTTCATTAATTTGTCGCGTTATCTCATTGAGCTCATCTATGGACACAAACAGAGACTGGGCGTTAAGACTGTGACAACTAACCGATTTCAAGTCGTAGTCGTCAAAATTACTAATTTGTGACAATATACTATTTTTGGAACCATTCATAATGTTCCGGGACTGATTAACCGATGTACTGCTGCTGAACATAACACTGCGTCGTTTATTTCTGCGATGATTTAAATTATCGGCACTTTGATATTTTGTTTGTTGATTGAAAAAACCGCTCCTTTTCTGTTGGGCATACATTGGTGTATTAGGTTCACTTTTACTTTTTGCGGACGCAACCATTGAAGGCGAAGAATTTTCTTTGTCCGCGTCGTGATCATCGTTATCGGTGATCATACTACCAATACCGTACAACTCAGGAAGTTTAGGCAAATTCTCATCAAAATCATTAAATGCTTCGTCGCTGATTTCTTTAACTTCCTTCAGATTCATTGAGTTGGCTTTTTTGAGAAAAACTTTAAGTTCTGAGCGATGTATGTTCTGCACTGACCCTAAGACAGTTTCTTGCTTCAATTCAGGCAGAGAATGGTTGTGATTGCCAAGGATCGGGACGCTACTGTTTTCCTGCGGTAGAAGACTATTTTGAGAACAACGGGATTCAGTTGATTGCCCTTCGTTATTGCTATCGATTTTTTTCGGTGTTACGTAGTTTATTTCGCTGTTTTCATTTTCTGTTTGATCGGTTCCATTTTCTAGTTCTTCAGTTAAAGGAGTGCTACTAAGAGCGTCAACATACACCTCATTTTCGCTACCCGATGATGAGGGCAATTTTTCAGAATCAATCAACGGTTTCAATTTCATCAATGTACTGGTATCGGCTACGCCACCACCAATCATTTTCAGACGTTCCTCGCTAACATCAAAACGATCCGTATCTAAAGTAGTCGAAGATATTAGAATTGGTGCCCCGATTTCCAAGCGGTGATCTTCGGAATTCGCGCCGTTCATATCGTAACTCCCCGATAAAGGTCTCGGCGGCGATTTCGAGATGCGTCCTTTCGGTGAACGTCTGCGTATTTTATTGCTAAGCGTCGAATAACGTTTACTCAGCTTATTTAAAAGACTGTTGTTACCATTAGTTGGATTATTACTATTATTATTATTATTATTATTGTTATTGTTATTGTTTCCGATATTGCAGTCTGTGCTGAAACTGCTGCTCAATTTGAATTTTTGCGAACGTAAACGATTCATAATGTTGTCTATTTCTTGACGTTAACGGCAGCTACAAATTCAATTCATATTAATTTAAAACATTAGAAAAAATTATGGCTTCTAGGTTAACTTGGTTTCTTGAATCTAAAAATATAATTACAAAGTAAAAGGGGTATGGAGGATTTAAGCCAAATAAATGCATGATTATTTCACAATGAAAGCAATTTCTGAAAAAGAAAATCGCGCTACAATTCTTTCAAAAGCCTCTCACCGAATAGGTCTGCATATTATCTTAAGGCTTTTGATATTAGGGTGTACTGAATCAACTTTTTCCAAAGATAGACTAGCAATGAAATTTTACAACGATCTCCTCTACCTGTCACACTTTTCAAATTGCTTTCAATGTCCGAAATTCGAAAATTTTCTATCATCCTCCTAAATGTCTTTTGCTGGTGTGCGCTTTAAAAATTTACTCTTGTGGTATTTCACTCTCAGCATACAAAAAAAAAAAAAAAAGAAAGCTAAATGTCGTCTTCCGACAGCTAAACGAAGAGAAAACTCAATTTTTGGAGAAAAGTAACTTTTGGCTCGAAGAGTGACGACCTCTCCATTACCTATGTAGTATTAGTCAGAAAACAAGTCCACGTTGGTCATATCCTAGACAAAACTACTACTTCAATATTTAGAGCCGAAGCTAGAGCTATTCTTCAAGCCATAAACCTTGTTCGCAAAACCAAACTTAAAACGGCTATCATCCCAGACAGTCTGCTGGTCATAAAAACTATCCGAACGACGTTAAATTCCAATTGCAACAACATCAACAAAGTAAGAAATGCTATTACTACTTACGAAGCCAAAAATTATAATCCTTTAGGGATCGAGTCACATTGGCCTCTTGGAAAGCGAGCGAGCAGACCTAGCAACCAAATCAGCGGCTTCGGCCCTTTTAATTACAGATAGCGCAATGGAAACGGTTGACTATCGATCATTAAGGAGACAAATGATGAAAAAGTCGACAGTCCAGGCCGCTCACATGTTAATCCCAGTATCTTCCAATCTTCCAATGTTGACAAAATCAAGACCAAGACATTTGCAAGAATTCGTCTCGCACGGGACTTGCACTGCTGTAGCACATCAATAAACCCCTAAGACATCTCCTCATCCGACTGGGAATTGATGACAAAATCTTACAATTACAGATATACTTTGTGAATGCGACAACCTTTCCAATATTCAAAGATTCATATTTGAAGCGTCTATCGCTCCGGACATCCTGAAAGTGTCTGGATAGCTTAATATCAATAAGATTATTTTTCGTTTTATTAAAGCGACTGGACTAACCATCTAGACTATCTTTAAAAAAAAAAGAAAAAGATGTGATAGTATTCCTTGATAGGCTTAGTCTTAGTCTTAGTCTACTTTTTGCGCCAAATAAATTATAATAATAATATTAATAACTGATTGCTTGTATTTACAGCGTCAAAAACAACAACAATAACAACAACACAAATGAGTTACGAAAGTTCAAAAAGTAATGTGAAATCAATCGTTTACAAAACTTCTCTTAGAAGACATACTAAGCAAGCAGGCGACCATCTACGTGCAACCGAATGCAAAAATTATTAGCCATCGCGGTTTTATGAAAAGCAAGTGAAAATAATGTAAACTCTTACAGCCGATACTAAAGTCGACCTTTGCACCTCTACGCCAGTATACTTATCATAAAATACCAAATCTTCTTGTCATAGGAAAACTTAGTTTCATAAGATTTCTTATGCGTGCAATGGTCGGGTAAACAGGACAACGTTGTCCAAGTTGACTTGACACGGTACGTTTACATGTTACACTACTATTTTGTATCATTTGTCATCATGTAGTATTAACAATTAATCGTCGTTGCAGTAACGTTTAGGTGTCAGTGTGTTCAAAAAATGCTCCTCTGCTATCCGAAGTTGCTCGTATTCATTTAGTATGCGAATATATTACTTTTTGCGGTTTTTTAGATAAATTTTTTGTGTATAAGGACTTTTGCAAAATAGGGCTTTATAAAGTAGGCGGGCGGTCGTTGAAATGAGCGAATCCAATAGTTATTTTCAATAACTATTATCATTGGACGGAAACACGTCAATGTACTAAAATTTCGTGGAAATATCTCTATAGATGTAAGAAGAGAGTGAATGGATACATGGATACGTACATCAGACAGACGGATCGACAGGCGATAGACATGCTCAGGGGCACTTTATGTTGTACCCCAACTTGTATAAATACGTGCCTGGCATAAGTGGTTTAAAATATGAAAACATTTTTAATGCTCGGTAAAAGCTATTACTAAACTATATTTGAAAAGTCTGAAGGTAGAAAATAAAGTACTTTTTGTCCCTTCAAGATAAATTTCTTGCAAACAACGCTACGGTATCGTCGTTTAGACTTTATGACTTTTACTACAAAATATATCTCTGATATAATTTTTCTCAACTCGGTCTTATATACAGCGGGCGGATCATTTGATGTCTTCAATTATTTGTATGCAAAGCCGCCCATTATTATGTTTTATGCTTTTATCTTTGGGTTATGAACATTGTATAGACTTTTATTGAGTCAGAAAAAAAAACTTTCCTGCAGAAATAATTTCCCTTTGATCAATTGCTTGCTAAGTGAATGTAAAGATTCTGCTGCCACGACTAAGCTCTCACTATCGTGCAACCCGTTATTTATATAGTCGTCAAAGAAGTACCGAACATCACTTTGTTAACGTATTTATTATTCCCCTTTTCACAATGCCTGATATTTGTTAGATCGACTGATAAACCGCATGCGTACCGACCCAGGCGTAACAATTTGGACTCAGAAAGCTTGCGTCACTGAAAAGTGGGCATAGTTTGTGGCGAACATAAACAATTGGGAAAGCTATATATTTGGCGGGGATCGAATCTCGCCACTCCAATACCCATCACTCATTACAATCTGTATCGCCCCACGCCTTTATTTATAGTTAGCAAAATATCTTTCATAATTTATTTTACTTACTACTTGCTCTTAAGTTGCAATCAAAGCAATAGTGTAGGTTGTGTGTGTAGAAATGTAAATAGACGATTTGGAACTAACACAGCTAGGGCTAGAGCTAGAGCATTCTACTTTCCAAGTTCGTTTATTTAGTACCCATATCGCCAGTATAAACCCATTTTTCGCCAGATACTACATATCTTCATTTGAGGAATGCACAAAATAGTTTTGAAATAGTTCCTGTCTTGTTTGCCTTATGGTAAATAAGCATAGAACCTCAAAAAAGTGAAAAAAATAAAATTTAATTACTAGCAATTACTTTGATATGTTCATTTATGTGACCAGGGGTGCAATTCAGAATAACACGCCGATCAAGAATATGCATACTTTATAGGGACTCTGAAGTTTCCTTTTGGGTGCTACTTACATAATGAGAAAAAACAAAATGACAAAATACCGCCATTGTTCAATATTGGGCATAAAAGAGATAAGAAGACGAAGTAATGTAATTGATGGTCAGTCAAGTTTGAACAAATGTGGCGAGGAGTACTATGTTTTATTGCATACTCTGTTAATTATCGCTAACACTTAGGTCTATCAAGAACCATCGCAGACTTGAAATTCAGCTCTCGAAAGGTAAAGCTTCCTAATGAGCTGCCGTGGGAAGTCGGATATATCAAAACATCCCTCAAAATAAACAAGAATGCTATAGTCGGGCAAGGACGACCATTAGATACCCTTACCACTAAACCACTTACTTCGCTTAATTAATAATAGATTAAAAATTATACATAATTTTTATGTAAATGCATAATATTCGTGGCAGCCCACGGATTGGATACAGGAGGATACTCAAACGTCAATGTGGTCTAAAATTAGCAAATTTCCTTATTGAAAATTGTATTCTTTTCCAGCTGCTTCCACAAATTGGGCTTTGCTGCCATAGAAAGAGTTGCTTTCACGAGAGCGCCTATATATCGCGCGATCTAAAAAATAGACCTACGTAACCCAAATCTCCTGTAATTGATTTATTAAGGACGAGTTTTCATTATAAAATATTGAAAATTAAACATTTTTGACATATAAAGCCTTATTTTCCATTAGAATCCTAATATCCAAAATATAGACCTACATGGTCCGAAGTCGGTAAAGTTAATTTTCATATCAAATTGATAATATGACCGAATTTCCATCCCGAAGTATTGAAAATTTCGCATTTTTAACAAACAAAGATTCAGTTTCTGTAGGAAACATAACATAACCTATATGGCAAAAGGTTGAAAAACCTTAACGGATTCAAAGTTTTCACACCAACATAGAATGCCGAAATATTGTTGCTCAGCGATTTTTGTCAAGAAATTCTAAACATTATATATATATTTGTTATGGAGAGTGATCAAAAAGTGTGGCCGGATCCGAACCATTTTCAATAGGGGACCGAATTTCATGAAAATTGAGGTCAAATTTCTAGCCTATAACTGTACAGTTTTTAAAGCAAATGTTTCACGCGAAAAACTAACTCTGATGGATCAGAAATTTGCTTAGACAACCGCCATGTTGGTACGGCTTAGCATCACCTGGCCAAGAGCTTACTTTTTTCGTCATTTGTAGAATGAAGTGTTCAGTGAAAAATCAATTTATAAATGCTGGCCATGTTAATTTACAAACTAGTGCGGATTTGGCCTAAACAAAGCAGCCCAGTTTTATGGTAACTTTCTTTGACATCTCAAAGGTACAATTCACAAAGGCACCTGTTATTGGTGTTCGTATCAAAAAGACTGAAGTTTGAAAAATAAAAATCTTTTTATACTTCACACGCATTTACCATGTAACCCCTATATCCACATAATATGATAGGTGAATGAGTTATTGTTTATTTATTTACTAATTACATATCTGACAAACATTTCCTATAACATGTAATGAGAGCAACATATACGGCTCGTCGATGACGTAATTAGTTCAATCAATCACTGGGAATATATTCGTTCTTGTTAATAGTCTTGATGATGATGATGATGATGATGAATGATCTCTTCATCAAAGGTTTTACTGTGTAAGAGATTCAAAATAATGACAACGCATTGCTTTTCACTTAATTTAAAGAATTTATCGCTAACTCCTTATGCCATGTGGAAGTTTTTGGACAAAAAAACTGAAATGAAGAAAGCGCAACCTATTCGCTCTCTATTCATTTAATTGAAACTACGACATTAACACATAACATAAACTGCTGTTGACCGCAATAGGTGACTTAAGTTTTCTTTGAAACCAGAGCAAGATCTAAGTAATAGAAAAAGTGCTAATGAGGTCTTTTTCTAATACGAATAAACGAGTGAAAAAAAAGAATATGAGAACGTGTACGCAACAACGACAACAGCAACAACAGCAACAACAACAGCAACAACAACAACAAGCGAACAAATGAAACAAACGAAACGAGCCAACATATTATTATAAGACATGCAATTGCAAATAAATAATTAAAAAAAAGTAATGTAAAATTTATTTAAAACTGTTAGCTTTGAACAATGGACGGATACCAAAGTAGTAAGAAACCCACCTTAGGCATATGGAAGAAACTTGAAAGTAGACCGATAGATACGTAATGCATTAGAAGAAGAATCGCGGGACACGTCTTTGATGTGACGTATCGTTTTAAGAAGAAATAAATCGATTATGAAATAGTAACGCACGTCTCCCCAGCAATATGGCGTAGAATGAAAGGAAGTCGAACAACGGCAGATATGTTGGAAAATTGCTTTTATTTTCATTCACTATATATACTATGTCAGCCGTCGTATGTCGAAGAGAAGGAAATACGAAACGGAAGAGGGAGGGGAAGAATGCATTCAACTATGTGTTGCAGAAGAAGCCTCATATGAATAGACCGCCATAGAAGACATAGTATGCCATCCACGGTGTAGAGGTCAATGCAGTTAAGCGGATTTGAATGAAAGATTTACATTGAGATTCTTTGCGCTTTTTTTTTTGTTTTTTATTTTACGTGCAATTTGTTCGTTGGTTACTTGGTTGGTACGTTGCCATTGCTGTCTGCCTATTCGAGTTCATTTGTGTTTGATTTATTTATTCATTTTCAGTAAAACAAAAAAAAAAAAAAAACTAAACCGTCTTTACAATTCGGTTCGCAATTTTTTGATGTGTTGAAAGAACAACAAACAACAGGTAAAAACTTCAATTGCGAGACAGTAGAGAATTGTCATTAGATGGTACTTTAGGCTATTACCGTTACGTTCGGTGGTTGGTGATGTTGCGGTTGTGGTTGTCACTGTTGCCGTTGCTGTTGTTGTTGTTGTTGTTGTTGAACTATTTGCGGTTGCCGTAGTAGTGTAAAGGCATTTTAATCTTTTGTGATGCGAATGATGATGCATTGAACTGGTTTTTTCTTTATATTTTTTGCTTTGACTTTGAGAAATTTGGGAAAAAGAAACGTAAAGAATGTCTCAATTTGTTCTTTTTTCCGATTGTTGCTAGAGTTTTTTTTTCGTTTTTTTTAAAACCTTATTTTCCGTTCTACAATTTGCAAACTTATTATTACTTATGCTTCATGTGGGGATAATTATTTTCAAAGCGCTCTCTTCCATTGCGCTATGGCGCTATTGCGAAACTCCTCCGTTTGTCTCGCTGTCGTTTCGCTACGCTGTCAATCTGCAAGCAGAAAGAAAACAAAATAAGAAAACTATGTTCGTTTTGTGATTACATTTGGACGTCGAGAAGGTTATTTCGTTTGATAGTCCTATGTAGGGCACGCCTCACTGAAGCTTTCCAGCACTGAGTGCGTGACACGTCGCAGTCATTCATTGAAATCACATGACGATAACTTCCACTTCTTTAGATTTGCTCCAAAAATCGTTAACCAACAAACACGAACTTTTTATTTTCATTAAACAAAAAAAATATATATATATTTTACTTATATCATAGACATCGATTGCGCTCGAAATAGTCGACTTTATGCAAAGCTAATGAAACTTTAGATGAAAATTATTGAACTGAGATAATGAAGAAGTCATCGATGGGAACAATTTGGCTTTGAAATTCATTAGCTCTCTTGCTCCAGGCCTTTACGTTGCGTCATGCAGCTTTCATTTTCAGTGATAACGTGTCGTAAAATGCGTAAAAAGTTAAACCATAACGTAATCGTAAGACTTTTTAGTTCCTAAACATGGCATACAATCGACAGATTCATGTCATCACCACATAGCACACTGGGAGAATTCTCTTTACTCCTTTCATTTTTGCAGCTAATCGTCATGTACGGATTATTAAGTATAATGCATGCGACGAATGATTTGAAATTTTTCTCAATTGGTGTTTTAATTGGTGAAAATTCTTGGTAGAAATGTAATGTTAATGTTGATGCGAACAGGCGACATGACGAAAACGCAAACCCATATAGCTCTGTGTTAAATACTCAGATTACAAACTCTTCTCTTAAGGTAAATCTTGGCAAATTTTGCAAAGTCTTGAAAAGCAAGTCGAAAAAAGAAACTTAGAAGAAAGAAGAACATGCCTTAATAATCAACTCTGGCATATTACTACAGAGAATAAATTCGAAAACTAAAGTCTTACAGAATCACCATATCTAAGGCTAACGGCTTTATTAAAAAACTTCACCGCACTTGAGATTTCACGACCATTGAATTGTTAGTCGAGACTCTATCTACTCGGCCACACAGGTGGATGACTCGGGAATATATTTGAATGGGCAAAGCGTTCACATTATTAGAATGCAACTCTCTAAGTGTTGGTATTCTTCTCACGAAAGCAGAAGAAAGATTGTGCGTTAGATACTTAAATGCAAGACAAGATCCTTACACGGATGGACTGACCAACTAACTAACACGGATAGCTTAACTTGGAATTGAAATTTATCAACAATATATATATATATATATATATATACATATTTTATAAATTTGAGAACATATTTCGATGTTACAAACGAAATGAAAAAGTTAATATACGCTCTTCACGCGCATAATGCTTTTCAATGTTTTTCTTATAGCAATTGTTCAGTAAAATCGACTTATTTTCTAGTTTAATGGATTTTGGTCGGATGGGAGATGTTTTTCATTTATTACCTCGACATATTGCGGTTATATCCACCCTAAGGTGTACGTACGTACGCATTACAAATCGAATTTAATTTGCAAACTGTTAATATTGTGTAATATATAGCGTTCTTGAAGCCATAGCAGTTAATCTTTTATTCATTCGTTCGATTTTAATGTTATTTAAGTCACTTTGATTAACAGTTTATTTATGTTTGGTAATTGGGTCAATAAAGTTAGCGAAATTTAAAAAAAGTATTTTTTTTTTATATAACTAAAAAATATGAATTTTCTAAAGATTGTAATGCGATGTTTTTTAACTTAAATAGCTTTCTAATCCAAATTGTGTGATGTTTGGTATGCATAACAAAGTTGCGTGGTCCGTTGCTCACTTACGATTCACTTAATTTTTATCGGGTAAAGGTTGAGTTTTTTGCACTTAACATCACAAATAGAAGGTCAATCCGTTCAACTGGCATCATATATGTATCATGGATCAAAGTATATATAAGTTTGCGATCAGAAAGCAGCAACATTTTCCCATTTAAATTGTGAGGGCGTATCCACGGCAGTTTAATTGCATGTAATTCAGATATACTTCTTCAAGCAAGTCAAAATAATGGCCCCGTCCTTTGCTACGGTTTTTTTTTTTTTTTTTTTTTAAATATATATATATATATGTATACATAGATTTGTATGTAACCAACGACGTGGTGGGTATTGGTTGTGAACCTGCAAATGTATTAATTAAATAAAGCAAGTTCGTTATGCAATTCCTGGGAAACAAAGCTATTCACCTGAAATTTCTGAGCCCATTTAAACTTTCAAATTGAAAATTGAAAATCAAGAAGAAGCATTGATAAAATAATTCTGAATTTCGATTCAGAGGAAATCGTTTGAGCAATAGTTAAACCTTTTTTACGAGCAAACAGCACAATGCATTGGGCTCAACTATTCCACTCCAAAGCTGCCAAAGTTATCAAGGCTATATGGCATTAAGGTTCTTGAAATTTGTTTCAATTGTTCATCTTCAAATTGGTGAAAACTGTTAGTCAAGCTACTTCGATTATTTGGATGCAAAATTCCGTCCGAAAGATCCTTGTTTAACAAAGGTTAACAAAAATAACTTGGAGGTAGAAAGCGACGGGCATTCTATGTAAAATTTCGTACGTTTCCAAGGTCTACAGAAATGCTACGTGGCAATCGTTTTCATCATGGGTAGCTTAAGTTATGTTCGTTTTTATCATTACGCTGCCGNTTTTTTTTTTTTTTTTTTTTTTTTTTGAAGCTTAACCAGATGAATATGGCATTGGCTTTTTGATATTGATTAACTTTTGGTTCGAAAAGCAATACAGTGTGACAAAGTTCAATATTGTGATGCAAAAATCAAGAATTGCTTGTGCATAACACCGGAGAATATCGTCACGCAACCGACGCGCAACGCTTTTCCAATTTAATCGTACACATGTCAATCTTAGTACTTCTTGATCACAGTGTATAACACATCGATCAGCAATTGACGGGACTGACATGTAGAAGACATATAGACTGACGAAGAAATCGTACTGGTCTTAACAAGTGCCAATCCTCAAAAAACGGCTGTCAAAGCTTTATGTCATTTCTTTCGTTTTCGTACGAATAACAGTCGTTTTAGTTACGCCACTTTTGTTGTTTTTAAGACAATCGAAAAAACTGATTGTTAATACACTTTGCTGTGCGATTGAAGAAAATACCGTCCATACTCAGCATTGACCTGAAATGTGTTCTGGCAACTTTTCTACCTCGAAAACAACTACAATCGCTTACAAGTTTGATTATTTTAAACGAGGTCACGAAGACACCCATGATTCTGAAAGCAGTTTACATTCAAACATGACATGACAACAACAGAACAAAACTGAAAATTATCCGAAAGGATGTCAAAAGGCAGTTATTTACAATTTTGCATAAAAATAATGGGCATGAAAATGGTAAAGTTATGACTAAACGCAATGGGACACAAGCATGGATGTGTTGCTTATTTGGGCGCTGTTTAATCGCAATAAAAAGGACTTTTTTTTAATACCTTATGGGATAATGAACAAAACGCGTGACCCCTCATTACAATCCTAGATCGAGTCGATTCGCTTCGTTCGCTACGCTTAGTATTCTGTATGTCGATTGCTTTGAAAAGGGAAGAATGATGAACACCGAATGCGTTATGGCATTGCTGATCCTAATGAAACTCGGAATTAACCAAAAGAAACAGCGACATGAAACGGCGAAGGAAAAAATGTTCTTTCTTGGCTGCAAAGCCGATCTAACCCCCGCGACTATTATGTGCTTGCAAATCTCCAGAAAAGAATGCTCAAGGGAAGAAGAAGATTTGGATTTTGAGAGTTTGAACAAAGCTTTGTCTACAATTGGTATCAAAACGTTTGAGAGCGTTTTGGTGCAATGCAAGCATACTTTTAAAGGAGACTATCGCAGTAGAAAAGTTTGAATTTTACAAAAAAAGAATTTATTTATTTTACTTAGTCGTGGGAATTAGTTATGTCTGCTCTATCCACTGAACATATGTTGACGTTTAAAGGAAAAACCTGCACTACATATGTCGTTGACTTAAGTTCGAACTTGAAAAGAAATATGATGCAAACACACGCACAAGAGATACGAAAAAGAAAAGAAAACTTGATTCTATTTTCATTAGTGATCTCCTCGTCTAAACTAGATATTAATTTGAATTTGTTTTCCTTAAAATTAATTTAAGTTTCCCACAAATTCGAAATGACAATATCAACTGGAAAGCGGTAAATGATACATTTACCATTTGAACAAGGAACCTCTAGTCAAATGAAGCGAATTCAACGATCCTCGTTAGTTAGCGTTGCGTCTTAAGTAAACCTATTGACGAATGTCTAGCGTTTGTAATGCAAGGAAATACATCGAAGAAAATTGAAAAATAAACTCGTGAACAACGTCTAAAAAACGGTTTTCCTATGCAGCTGCGGTTACCTCATCCGTCTTATGGTCAAATAGCTTACAACTAAACGCCTTTGCCAAAAAATGTATTCAAACTCGAATAGCTTTGAAAAATTCGTATTCGTGTATGTTAGCTCTGCGTTAAAGTCCGTATTGCGGTAGGGGAAAGCGAACTTAATCTGGATACTGTGCATATAGTAGTGAATACGTCCAGTGCAACGGTAGTTCCAGTGTCAGTCGTATCATTACTTCAAACAGGGAAAGGTCGGAGATGGCATCGCGAGGGAAAGACGGACGACTTGAAAGCCCGATTAACCGGAGATTATTGAAAGCTATCGCTAGTCTAGTCTAGTGGAGAATTCCAACCATAGCTTCTTACAATTTTGTTCTTAATATATTATCTGCGGCAAAAGACATACTTTCCAATTCATCATTACATTGAAAAGCGGCTTTTGTTCTCCCAATATTCACGATTGGGAATGCGAAACACAGTTGTGTCGGAAATTTTTTGCGAGACAGCCAAGATGCATTTTGAAGTAAAGAGGACAAAAATGACCAAATAGCATACTTTACCGGCGTCGTCTATTAATGGCGGCCTGAGTTCACAAAACCTTCATGCTTTATATGGACCATGTAGGAGCTAGGTTATCGCATTGCAAGTGAAGATGGGCTTGTTGCGTTGATGGAAAAATGAGTATCGAACCAAAAGCGTTTTAAATGTAACAAAACTGTTACTCAAACGACTCAACCGACGAAACAAGTTTATGGTAAAGGGACTTCTTAATGGCTTAACATGTGACAGAGTTGAACAGTGGTAGCCAAGCCCTTACCCAAATCTTTAAATCAAACGGTGAGGCTTAATGCAATAATTATTGACCCCATAGCAAAATCCGGGAGAGGTATATGTTGGGCTATCGAAATTTGTGTTGATTGAAGACATCATCAAAACTATGTCTGAATATTTTATCAAAATCATTAAAATGAATGGAAATGTAATTAGACATCTCTAAGACATCAATTCATCGCCGAAAGCTTGATTCCTCGAAAGATTTGTGCTGCGCTTCGCATAAGTCGACGAAGAATCAAAAATTCCGCAGAGAAAATTACATTTGCGCTTCAAATTGCTATTTAACATTTTTCAACTTCTCCTTCCTATTCGCCTGATTTGTAATCATGTGATTGTTGCTTGTTCGGAAATATACAATTTTTCAAAGGAAAGTATTATCTCGACATGGAGGCCATCCTCCGTTATCGCATGCATGCCATAAACACTCGACTACTGCGCGTCAGATTCCCATGCACATTGTTGTTAAGACGTCTTTTAAACTGAAGCAGCGAGCAGTAGGTGACTTTACTAAAATATGTTTTTTTTTGCATAGGTCCTACTAACCTTCGAATACGATATACGATATACGAGATTTGAAACGATTTTAGAAACTCCGACATTGCTAGCAGTTGCGATTGGTATAAAAAATATGGCAATGCATTCCAAGTTGGTATAAAACTTGAATCAAAATGTTGAAAAGTCTTGAAAGTAGTCCAAGTAGCATTGCAGTTAACTGGTTATGTGATAATACAAATATATACATATAACATATATACATAAATATAAAACTAGACGACAAAGAATACTTTCATATGAATGATGAAATTTTAGATATAATAAAACTGCCTCTCCTCCCTTAATTAATATATTAATTATTCGATAAATTCGCTAACAATTGCATTGCATTCTAATATGTTAAGCATGCTTCTCTATGTGAATAAGGGCTTTCCTCTACATATGTACATTTAGGATGGAATGTTTGCTTTATTGCTGTTGACTGACTTGACTGACTTGTGTTAAAATTGATATGATTTTCTTGTTTTTATTAATTTAATGTGCGCATATATTTCTGCGATGCAATTATTTTCAAGTTGTTTAAAGTGCCTGTACACAGACGAAGATATAAAAGAAGAGAGCGACCACTTGTCGTTTATTAAAGATAACAACAGCAGCAGCATTACGAGTAAAATTCAACTCAAAGGTGCTAATTTAACGAAGGAAACACGTACGCGTGAGCATTATGTTTACAATAAAATGACAAGAAAATAAAGCAAGGCATCAACTTTTAAAGAATAACGAGTGCACACAAACACACACAGAGGCATAGGCATGATAGACAAGCACAATGCAACTTATGTTCTCGTCTATTTTTAAAGCAATTTGTAAGTTGCTCCACAATCAAGTACATATGTACAGCCGCAGCACCATACATACGTTTTGAACACATATTTCATATAATATACATATATATATATAAATATATATATATATATAGGTATATGTATTTATTTATATGCACTGCAGGTACTCCTACCATCTGCACTGCAAGTCTTATAAGACTTAAGGTAAATAAACATTACTAAACATGTGTGCGGGTGTGTGTGTGTGTGTGTGCAATAACAATGTTTACAAAATGTTTAAGCAAAACATATATATATATAAATATATGTATATGTAATATATATAAATAAACATAATTGATGTTAAACGCTTACATTATATGCAGACTTGTACAAGCACTACATACGTATGTATTAGAAATTTATGTTACGTATGCATTGATATCTGCCTGCAATTGTAATAAATAACTTGTGAAAGATTGATAAAATAAAACAAAAAAAAAAAAAAAAGGAAAGAAAGGAAGACATAAGCAGATCACTTTCGAATAAACATTTGACTTTAACTTTATCTATCTATTTATTTATTTATTTATCTATTTATTTATTTATTTATTTGATTTTTCTTTTTCCCTGTAATAACATCAACAGCACAATTGACAATTTGATATGAATATCACTGTCACAATACATACAACAGCACAACATATGATAACGAATAGAAAAAAAAAAAACATTTGTTTTCTACGGCTTAAAACCGATCTGTTTAATACGTGGAACATATAGCTAGTTTTCCTTGTAATTAACCGCAAGGGCGATACATTCACTTTGCTCTATGAGCGTACAATGACATTATTGGAACGTAAATCATAACGAAAGACTGTTTATATATCGAAATTCTATTTTAGAGTCAGTTCTTCTCTATACGCACCACATTTATCAACATTGCGTGCATATGAAGAGTAGCATCCTTGACCGAACATCTTGAACAATTGAAGAAAGAACGCAATGATTTCGAGAAAAACTTATTGTATTTCTTAGACCAAGATGTGCGCGTAAGCCGCTGAATTGTCCAAGCGCAAAGCAATTGTTTTGCGACTATTGAAGCTATTAACATTAACTTGGAGTTCTTGGAGTAAGTGTCATTGACTCGCAATAACAAATTGATTACATTCTTCCCTCTTGTACGAACCCTCGTCGTCGCTAATACCGATTGAATTATTTGTGTGAAGTTTCCGAAGATACTCGATGTAATGTTTCGCGGATATTCCGCAAAAGTTTACCTAATTTGGTTTTTTTTAGACCACGTGGAACTCGTAAACGAAGAGTAAGGAGTAGATTTAATAGATTAATTTTCATTATTTAAATAATTGTGAAGAAATATATAATTGATATAGATTTGATTTTTTAAATTAATCGGACGCAAGGACTAAAATTAATCGTGGTTTCAAAAGCGTATTTCTCTGCATTAGCAAGCTTTCACAAACTGATTGTGTGTTTCTTGAAACTGTAACCCATGTTCATAAGGCTCGGTTCCTGAGGTATACGTAACCACATGTAACAACAATGCGGACCGAAAACTGAAATTAATATTCGGAAATAAAAATACGCTTAATATAGCAAATTGCAATATTATTGTAGAACAATGCTAACGAAAATATCCCCAATTTTTCGGCATTTCTGCGACCTAACCGATGCAATAAAAGGAATTTGGGATAAAAAAAAAAAAAATTCAATTCCATTGTTGTAATTTCAGCACACAGAGGGACGGAAAAATTTTGCAAAGGCAACAATTTCGGAACCGATTTCGTTATTCACGGCGGACAAGAGCATCTGCAGTTTATGACATCGCACATGCATACTTGTTGTGGCAAACCTAATATACTCGCCATGTGATGGGCATAAGAATATCATTTCAGGTATATAACAAAACTAAAAATAACGCAACTCAGAAGCCAGAATGGCTACACAACACCACAACTAAGAGAGAGAGAGAGAGAGATAGAAAATAAATTGGTCCTGATTGGAGTAAAGATTGGTATGATATGCAATGCAAGAGAAAAATAACCAAATGGTAAGCGAATCGCAATTATAAGCTACGCTTACGGCAATAAGAAATATCTCTTAAAGGTTATCGTTTATTGTGTGTGTGTGTGTTTACGTCACAAAAGGATACATCAAATTCTCCTATTAATCGAGGCAATACATACCTGTAACGTACAGTCATATAAAACAAAACATCTACACTCTGACACAAGTCTTTTCAATAGACATGAGAGACAAAATTCAGGTCAATATTATCTCAAAATCGGAAAGTGCCTCCCAAATCTATATTTAACTTTATAAGATTTTTCTCTCGACTTTTGTAAGCAAATCAAGTCGTCCTTAAATTCCAGTCTATGCAAATAATTTATCCGAAAAGACACCCACGCCAACGTTCAGTGTACCGCATTAAATCCTTGATCAAGATCAAAGATATTTCGTAATTTATGGGCTTTTAAGGGTGCAATCGGAGAGAGATGTTTGTTAAAATTAGCCAGAATTTGCAGCTACAATCAGATCACAAAGTTTTATATACGTAATAAGCAACACTCACTTATTATCTCTATATATAGTCATTTTCGTGTTCTCCACCACATGCGGTGTAAAGATACATTAAGTTGCTATGCTGTGAGTACATTCATAATGCTTTTTTTTACAGATTGCAAGCCTTTGTAAACTTAATGAATTCCTGCGATTGACTTCCTAAGCAAATCGCAGGAAATACTTGCAGATTCGGCTTAAGTTGAATATAATATTAGTTGTGGAAAAACAACATTTACATATATTCCACTATTTTCGCTAACGCATGCCTTAGTTGCATCACGTTTCCATGTAAAGCCCTACCTTTCCTAAATGGATTTTTTTAGAAAAGTTTTCATCATAAAATACTACAAATTTAATTTGCTTGGTATATAAAGTTTTACTTATGTAAAAGCATTCAGTATGGCAGAGGGGTTCAAAAAATATTCCTGTCCTATCCAAACTGCTACCCTACATTCACTTATCTATACACCCACTAACACTATTTTTAGTGATCTCCTTCGAATAATATTCAAAATGCTATACTTTTGCAGCAGATCCGATGCATTTGCAGTAAGATTTGTCTTTCGCCCAAAGCGCGTCAGTGAATCAAAATTAAACAACTTTGAATAATTTTCTCAATATGACGATTTTCCAACGTAAAGATGCAGGGAACAGTACTGTATGCGTGAAAAGTGCCATATAAGCCTGAGTATCCATTCTTTAAAGATTCTGACATGATGTACGCAAACCATACCTAGAGTCCTCTCATTCTTAGTTTATCGTGAGAAAATCAATTCACATGGATTTAAGTAATTTCGTCGCCCGGTCACACGCATGACTCCGCAAAACATGTGAAAGTTTCGATGGTAAATTTTGACTCATCCACCTTGTAAATTGGGCCATGGTCGTTAAGTAGTAGTCTTCTGCAGAACTCTTGTAACAATGGTATAAAAGTGGCTCGAAAAGATGTCTATGAAAATTACTTGATTTCGTTTTTCACCCAGTAATCTTGAAATTTCTCTGGTGGCGAAATAAAAGTTTTACTAGAAAAAGTACAAAATATTATGCCTTATATTGGCACATATTTGGTTTAGAAAAGTTTTTTCTTTTAATTATAAGTAAAATGTGCTTAAATTTTGGTGAAAAAGCCCTGGAATTTTTCCTTGGCCTATTAATTTACGGGAACATTTTTCGAGTGAGCCCGATGTAAAACAAGTAAAAACATGATAATCGGACAAGCTTGACCATTAGACACCCTACATCATTTCGTTTAATATTGCCATTCATTCATTTTCCTGATAATACAAAAAAGTTACCCATCATTTTTATGCACAGATATACTCTCCATGAACACCTTCGGTGTGGAGAACGCTTAAAGCGTCATTTACGAAGCTCCAAATTTAGAAAACCTAATTTACTTGTCAAAGATTTTATGATTTTTCGATTGCTTCCGTCATAAAACAAACTACATATGAGAATTGGTTGTCGCTACAAAAAGACTTCTTTTTCATTTCATATATCAACCTATGGAATCAAAATTCCTTACGATTAATTTGTATGCTTCATTGTTACCATCGAATAATTTTCATCATGAAATATGAAAAATTAAACATTTTTGCTAAAGGGATTACTATTCAGATAATCCTTATATTGAATGGCGTACAAAAAATAAATGTTCCGTAGGGACATTACGCAATTCGAAAATTGCTTCGTCCAATCGCAAACATCAATTTGGAATTCTGAACTACTATTACTCTGCCTTTTTTATTGCGAAACTCTCAAAATTATAATATACTTTCGTATAAGGATTTTTTAAAATAATGCATTAGATGAGAAATGGTCGAAAAAGTGGTCCAATCTGAATCATTTTCAATAGAAGTCGTCTTTCAGTCAAACACATCAGTTTACCGCTTTTTATCTAAATATATCGAAAACAGTCACCTGGAAATTAAGCATAATAAAACATGGGCAGACGGACGGAAATGCTTAGAACTATTCAGAAATTGATTTTGAATCGAATGGCATAACAAAAAGTGGGTTTATCTCACGTTCTGCTAGATGTTGTATACATCTGCGCGAATATAATGTACCTTGTCCACATGTGATGCGTGGGTGTAGGGTGTAACGACAATATTAGTAGATTTCCATTGTCGAATAACCAGCTTAAAAGTAAGTGTTACTTCATTAAAACACTGGCGGCAACGAAAAAAGTTAAGTCAATAAATATTAAAAAAAAAAAATGTTTCCCGATTGACTTTTACGTGGACTTTGAGTTGTCGTGTTGCTGCTGCATATACGTGCAACTTTACCCCGTTCGTGTACCTGTTACAATTGGGTAGAAAAGAAGCAAACGTTCTTGACACTTGAGAGAATCAGTTAAGCGCTTGCTAGCAACTAATGATACCTCTTTAGAAACTCATTTTTCCATGGTTTTGGCTACAAATCTTTTATTTTCAAACATCGACGGTGGATGTTCATAATTCACACTAAACCGAGTACAGCTTCCTAACTTGTTTGTATTTATCTTATAGATATTATAGTACAAAAAAGAAAAAAAAATAAAATTAACACACACAACCAGCACACATGCACCTTTACATAAATCGTTCGGGTGGTAATATTATTGTTATTATTATCTCTCGTTAACATGCCGTCTGCCTGTGTATTTTTTGCGCTCTTTACCTTTGTTGAATGTGTGTGTGTGTGTGTGTACAAATGTACACAATCGTATTGTTTTGTATTGTATTGTTCATACAAAAGTAATCTCACGCAATTAGAAATTGAGATGATTTGTTTGCATTATTTTCATTATTTACCAAGTTGGTGGTACATTTATAAATGTATTGCGATATATCTTACGTATGTTATATGTACATATAATGTGAATGATTATTTGTAATAATTTCCATATATTTGTACTATACACCGTAGTTGTAGGCTAGTTGTACGTAGTAGTACTCATTATACATATTTTTTTGTTGATATCTTTTTTTATTTTTTTTGTTTTTTTTATTTTTTTTATAAAAATTGTCCTCCATTAGAAGAGTACAAATTTTTGCCTTTTGTTTTCGCCTCTCGTGGTGCCTTACACACGTATGATATGCTTATAATTAATTTTTCACAATGTGTCAAAAAAGTACCGGGAAATTCCGCTTAATTGCTATTAATAAAATGGAAATCGTTTTTAATATCGTAAACAGTGGTGTTGTCGAGCCGGAACGCTCCGGAACTTGGTTCCGGTACTTCCTTTTTGGACAGGAACGCGTTCCGGAACTAAAAATGATTTCTCATAACGAGAAGACGGGCGAAGATTGGGCGAAATCTCCCCCGCCGTCGTCAAATTTGGGACATGAGACCGCACAGAGGTCGGCCCTCTTTATATATTATATATACGCGTTCCGGTAAAAAAAAAATTAGCACAACACCACTGATCGTAAATATTGGTTAGTTAACGTCATGCTAAACGTAGTAGAACAATGTTCTCATGTGACAATACTTTGTGTTTTTGGAGGAATTTCGTGGGCGTAATCGGTAAAAATATTAAAACAATCTTGTTATTGCCACAG
This sequence comes from Glossina pallidipes, assembly GCA_000688715.1. Classification (NCBI taxonomy): domain Eukaryota; kingdom Metazoa; phylum Arthropoda; class Insecta; order Diptera; family Glossinidae; genus Glossina; species Glossina pallidipes. The sequence goes on from KK499770.1 coordinate 1,314,612, forward strand.
AAAAGCTTCTTGAACGCTTCTTCACAAAACATTTTCATTCCATCGAAATTTTAAGACTTTAACTATTAGTTTGTTCCAAAAGATCATTTTACCCCTTTTCTTCCAACAAAGCAATTAATTTTTGACTCACACCTAATCTGCATTACCACTACTATATGTTTTGACGGCTCTATCAGCTTGTATCGTGAATATATTTATTTGATTCTCTGCGCGATAGCTTCTACTTGGGCAAACATTTTTTCACTTTTCCATTGTTTGAAAGGCAAAAATTTCAAAATATTCAAGCAAGTGAAAAATGATTCGATATATCTGGAAAAGATGGATCGGCAATGCCAAAACTGATTCGAAAAGTTTCGTATCGGTTGGTTTGATGTTGGAGATGCACTACGCTTTGAAGTGGATGAGCGGCAAAGTGAGGCCATTAATTGATAGAAACCGGCGAATAGCACCTCGTAACATCGTTGAGAAATTTCATTTATCGAATTCTATCCATTTATGCATTGTACATAAAATCATCTCTCATTTTGACAAATAAAATGTTTCTCCGCACAATTCAATAATAGATCGTAGTATTATTTGTCACCGATTTTTGCCGATAAATATTAAGGTTTTTGCAAATTTTACTCATATATAGCGACTTTTCTTAAAATACGACGTAAAGATGTAAAGAATTCGTAAAGAATTTAATCCATTTTCAAGATCATTTTTACTCGATCCAAAATATGTCAGTGTACCCGACCTTATTAACAGGTAATATTGACAAGCGACGTTATAGATCGATTCAAGAACTTATTGTGAAATGATTTGTGTAATAAAAAGTAGCTTCATCTCAAATCGTTCTGAGCTTTTTATACACTTGCAGAAACGTCATATATATCCTTGCGTAATAAGTGATATCATAGGTGATAATGTGATAAGTGATATTATAATCATTGACAGCTTAACAGGAGATAGTAGAAGACATGATTAGCATGATTAATGAATCCATTGGAAATATTGGCATCAACTTGAAATGAAAGTCATTTTTATTTTCATTGTTTTATAAAAGTTTCTGATTGGATAGAATCGAGTGGGATCCGTGCTTCGATCAATAGGCGTTAGTATATACATATAAGCGTAGTGATTCAAGTCGAATTTTTTGAAGGAGATCGTATAAAGTTTGATGATAAGCTAGGGAATGTATTGTTCCCAGTACTTTTTTAACATAAGTGAAATGAACACAAGCACATTTAAATATTTCATTTTTTTCCAATTTACTACATGTTTTTATAAAGTTAAACAGAAATATACTGTGAATTTCGTTTTTTCATTGAAAATAATTGACCCCTTTTCGAAAATGTTGAAACAAACTCGGGCATCTGTTAATGAAAATTATAAATATTTTACAAAAAAAAAAAAACGCCAAAACAATAAACAAGAAAGAAATTGTATTCGGTTTAAGCCGGCCATCTTTTTACCCTTCGTTCCTTATTTTCTTCTTCTTTTTTCTATTACTTCATGAGTAAGAACTAAGGAAATCGTGCTTCTTTACAAATATTTAATAGCGTTTTAGATGTAGCTTACTATGTATGTCCTTCATTGTGCCTGTGTGTTTCACAACGCGGCAAATTATCTTTTCTTGGCTCGCTGCATATTCGAGACGAAGAAGGCAGACGTTTGTCGTTATAACGAAATTTGAGATACTTGACACTAAACACTGGAAGATTTTCAAACACATTCGTTATTGAACATTTACCGTTGAACATTCGTTATTGATATTTATCATAATCAAGATGATTTTTTAAAGAAAATTATTCGGCTCACATTTATCCGTCTGGCAACGTAAGCAAGCAATAGTATCGCAGGTACCGTGAGATTCCCCCAAAAATTCAAAAGAAACGAGGAAAACGATTTTTATAACCACAATGAATGACAATTCGATTTGCTTGATTCATTCATTCATTTGCGAAAATGTTGCAGACTCGATTTCCACAATGAATGAATCCGTTACCGAACAATGCTGTGATTGATCCCTTTTTGTTCTGAAATTTTTGCTATTGATCGGCTTAACACCAGGACAACACCACGTACAACACAGTTCGTGAGACAATGGCTCTATTAATAAAACATAGTCAAAGAGTGAGAAAGTGATGAGCGCGGTGCGTTAGTATAATAACATAATGGAAGGCCTGATGTAAATACAGATAAATTTTCAAATTTCTGCCCATTATAGAGGTAATCGTAAAAAGAATTACGTATCCAATATTCGCTCTTGGCAAAAACATAGTGTATACAATTTTTAAATTTCCAATCGTGATTTCAATAAACAAAAGGACTTTCTAGTAGGATTGCTTTAAATGATCCAAGAAAATATTTGAATTATTTGACTTAAGTCATCAAAAATCAACTGAAACTCTGTCTAGGAATTTTCATTTTATATTTTAGTTTTCACAACACGGAACTGCAAGGTACGCAAGCAGACAAGCAACAAGCCAAGTTGACTAGGGAGTATGGCGAATATTAGTTTAATATGACAAATGAAGTGATAAAATAATCGACCTCGTCTTATCGTTATACATACATACATACAATAATAATAATAATAATAAACTGATGCACAACTGTTAGTGAAAATGCGCAACAGAAGCCTCGTTAGAGGCCAAATTAATAAAATTGTGTTGTTTTACTTTTCATTAAAAGAAGAAAGACGGAAAAATCAAAATTATTGCCAAAAAAGCAAAAAACAAAAATATATATATAAATAAAATAAAATAAATAAATAAAAAAAAAACAAAAAAAATATAACTGTACATATACTAAAATATGTAAAAATGTCTTCGCAAATTGTTTGCATATTATTTAAAAAGAATAAAACAATCAAAGAAACTATTTTTATCTTGCAGCGAATCCTAGATACCAACCAATAAATAAATACTGAATATGTCACTGGCTGAATGCTTAGACAATTCTAAATAAATATATTTGTACTAAAAGCTATCTATAATATTTGAAACTTGTAGAGTAAACATTTTGAAATTTATTCGTTTTTTTATTACACCCACCCATCACCGAAAGATAACGGACATACTCGTTTTGTCAAAACGTTTTTAACGGCCAAAAATGCAAGCTCAAGAGACATCGTAAAATATACTTATACTTGATCATCTCCAAATTTTAAATCGGTTTCAGCATGTCCGTCTGTCCATCTGTCCATCTTTTATTCTCTTTGCAAAAATGAAACTATCGACTTAAAATTTGACATAATCAAGGAAGTTCTTGCACGCAAGTTGGTATTAAAAATAGGGCAAATCGGTCCAAGAACCCACATAGCGTATCCAGTAGTATGTGAAGTGAGGACAGCTTTGTTTTTTTGCTAATCACTCATAATCTACAGCAGATAAATGAAACAAAAATTCAAACGTAGTACCTTTGCAAAATTGGAAACTTCGGTCACGCCTGACCAATTTTATAGTATAACATAACTTCATATTTTTTGCTGTACCTTTATAACGCACAGAAGCAAGTTTCAAAAACCCTGCAATGTATATAAATTGAGTTTCAAATTCGAAATGCACCTAAAAACGTACGTCCGTCCAAAGCGGTCGAAGGAGCAGTTTACATGTTTTTTGCTAGTCACTTATAAAATTCTTAAAATGAAAAAAATCGGCCGCGTCCACCTGACATTACGAAAAATGAATATTTGGTTCTTTTACTTTTTTTTAGGATCGTAGTGTTTTTGTCTGAACCTTTTTACTTCCGAAACCGTTCATTTCTGCAAAAAGCTTCTATATCTTCAAATTTATTCTTGCAACTTAACCTAAATATATATATATATATATATATATATATATATATATATATATATATATATATATATATATATATATGTATTGAATATTAAGTTTCTACATTTTTTCTATAGAAAGTCAGGTTTCTTTCAGAATATCACATTGACCGGTAATGTTGTCAGTACATACAAGTATGATTAATGTGTTTAGGATATTAATCGATATACAATTCGCAGAATTATTCTATTTTACGTATGTCACGCATATCAAAGATATCAACTACAAACTAATTAGTCAGAAAACTTGCAAAACTATTACGAAAAAATTCACATATCCATTTGCAATATTAACAAAGAGTTAGATCGGATAACTAACTGGCCTTAAGGCGATTAAGCTAAAATGATTTGACGAACGGTTTGCCTTTTTTGCCTAAAATTGTCTATAAAAAGGTACGCAAAACTTCTAGATCCTTTAACTTGAATTAAGAGTTTACTCTTTAAAATGAAGGAGTTATTACTACGCAAGAATGTATACAGGAAAATATGGCTGAAGAAGATGTGTCGATGTGCAGATAATTATATTAGTGTGATATCATTTCACAAATCGTAATGGCGGTAGGCCATAGCCACAATCATATCAATCACATTAACTGAAGTACTGATGATGCTGGTAAATTTCTTTAAGATTCTTCTTCTTCTCTGTCTGAGTCTGAGTTATTCGTTTAAGCTATTCATGTGGACAAGGCAAAAATTCCGGCATATCGGCAGTAAGTGTCCTTAAGAGAAGATTGACTCTCGATGCTACCAAAAAATTGCAAAAAATTGTTTCAGCTTTTTTTTACAACAATAACACCCTTTTTAAAAGCACATATGTCTTTTTTATACAAAATCTCTCGTTAGGGAACGAGTTAGTTATGAGCTTCGGTTTCAAAATTGACTCTACTAGGACATGCACAAATAAGTTCAAGTTGGTCTCAAATCTTCCTAATTAAAATCTCGCATTATGATCAAAAATCCATTAGGTCGATATGTGGCAAGGAACGCAGTAAGAGAAAGGATGTAGATGTGAGTGTTTTTCAGTAGGTGCTGCTAAATTGTACGAAATCGTAAATCGATCTTAGTATCGTGTAATAATGATGAGCTTTCTCTCTATTTCATGATCAATGTCGTCCATGTGCCTCTGCTGGGTGTTAAAAGATTCGATATCTTTTGCTTTTTTTAATCTATACGGGTAACATGGCGATGGTCACAATGAAATGACAAGAGTGACGAAAGGGAAAGAGATAGGCTGCTGCCTCCTATAACTATCAGCGCTCACGATAGCTTTGACCAAAGTAAGCTCTAACGCATTTGAGATTTGAATTTCAGTCGAATAAAATATTTTCAATTTTGTAAGTAAATTGTTCTCTTGATTTTAAATATTCCCTCTTGAACGTAATTAGGATTTAAATTAAAAACAAGTAAGAAAATTATATTCGGTTGTGGACGAATTTTTTATCCCCACATCGTTATCCCCTATTTTTATTGAATCATTTTCTACACGAGTATAGTTCCTGAGCAGTGAGCAAGAGAGAGTAAAAGCAAAAGTGTTCACTGTTTTTATTAAGGCGTGTTCTTTAAAAAGTTGGGGTGCTTCCCAAATTCTCCTGAATGTTTGCACCCAGTATCTTCATTTTTGCAAACGGGAGAATGTTTACCATAGATACTACACATTTGCTTCCGTCTAAGCAAATGATGGATAGATAAACGGACGGACATGCTTAGGCGCATGCCGAATTTAAAATTGGTCAAGAGCTTATATACTTTATTAGGTTCTTGAAGTTTGCTTCTGTGCGGTGTAAAGGTGTTAGAAAAAAAAGAAAATAAAATTATAACGCTCTATAACATTGGATAGGCGTGGTCAATTCTTACCATTTTTTATACATATACTACATCATCGACCATAAACGCATGTTTAAACTTTTATAGGGTTATCTGTTATAATTTATGAGCAATGAGCAAAAAGGCAATTTTTTTATTCCTTTTGAAAAACAGAGCTGTTCCCATTTTACGTGGTACTGTGGGCATGTCGTCCGACCGATTTGGTTCATTGTCAATACCAGCCTGCGCACAAAAGCTTCTACTGTTTCTGCCAAATTTCAAGTCGGATAGCTTTATGTTTGCGGTCAGAAAAATGTTCTCAACGGACAGATGGACAAGCTTAAATCGATTTAAAATTTGACGCTGATCAAGAATGTGTATACTTTGTGGGATCTCTGAAGCTTCCCTATGGGCGTTGTAAACGCTTTGAGAAAATGAATATACCGCTCATCCTTGAGTGGAAGATAAATATTTCAGCGCATCCGCCCAAATAATTGAATTTAAAACATAGAAAGAAAACGCTCTTGAATTTAAATACAAAAAAAAATATTTTTAACTCACTTTTACTAAGGGGCTAATGGGGCTAATGGCCTATTCATTATCTTCATTAACTCAATCTACATAGTCTCTTAGTTTAAATAATTTCTCTAATATCTCTTATAAATATATATAAGAAAATAAAAATAAAAAGCACGAAAAAAGAAATGACTAAATTTTCTTCTTTTTTTTTTTTTTTGTTGTTGTTGCTTGATTAATTCCTAGTGCTTTATCTTCTGCAAATAGATGATAAACTTAATGTGATAACATAGCTACTTCGGATACATATACGCGAGAACTGATTCAATGCACGCATATATGAAATGCAATAAGTTAAGATAAGGCCCTAATTATAATTATTATTATTATTATTATTATTATTCTCACTTAGTCTTTCCTCTTGCTTTAGTCGAAAAAGAACAAGAGGAAAAAAGCAAAGACAATCTTACAATTATGTGAAAATTTTGCAGAATCTGTTAAAACACATTTGTACAAAAAATGACAAAATGTATGCGTGCCATGCTCTGCTCTACATTCTACGTTAGTCATTGAGTAAAAATGTGTTTCAGGCAGTCACTCTCAGTCAGATACTATTACTTACTATATTTACATATTATTACGAGTTGCAAACAATCCAGATGAAATATCTCTTATTTGCATTCATTTATTTAAAAAGAATTTTGCAATGATATGACAATTTTGGCTAAAAGACGAAAATCATGTGTCACTTCTTTATTAATTGTTGTTCGTAAACACGTTAATTCCACATAGGCCTGATTGAATTCTCAATTAAGCATAGTTACGGAAGCTTAAGATCTCTGCTCTATATCACATCACCCAATAGCTCTCTCCCCGGGCTGCACTTGTGCACGAAGTGCCATTAAATTTGGCCCGTTAGTATTTCTTGAAAATTGCTATTATCCAGAAGCACTATGGACCTGTCGACTATGATATCATATATGCGTCGTCAGATAGGAGACTTATTGCACGATCATGGTTATATATAAAAAAAGTGTGATAGATAGTCAAATAGAAAATCTTATTATCTATCATTAATGGTTTGCTTCTTTTCTTTTTTTTTGTCCTAATATTACAAAACGACCGAAAACGGCGGTCCGAAGAGTGATTAAAATTCGTTATAAACAAGTTTAGTTCATTACATTTTCTTCTCTGTTTGTTTTTTTCGATTTAGTAGAAAGCTTCCATTAGTATTTTCGTTGAATACTTTGTTAGATTTCGTTTTCTTTCTGATTTTATTTATAAAAATACAAAAAGATTTGAAATTTTGCCAAAATGAAAAAAACACGGGAAGTTTAATTATTTGATTACGTGTAGTCTTTCGAAGAAATTTAGTTAAAATTCGAATTTTTTTTTCACAAAACTCAATACTTAAAGAGTAATGACCTATTTGGCTATTTTTAATAGCAAATCGAATTTCAAGATTTCAACAAACATTTTTAAACGTCAGGGGCGAAGTGCTTTCGCCTATATTTTTAAAAGGAAAGAAGAACGCAATTATATTCGAGTTAAAGTACATTTTTTTTTTTTAAAGAAGAAGAAGAAAATTTTCGATAAATTATATTTACATCGTTGTTGAACGATGCGCACGTATCTGTGCGCATAAGCATGGGTTAGTCTTAGTTCGTAAGATTATTTATTAAGTGTTGTCAAATTGCACGAAGCCCGTACGCCAATAGCCCGCTTGACTATCATTTGTTTCACGATCCGCAAAACGTTTCGTAAAGCCGAGTTCAGCGTGAATTGGGGTAATCGACTGTGTGTTAAACATTCTTAAGAGAATTTTACCTTCGAACTTATTGCTGTATTATATATTAAGTACGAAAATTAAATCAATCAGCTGCTGGATTCGCTCACAGTCGACATCATTCTATTCCACTTTTTCAAAATCGCAGTAAGTTTATAAAATTACATGCGGGGAACATACGGGGAACGGAAAAATGAATTTTGCCTTTAAACTTCCTCCGGTTCATACCAAATCATGTAATTACCATTTCTATGTATTGGTTTTCACACCTATGTAGAATTGGAGTAAGTGCCGTGCAAAATGCTAATCAAGATGAAAAGAAGTTGGGCAAAATCGGTCAAATTTCAAGATCATATGCACAGTTTTTCTGCGATAAACGCGGTATCGCGTTTTGTACGTTTCGTTCGCTAGGTCATCAAGAAAGCGAGAAATATGATTTGGAAGAACGAACGACGGCGTTTCAATTCATAATATGCACAAATTCGGCCTATGTTTTGATCACAGTAGCACCGAGGAGGTAGTCCAAATAACTTTAAACCATTATTTTATGTACAATATGTGCGATATGCATGATGCAACCTATAATATACTAGTTAGTGACCTGCATTAAAAGTCCAACCCAATTCAAATATGACTTCTTCTTCGCACGAGTAGTCGAGTAGGTAAGAATAGCGACTGCCATGTCTGTGTTCGGGAGTTCAAATCTCAATGTGGATAGAGTTTACTTTGATCGTAGTTGTAGTGAGTGCTAAGTCGGTAAAGGGATAACATTTACCGATTATGCATATAGCCAATGTGCTGCGAACGCTTTCCCTATCTCTTTCTGCTCGCTTACTTCTTTGCGACCATCACCGTATTACGCGAATATAGGGGACATACCCTGAGTGAGTAGTCATAATAAGCATAATAATTTTGAGATTAAGTTTATTTTGTTGAGCAGAATTTTGAATCACCCATCCTACGCCAATTGTGCTACAAAGGTATATTAAGTTTTTGTGTCCATCTGTCCGTCCTCTTTTCTTGTGTTCAATCTACAATTGAATGGCAAATTTTACAATATTTTTATGAAATTTGTTAGGCTGATGTGTTCTGGCCAAAGGACGAGCACGATTGGAAATGGTACGGTTTGGACTACTTTTTCGCTCACTCCCCATGCAACAACTTATTTTGAAAAGTCATTATATGAATAACGGTAAACACCAAACGGCGTATGGTATTTAATAGTACACCATGACAGACCATTAAGGTCCACCATAGCGCTTTTGCCATTTTGGAGCATGAAGAAAGGGACTGCTCAAGAGGCAACTTCAATGCTAAAGCTTAGAAACTTTTAACTCATCTAATAAATCCCTTGTGAAGATAATCAAAAATCTCAATTAAGGCAAAATACAATATCTTTTTAAAATAAATTTCAATTAGTTTTTGATCTTTAAATCAAATCACATCAATTTTTAAACTTGATTTGTGAAAACAAAAACAAAGAAGAATACGTATATGCTTTGCCTTGACATCGTCTTCTTCTCTCTCGCATTTTGTACGACCTGGGCCGTTGCAACAATAAATCGACAGGGCGACAGAGAGAAAGAGAGAGCGAGAAAAAGCGAGAAAGAGAGAGAGAGAAAGGGAGACATGTGCTGAGTAAGAAAACGAATAAATCGTATACTTAGGGTTACAATAAAGAAATTAAATCCACGTGAAATGTTTCCTAAGATAGAAATTATAAAAAATTTCGAAAATATTGTTTTAATATTTTAATATCGTTTTGTGTAACACAATAATTACTATTCATTTTATTCATCAGCCATGAATTTATGATTTTAATTTTATTTTCACATTTAAAAATATTTACATTATTCATAGTTCATCAAAATATGCACATTGTGACGATGTTTTAAAACCAATCAAATCTATTATATAATAACGGCTACGTATATAATCAAAATTTTAATGCTCTCATAATCGCTCGTCAATGCCGTTTATGACCTTTCGAAATATTTAGCACACACTCGATGAATGTGTACACACTTTTATGTGAGCGGATCCATCCGTCTTTCTTTCTAATCATATTCTCAAAATCTCGAGTACTAAAATAAAAAAAAGGATTTTAACAATTGGAAAGCGCATGCTAACCAAGCCATACTGCATCGATCTGAACAGGTGGTAATCAAAAAGCGCTATGTCTGGTGCGGTAGAACTTCCCATTCGAGCTGCAACAGTGTATCCCTGACAAATCTTTCCACATGTAGCCAGATGAGCGCTATCAACCAAGAGGAAGAGTTTGCGTCTGTTCACCGCTATTGCTGGTCTTTTTTGCAACAGTATATCGTTCAATTCGTTCAACTAACATCGGTACACATCTGCAGTAACGTTTTCATTCGGTTTTAGCAGCTATGCCTTAAGATACTATGCCTTGCTAATCCACCAAGCCTATGTATAGCAAAACTTAATGGCCATGAATGTTCCTCTTCGGTGTCGATGTAGATGGCTCCCGTGAATTTTTGAGATTGGGATTGTCGTACTAGATACTTTTCGTATCGCCACTTACAATACGCCATAGAAAACTTTTCTTTTCTTGTCTGGCACGCAATGAACCCGCGATGTTGAAACAGTTCGAAATGGCATTTGCAGGCAAATTCGTTTCCTTCCTCCCAGCAGATTTCTTCAAATCAAAACAACAAAAGTAACGAATGTCGAAAATGCTAATTTGACCGTCCCATGATCAACGTCTGTATACAATGAATAACTCAATGATACTAAATGGAAAACTATTGTTTTAGATGCCGCTGACCAAAATAATTGCGAGCGCGTAATAAATACGCTTAGTTGACTTTTAAAGAGCAAGTTAAAAAATGGTTAGGTCTGCTAGCAGTTGCATCCTTTGTAATAAAAAAAAAGGGCGAAAAATGTCAATATCTCACTTATCGTTGAGAAATAAAATCAAGCGCAACCGCTGCGGCGAAATATAATATTTCTCGGCAAAATATCTACGAGTATTGTCATGGGGAGAATACGATATGCGCGATCTCACGAGCGAGCTCATCATTTGCGCACCAATTATTTAGTAGATTAATTAAAATTATTATAAATTTATTATCGTGTCGTTGTATAAATAAACAAACGTAATTAAAATCATACGTCAGTGTCAAGCACTACTTAGGAATACTTGCATCACACCGCAATTTCTTACTTTCATACTTTTCATGAAAGGTTAAGATTCGTTACAGTCAGAAATAGAAGTTAATTTGGTCATATCCACAACTCTCGAGATATATAGGAGAGCACTTTGTACACATATCCCAAGTTAATAGCCCTGCATTAACTTTAAAATTGGATCTGAACCCCTAGCCACCACTATCACGACGGATAATGATGCGAAGTTTTTTTTTTTAATTGTTAACTGAATTGATCGGGAAACAGGACGAAAATGGTTTCGATTTGTCCGTTAGCAACGGTAGCAACTAAAAATGAATTCTTAGTAAGCATCAAGCAAGATCTCCTATATGGGAAAATTGATTCTACTTTTACAAACATCATTGATGTATGTTAGATTTGTTCGAGAATTTATCTCCATCAAGGACCTCATTAAGGTTAAATACTTTTGCTTACAACGAATCGATCGAGTAATTTGAGTATGTATATCTGTTATTCACTTACATTTTAAAATCACCATTAATACCTTGAAGCTGTATCTTAAAACTCTTTCTTAACCGAGTAGGTTAGCAAATCAGCGCTAATTCAGTACAAAAGACATCTAAAATTCATCAAAACAAAAAAAACTTGCAACATTCTGAGCAACGTCACAGAGACATCATAAGGCGAAGGCAACTTGTTCTGTGTAGTTGTGGAACTCTGTCTTCCTTCGGAATACCAAAATTGAAACACAATCAAAAATCAACTCTAACAAGAATACTGCGACATTGTTCTCTTTTATGACTAGCGAACGATCACAAAGCCAGAATATACCTCTTAAATACATAAATTCGTTCCCAAATTTATCCCTAATCTTCCTGCCAAGTTAAAAAATCACCCTAACCGCACTGTAAGACCCTATATATAAGTCACATACGTAGCCATAGTTCTGAAACCGGTATATAAACAAGCCCTCACTGCTTTTGTTTTGTAGGATATGGGTGTACTCGTCTTCAAAAGTCTTCAAAGTTCAAAAATCACCCTAACCGCACTTTAAGACCCTGCATATAAGTCACATACGTACCCATAGTTCTGAAAACGGTATATAAACAAGCCCTCACTGCTTTTTTGTTTGTAAGATATGGCTGTACTTGTCTTCAATCTTTCGTCACCTATGATTTCTATGGTATTTGACTACAACAGAAAGTGGTGCTTGCAGTAATGAAATGGGATATAGCAGTGTACGTAACGGTTGGATTCGATAAAGTTGCCGTTTCTCTACATAAAATAGCAGTTTTGTATTTAGTATTAACGATTCATTCAGCATATGACGACGCTAATCGAATGGAGTGCTCAAAGTTGCAATTGCGACCTTCATTGTTTTTGTTGGTATTCATTTGAACACCTCTGCAGCCTAAGCCCACCAAACAGGTTCAGAAGCTTTTGGTGTTGCTACTCCATCATATCCCAATTGTCGGTTTTCGTTTCAACGGTTTAAAAGTGACGACACGAATTGACGGAAAATGCATCATTGCCTGATCATCATGAACTGCTCTTGGTAAAAATTGGAACCAAAAGCCAATACTGTTATATCAATCTATCTGAATTTCCATGCAGAAAACGATTGAACATTTTTCTCAAATACTAGTTAATGGAGAAGTGTTCCTAGCTCACTTGTCACGTTTGTTTTTTATACCCATCATCAAATTATGAGGCCTGTTGGCAACGTCCAGAAGGAAGCATTAGAGACCTCACAAAGTATATACATTCTTGATCAGCTTCAAATTCTAAATCGATTTAAGTCTGTCCGTCCGTCCGTGTAAGTAGTAACTGTTGTAAACATTCTCCTAGCAGTAAAATGGAAGTTATCGACGTCAAAATTGTCAGATGCATTGGAAGTTCTTGCACGCAGCTTGGTATTGGGCAAACTCGTAGAAGGGCACGCATACAGCACTGAGTAAAGTGAGAACAGTACTTTTCTTCAAAGGCAATAAAAATTTAATTTTTTGCTAATTGCTCCTAAACTACAGCAAACTACAGATAATTCTATGAAAGTTTGAATGTATATTCTATGGGCAATGCCCATCGCACCTCCTAAAAAAATGGAAAAATCCTCAACGCCTACTCAATTTTATAGTGTCTCATAATTTCATTTTTCTCAAAAACCCTATACAATATACAAATTCTTGGCCAGAGCATATCTGTCCGTGTGTGCAACTGTGTAGTATCTGCGGTAAGCATACTCCCGCTCGCAAGAATGAGGATATCGCCTACAAAGTTGCAAAATTTTTTAAAGAAAACGCCTACAGCACGCCCACATACTTATATGACATAACCTGTGAACTCTTTTACTTTTCGTGTTTTTTTCCTCGTTACTCGATATAAATTTCGGTCAAGACCGAATCTAATTTTCTTAGTTATGAGTAACTTAATGTTTGTTGTGCGTAAATTGTTTTAAGCAAAAAAAAATTTACTCATTTCTAAAACTTTATTTACGCACATGTTAGTTAAACTTATAACACCATGTGCGTGCAAAAATATTAAAAGACAAACATGTCGATATGTAACTACGTACGTACGCATTGCACTCTGTGCAAGTTCTTTGATCTGAAGGAGAAAAATGTTTTTTATTATATTTTAAAGAATATTTTCCCAAATATTTTCAATAACCTTTTGTAAACATGTACGTCTAACATAACAGTGGTAGTCGCTCAATATATATATATATATATATATATATATATTTCTGTTCATTGACAGCGGGAGGTCAATTGTCAAGCCAAACAGAAACGTGTACGATAGAAATTTGAAAAAAAAAAAAAAAAACAAGCAGTCGTTAAATATTGCAACATATTGGTCACAAGCACGAATTTTATTTACGTTTGTAAGGAAAAATTGTGAAAAATCTTTTAAATCCGATGATTATTGGGAAGAATTGCAAAATATTAAAAAAAAAAAAGAACTGAGAATAAGAAGACTAGAGGAATTGCTTGTAAAGCCAGAATGTATTAAATAAATGTAAAGAATTTTTTTTTTTTTTTTTTTTTTTTTTTTTTCTTTTATTTATTCAATTTTTTATTATAATTAATATCACATTTATCGGTATCGAGCCCGCTAACGTCATTTCTTGTTTTTCCCTTCTCTCTCTCTCTCTCTCTCTCTTTCTTACTGGCTCTTAGGCTCCTTTAAAATATGGCTAATGAATGCCGAACTGAACCGTTGATGCTATTGCATTATTAATATTAATTACGTTTAACGGTATTTGCACTTTTTTGGTTTTATTTTTCGTTACTTTTCATTATAATCTCTTGACTGCACTTAACTCTAACCGATAATTATATTAAAAATATATTTTTAATTAATTTTTTCTTTCGCAGTAAAAAGTTGTTGTGTTGTTTAAAAAATAAAAATTTTTTAAAAAAATTTTTTGCATTTTTCAATAAAAAAATAGAAGAAAAAAAAAGACAAACAAACATCAATCTAACCGCTTGAAATGAATGGGGAACCGTTTGTTAACGAAGTTATACTGACTCTGTTGATTGCTGTTTGTCTTTGTATTCAAATAGGTATTCACCGGCTCCGTAGGTGTTATTTGTTTGTTCGCTCATTCGTTTGTGTGCGCTATAACGCACAGCTACAGCTGGCTCTTGTGATTATGACTGCATTTTAGGTTCCCCACGAAGAGTGTGTGAAGACAAGCAAAAAGAATTAAAGCAAAAATCAAGTGAACAAATGAGTACAAAATGAGTACAATTTAAACCGAATCACTGATACTCAACATTCTCAACATGTATTTTTTTTCAATCGTACATATATGTTCAATATGACAATAATAATAAATTTGGATCGATAAGGAAATCAATCAACGAGTCGTATATACCGTGTTATTTGCAAACTGTATCACAATTCTTTCCAGCTTATCGTACTCTTTAGCTTTTTCAAGTAGTAATCAATATAGCTTTCAAGTTTGAACTGCAGTTTTAGGTCGGAGTCAAATCTAGGCATCGGGGTACAAAAAAAAAAAAGGAATCATTTCCATCTTTTTTTTTAGTTCAAAACGTAATCCACCCAAATTTGGTATCCTATACCAATAGTGTAGAAGGAGAAATTACTTTTTTACTTTATGCCGATTTCAGAAAAATGACTTCACCTTCAGTGAATTACACTACAACTGATAGACAACACATGTCTCATTCATTCCATGTGTTATTTATGACATATAACCTCGGCATTATTGTTTTCCAAAAAAATGGAAATTATTTTCAAAATCTCTTAATAAAAGGCAAAGGTTCACCGCTTTCACAATATATTCCACAAAAATAAGGTTATATTCGACGAAAAAATCCATTCATTTTGCTTTACTTAAGTTTTGGACTTACTTTGCCTTTCCTGTAATTTTATGTAAAGATTTGCGTTTTTAAAAGACATTTCTGGATCTGTTGATAAGAAGGAAAAAGTAGAAAGAGTGGAGGAAAACAATGATGTAATTCAATCCTCTTTATGATATTATATTGTTACCGATAATCATATATTTTGGAAAATAAGTTTCAGTGAAAGTCAAACTCTATTGTAAATAGGTTTTCCGAAATATTATACTTTACCTGGAGAGTATCTCATAAAAACAAAGATTGAGAAAAATTGCCCGAGAAAATGCGACGGTTAAGGAGGACAAAACATGAGAGAGAAAAATGTCGTAAGCTTTGCCTGTTTGCTCGAGATGAGCTTGATTTGAAGCCTAGACTTCAATCAGAGAAACCGAGCAGATGTGCTTGTAGAACGGGTTTTTGAATTTATTAACTAAAGTTCTAAGCCATTCAGAGACCAATAATATGAAAATCCACGTCGCGAAATATTAGAGGAACAGAAGAAAAAAATTTCCATTATTTTCGCCAGATAAACTCACGTATTTCAAACGGTTTTTCACATTCCTTTACTTTTCCTCTTTTACTCCGCTTCAGAGTGATAATAATAAACTTAGATATCCATTCTTTCCATGAACTTACGCATTTTTTCTCTGATACCGAGTTTTTATCTCTCCTTTTGCTCCCATTGCTTAATACACCTAACCCCGGAAATTTTCTATTCAAAGATCGTATGCTAGGGAGGAAAATATACTCAAATTTGACAAGATTGCTCTTTTTTTCTTAATGTTCGATCTCGCCTTGTTTTACACTAAATCTCTGAAATTTAAATAATACATCAATCAAGCTTTAGGTTTTCCATCAGCCGGAAAAACCGAAAAACCGGCGGAAACATGTAGCTTTATAGATTAATGATTAGCGATGTTTTGCTCATTAGGAAAGTTCTAAAATAGACCCAGAGAAGTAATGCCGATCTGGCTTATAGATGACGATTATAGTTTGAAAAAAATCGTTAAGCTCAACTTAAGTTAAGCTTAAATATAAAACTGGAAGATGTTACGATATATTTATTCAATAGCTATCTAAACTAAATGGATGCTGTTTATGATGATTTCATAAACATGGAAATAACTTAGTCCTTGTGTTATGTCCAACTAATGTTCGATCTGGATTCTCCTTTGAAGGTATTTTTGTCAAGAAAAACCTAGCAGTGGCCAAATGAAGCGGATAAAGTGGGCCGACCACGTCCGGAATGATGAAGAACAATCACTGACAAAGTTAGCAGACGCATGAACCGCATGAGAGCAAACGTCACCTGCGACGATATGTACAATGGAATAAAAAAATCACCACTACTCAAATCTACCATCGCGACGGCCAAAATGATATGAATTTAAATCTGAAGTTACTTCCTCACGCGCCTTATTCATCAAACTTACATAGCTCTCGCGGTTTTCAAGCTTCAAAATAAAAGTCGACGATAATTAGACTTATCAAAGATGGAGACGTGAAGTCGGCGGTTAAAGAGGCATTTAGGGAAAGTTCTTTCTACAGACAGTAGATTGAAGTTGCGAAACGCATACCGAGCTATTATTATATATATTTCTTAAACTAACAAAAGAAATTCTTAGACTAGCAAACAAAAAAGCTGAGCACTAGCAACATGGACTATCGGTCCTAGATATTAGAAAATAGTCATTAATCATTGTGAACACTTAGGAATGTAAAGGAATAGAACCTTTAATTAGTAATTGAAATGATGCTGATATGAGCGTTTCGTTTACTGTACGAAAGATACGCCTTATTAATAACATGTCGCAAACAGAGAGACAAATTTAACATATATCTTCATTGGTCGATTTGCTGGTTGCACTTGCCTGCTCTCTTTCACGAGCACACGACTGTGTGCTGTTGTTATCTTACATATGCAGACGAAATATCGCCCAACTTTAAATTGCAATCTCTCATCGAACAACGGCGGACGAATGTTTTGATCAAAACAAAAATAAAGAAATTTTTGCTCATTTCATTGCATATTACAACACGAGAAAGCAAAGCACGTGTAGGTCTGTTAGATAATAAGAGAGATCTCTGCTTATATATATATAGTTTTTCGTATCAAAGAATATGAATATGAAATTTATTTATCTGTTTTGATATTGAATTGACATTAAAAACACAAACCCATTACTGCTACGCATGCCAAACGAATGTCTTGAATAAATAATTAAATGAAATAATGAGAAATTTTTCAAATACAAATTCAAATTTTTTACATAAAATAATCCTTGTACTCCTTCCCTTTTCAAGATACATCTAATGTGTATGCGTATGTATATGTTTAACTCGAATTAAGGCGTTTGCTCATATAGAAGTCTTAGTTTAAAATTTAAAAAATAATAATTTTTGCAATGATTCACGGGTCGCGTTTGAAAGAACGCTAGAAAACGGGAGATATATTTGCTTAGGGAGATACGATTGTTACATTTTTTTATTTATTTATTTTTCTTCTTGCGACAAGTAGTTGCGATAAGTTGAAGTGCAGTACTCCCGCCCTTACCTGATTTTTGCATCTGAATTAAGTTAAACTGGGGAAGATATACATATGTGTTCAACTAAATTTTGCAAGCTTCTAAGCCGAGATTTCAAAGGCTTTTTAAGAAAAGGCGATAATTCGAGCTCTTCATGCATCTGCATGCATCCGTGAATCGACTTAACGAAAACGAACGGACCGCGAAGTTCAATTCTGGCCTTCCAAAGAAAATTTTAAAACCTAAACCACCAATAACTGTGCTATAACGGGTCTTGCAATGGGCTCGGTTCACTTAGAAGACCAATAAAGCCGCCTTTATAAACCTTGTATACCCACTCAATCTTCACTGTTGGGGGGGCGAAAATTAGTTTAGTCGGTCAATACGTTTGCCCATAGTAAGCAAGTAAGATCTCTTCTTAACATTTTAACTAACAAAGTCTTCTTTTCTTTCTATGTTAGTTTGTAGTTAACCGTTTGAGTCCCAGACGGTTTTGAAAAAACACTGTCGAAGAATCCCAGGCAGCGCAATCGCGTTTTTTCTCAAAACTGTGTGGGTTTTCTCGACATGAAATCTGAACAGCGCGATCGCGCTACTTGGTACTTAAACGGTTAATAAAGTTTTCAACTTTTGCATGAAAAGATAGATACACGCGCCAATAGACAGATTGGGGACTTAATCAAATTTTTGATCGCGCACTTTTCCCAGCTTGCGGCCATCGTGAATCGTTCTTCTTTGAGAGCATTTTTTCTTTTGTCCTCATTTTTTACTCATTGCGATTTTATATCAAGGCTTAACTCAGCAATTGACATCGATGGGGAATTCACATTTTCGAATCTTGATGAACGATATGGGCCAACATCCTTCCGTTATTATTTGCACTCCAAAATTAACACTAAATACCATAACGTTCTAAATAGCATAATTTCTCCGACTTTTGCCTTGGAACAACTTGACAATGATGATTTTTTCTGCTTTTTAAGAAAAGCATCTTCGATGACTTGATGCACATTTCCATGACAATATTTCAGTAAACAGGGAGAAAGTATCGTTTTTACTGTAAAGACAATCCAATAATTATTCATAAGGCATCTTTACCTTCTGCTAAAGTGAACGTTTGATGGGGTTTTCGGGCTGGTGACATCATCGGTCCTTATCTCTTTGAAGGTAAACAAATAAGAAAAACATATACTCGGTCGGGACCGAACCTTTTATATCCATCATCGTTATCCAAGCAAAAGAGAAAAAAGGTAAAAGAACTATATTTCCATGCTCTATAATATGGAGTAGGCGTGGCTGATTTTTTCTATTTTCAAAATGAAAGATTTCGTCGTGTAGGCGTGCGGGCGTTGTACGCGTGTCCTTTGGAAAGTTTTGGGTCACTTTTAAATTCCTTTGTAAATTATGGGCGATATCTTCATTTTCGCTAACGGGAGAATGTTTACCACCAACATTACACAGACTGATAAACGATCGGTTTAGATCGTAGAATTTGATGCTGATCGTGAATGCATACACTTTGTGAGCGCTTCCTTCGGCAAACGTTGCAAAACTTTTCACAAAATACACCCCTGAAAAGCGAATATTGAAAGCGTTTTTACCAACGTTAGGCCACGTATTCCGTGAACAAAATGTTCAGGTATTATTGAGTTCATTTGATTCTTTTTCGAGTTGTTGTGTTTAAAATTTAACA
Source organism: Glossina pallidipes (assembly GCA_000688715.1). Classification (NCBI taxonomy): domain Eukaryota; kingdom Metazoa; phylum Arthropoda; class Insecta; order Diptera; family Glossinidae; genus Glossina; species Glossina pallidipes. The sequence continues at coordinate 1,334,254 of KK499770.1, forward strand.
GGAACTGGATATACTTTGGAATAGGAAAAAAGAGCTTTTGCTTTTCTAAAGGGGAACCGTACAGTTGTTATTCAAAAATTTTGCATAAATTCTAAAACATATTCTGAGAATGATAAGTTGGTTCGGAGCGAGCTATGCTACCAATGTATCTAGGCAGTGAAGAAGAACTAAACAAATCGTGCCGAAAAGAACCCCACTTCGGCACAAGCGCTTTAAAAAGTTCCCCATCCACATTGAATACAAGGAGCACTTCTAAAGCAAGCGAAAAAAGACCTGCCACTACTGCTACGCAATAACACGATTTCTCGAATAGTCACTGATGGTTGTAGCTATATTTCACACAGGCTCAGGTCACCATCAATGGTTGGCGTTACTAAGATGCGACTTTTTGAAAATCTCTTGTTTACTTTAAAAAGCGCTTGGTATTTTGCTAGACGGACGACAAAGCCGCTTACCCCTGTCTCTGCCGAAATAAAGTAATAAAAGAAAAAATGTACTGACAAATGGGTGCCAAATAAACTGTTTCGTAGTAATTTCCACTGTCTGATTTCTTACGAGCGCAGCGATAAAAAAAAAAAAAAAAAAAAAATAAAACTATAGATTAAAATGAAAGCCTCATTCCCACAAACGAAAACGTATATGATATTTCTGCAAGAACAAGTCATTGCCATGAAATGCTCTGCTCTGCACTTATTTCTTGTAAACTCGATTCTTTCATCCTCTCATCCGAATGTTTCTATTCAAAAACTGACTTACGGACATTTAAATAATACTTTTTGAAAAACAATTAATCGATCCCGTAAAAGGTGAATTCGAGGAAGGAAGTTCAGATGTGATCGAGAGAATAACCTATCAAGGATTTGTCTCGTGTAGTTCGTGTTATATCATGAAGAAAACATATAATCGAGTATCGATAATAAACTGAAAGAATTTTTTTCATTTCCCGATACTTTTCTTGACTGACATAACATACATGTAAAATTCCGCTATCGATGTTATGCGGGAAATAAAAAGATTTAAAGATATCGTTAGCAGCTAGCAGCTAGCAGTTAATTTTACCCCTTTTGCTAATGTAAACAGACTAGCGCGGTTGAAAGGTGAAAGATGATGAAATGAATAAATGAATGAAAGAGCATCAAATGAATTTTACGACTTATACGAATTATAGCGAACGTGTCTTTCAAATTCGTATCCATTGATGTAAACTACGGCAAATCATGTATTCTTCATAGAGCGCATGCGCGCCCCTTCTTTTTATATATGAAAATGTTCTTTCGATATGACACGAATGTAATAACATACTACACTGTACTATACTACTGTACTATTGTACTGTACTACTACATTCACAATAATTCTAAGTAAATTATTTTGTATTACTTTTTCTTAAAAGCTTTTCACATTTCTTTTCTTAAGAATCATATCCATCCATATCCAACGATTATCGGTTGAAAGTAGAAAGTTTCGGCTGAAGTGTATATGTGTGTGTGTGTTCGTTTCACACATGTGGAGTTATTTATTTATTATTATTATTATTTTTTTTTGTTTTTTCGCTTTTCCTCCTTTTTACCGTCAATAATCGTTTTGTATTTCAAAGGCTAATAAAATTTTGTAATTACACTCAAGATATTAAAGATATATATATATATATATATACAGAAATGTATGTATGTATGTATGTATGTATGTATGTGTTTATATATATATATATATATATATATATATATATATATATATGTGTGTGTGTGTGTGTGTGTGTGTGTGTGTGTGTGTGTGTGTGTGTGTG
>KK499770.1:1337880-1368874 GCA_000688715.1 Glossina pallidipes
TCTCTCTCTCTCTCTCTCTCTCTCTCTCTCTCTCTCTCTCTCTCTCTCTCTCTCTCTCTCACTCACTCACTCTCTCACACACTCTCTCTCTTTCACTCTCTCTAAACAGGTCTACCTATCCCTTACCTCAGTTAGTACAAGTTGTAATTGCAAGTAAACAAAATTCGTATTAGGAGCTCTACTAATTATGTCGAATAAATGCTCACAAATATATTCGATGTCCCTTGCCATTCATCCTTTATGCCCATCAAAAAAAAAAAAAAAAAAGAAAGAAAACCCTTCGTTTTTGTCGAAAGAGCATGACTAGTGCCTATCAGAAGTGTGACATAAATTCATAAATTCCTCGATTTCCTTTTATGCGCGTATGTGCATATGTTGCAGCACCCAAGAGAACTCAGGATACAGTTATTTTTTTATTATAGCGATCAATTCAAAAGCTCTTTCCGAATCACTCTAAGCTAGTCTGTCCGTCTGTCCCCCTTGTGTTTTGGTGTTCAACCTACAAGTCGAAATTTTTTAGATATTTTAATGAAACTTGATGCACTGGCGTGTTTGGCCCAAGGACGAACACCGTTGAAAATAATTAGGTTCGTAAAACTTCTTCGAATGCTTTTTATATGACACCTAATGACGGAAAAGCCATTATAAGCAAAAAAATTGCAAATTTCAACATTTCTCGACATAAATCGCTGAGTAGTAGGATTTCGACATTCAAAATTGGTATGAAAAATTTAGCTCGGCTGGCCCCGCTCCTCGATCCGTTTCTACGAAAACTGAATATTTATATGGTAAAAAGGTCTAATTCTCACTATCTCATGGTGAAATGGTAAATTGCGAAAGAAATGAAACCTAGAATTTCGACCAAATAAATCCAATTTTCAGATGACACCACATAGAAGAATTCTCAAGAACTGCAAGCAAAAACATTGTTAATGTTTTATGATGAAAATTTATTCATGATAGTCATTGTGATATAAAAATTAAGTGAGCCAAATTTAAATCACCTGGGCCCATTTCTTGGATCCCCCCATCATATAATATTTCTCGTGAATAGTAAATCCTTCAGAAAAAGATTTAGGTTTTAATATTTTATGATCAAAATAGGTCCATAGTATCAATTTAGCAAAAAAAATGAACGCGAAAGAACTTGGATCACGTACGTCTAATATTTGGACTCTAGCGTACATAGGGGCTACCACTAAAAGCAAACCTCGTATGCGGAAAGAAAGTCCAATTTCTAGATTAACTTTTTACGACGGAAACTGAAAAATAATAAAATTTTTAGGAAGTAAATCAAGTTTGGATTTATGGACATTATGGACAAACGACCATCTCAGCGATGACAAAACCGCTTCATGTAACGTAACTAAATTTATTTCTTCAGAGGACCGTGCAGTTGTTTCTTAAGCTTTTCTCCAATTGTTCCTTAGTGATTTCTATGCTTAATAGTGAAAGAAACAAGAAGGGAGCCACCGAAAATGAAAGATTAAAGAAGAAAAGAAAAGCAGGTCCACTGAGCTTTCAAGCAAGATAAGTTACTTGATTAACAACATTTTATCCAAAATGGAAGAAAACGAAACAAAAGAACAAATGGGCGCATAGGGAGAAAGCATTTCTTCTTTGCTATAGGTCGCTTCTTAGAAATAGGTCGCTACGAATTTTGATGAGCACACGATTATGCATCAAAAACTTTCAATCCCCTAACCTTCTAGACGCAATCAGATATCATTAGTGCACTCGCATTTCTATGCATTTAGAAGTGTGCACTAAAAGAAAATGCTATTGTTTGTGTTAAAAGTGGTAATTATTCGTATAACGTTACATTTTGTTTTAACAAGTGTTTTACATCATTTTCAAGCATCAACTCTACCTAAAAATGATAATTAATGCTCAGACGCATAAATTTGCACAGTATGCGACTGCACAAATCATGAAAACTTTGAAAATTACTTTAGTTTATTTTAACATTAAAAAATGCCATAAAGCTAACATTAAGCAAAAAAAAAAAACACAAAAAAACACAAAAAAAAAGTAAATAAATAAATAATACAGTTTGTGAGAATTGGGTTTCCAACAATAACATACCGCTCTATACATATATATTTATATATGACATTACGACATATACATCTCAATAAATAATATTAAAAAAAAAAAAAAAAAGAGAAAAATTACAATTAATTCAAAACTTCTTTTAATTAAAATATCACATTACATGCGTGTGTAATTGAAACAGCAGCAGTGGAAGATTAAATTAGTTTTTAAAAAACATTTGATTAATTTTTACACAAAAAAAAAGCAATCTGTTACCTTTCATATAAAAATGGGAGGCATGGTCCAGAAATTATTTTGAAAAGCTTGATATGTTCTGGTTCAACTTACCTGAAAAAAAGAACAAAAATTACAAATATTAAATAAATTATAAATATATATACATATATATATATATATATATATATATATATATCTATATGTGTATTGTTGTAAGACAGAACACAACTTATGTAAAAAACACTTTACTCCAATAGATTAATGTATCTTTCAACTATTGCTTCAATCCCAATGTGAAAAATATTTATATCCCGTAAATAAAACCTTTCCACATCATCCACATATTTTACATAAATATATTGTATGTGTATTTTTTTTCAATCATGCATAAAATTATCCCGAAAACTTTCAAAATCATAGTTTTTTTCTAATTCATAGAAACATCAAAAAAAAAAATGAATTAAGAAATTGATAAAAATAATTCATAAAATTAATTGCATTATAATAAATAAGGCAAATTTGCCATTTTTATTATAACGCTACTACGACAAAAGAGCTTTTAGCAAAGTTGACAACCTAAATGTTGCCAACAAGCCACAATTTTTCATATATTACAACAAATCGCTTCTTCACTTCGTTTGTGCTTGAAATTATGATGTTTGACTGAAAGCTAGCAAAGAAAAAAAATAAAAATACAAAGTGATAAAGCATTTAGCAGAAGCATGATTACTACATGATTTTGCAAATTTCATTTCGTATTCATGCAAGATGCACATCGTGTCACCAAAGTAAAAAGAGAATTTTAATAAAAACAGATTACAACAATAACGATATAGTATGTAAATCTATCTATATTAAAATGCACAACAGTTAGTTCAGTCAGTTGGAAAAACTCAAGCATCGCTCATCAAACAAATTTACTCGTAAATAAAACGATCTCTGCCCCCTACCAATACGCTTTCTCGTAAATGGCTGACTCTTCAAAGGAATAATTCTCACCAAAAACCCTATACAGACGCGTTCCTTGTTTGACGCGGTTCTTGTAAAGCACGGTTTCGCGTTTTGACATAACATGATTTCAAAAAATTGATTATATGTTTTTTTCAACTGATTTTTTTTTTGCCCTTGATTTTATTTTACTTTTATAATAAGAAGAGTTTCTAATAACTTTTAGGTAAAAAAGAAGTAAATTAGCTGCAATTCTTATAAAAACTTAAAGTCAACTGGAAAAAACTTTCTCATTTTTTTGGATGTATGTTTGAAACGAAGTTTTTATATATATAGTTTTCCATTTACGCCTTGACACTTGATTTCGTTACAACACATTGCCTCGACATACATTATATCTAAGTTTAAATTCAATTATTTTACATTGCGTCTAAATTTAAATAAATAAGTAAATAGGTTTCGGTACGACAGGCGCGGCACGAATTTTGTGTGTTAAACGAAGCACGCCTATTTACATACATGACTTGCCTGCCCTCACCCAATTTTATCGTAAATGGGAATATTTAGGACTCGAACCATTTTAACATTTATCGAAGCATTTTTAGAAAGAGAAAAAAACTTTTTTCTCAAAAATATTCTTTAAGAGAGTTTTGGATTCGCTAGATTTGATTGGTATCCAAGATCTACACCGAGAGCAAATAAAGCCCTTTCGAAAAGCTTTCAGCGAATACAACGTATTGAGACAAAAATTGCCATATTTTTTATTACGACGCAATGACAAGGGAGAGCTTTTATGCGAAAAAAAAAACATTTTTACTTTTTGTATTAAATTTGTTTAAAAAAAGCAAGCAGAGCTTTTCAAAGCCAAATCAATCGTATTTAGCTCTGAATAGTAAATCGATTCAACTTCGCTTTAAGAGAGTAACGAAGTGACTATAACCTGTTTTTGTGCTTTTTATTATTTTGTTGTTTTTCTTCATTTTGCTTTTTCGAAATTCGTTTGTTTGTTCTTTTGCTTCTTTCTTTTCATTATTTTTTTCACTTCTATTTTTTAACGTTTTATGAATGAGCAAATGTTTTGCAATGGAATTCAATTGTCGCACGGACGTACTATTGTAAAAATAGTTTTCTAGTAAAACAACCATAATATGTGATGAATCGGAAACAGTTAGTGAATCATGCTTAGAATAATTAAACGATTTTTGTATAAACTATTTACAAAATTTCTTTGCTCCACAACCTCATTTGTTACCCGATACAACAAACGTAGCATTTTTAGTAGATGTCATACCAATCTTCGTGTTAAGATTTTCTAATAAAATTTTGCTAATTTCGATAAAATTCGTTGAAAAGTTTTTCATTTAAATGATAAAGAGAAAGCTAAAGATAAGAAGGAGAGTTGTATATACTAACTAATAAAACATACATACACCATCGCAAAGTAAAAGGGTAGCCCACCAAACAGCAGGATCAGCGATTAAGACTGTGCATGAAATATTCGAGTCTTTAGACACGAGAAGACATGTGCTTGAAAGGGAGTAATCTTTAAATTTATTTTAAAAAAAAATCAATTGATTGTGGATTGCACACACGTATCCACGAGGATATGCCAAAAAACGAAGCAATATATAGAAGAAAACGATACAAAGCCAATTGTTAAAAGGCAATAATCCGGAGTTGAAAAATTGATTTTCTCTTCCATAAGATTCTATATGTGGGCTCTTTTGTGATGGAAATAATTATTAAGACTATTATTAATTAACATTTAAAGGGTAACAGAGTACCTGCCAAATATTATGTAGTTTCGCTGAATCAACTGGTATGGAAAACCCTTTGAGAAAAAACGCACAGTACGTTAAGAAAAAATCTTCTTTTTTGTCAACATAAAAATGAAAAGACGATTGAATACGCGATTGATTGCCTGTCATCATCTTTCTGTGGCACGGCCATATCTAAGAACCATAGAAGCACAGCTGGCATGCTCGCTCTACTACCTGAGATGATGTGTGGTAACAATTTTAGCTTTTCTCTGAATCTTTCTCTATGAAGAAAGTTACAACGTCTAGGTAGATGACGCAATAAGATGCCAAGTGCGAAGTGCGAATAGAGCCATGAATAGCAATTCATTCATGGACATATCTAAAGTCTTTGGAAAAGCTTACTTTCCATGCTACAAAAATATTGAAAGGAAGTGGACTTGAGTTCAAGTTTCATAAGGGAAGCTATCATAAATTGTAAATGGATTTTCAATAAGAACAGTCCTCCAGCAACTTGATTTCTAATATATAGATTTACTTGGACTAAATAGATGCCATATGCTGTGCTGTTTTATTAAAACTATCTGAAGAAGAAAAAACCAATAAATACAAGCAGCATAGCATAGTGCGGTCAGTTTTGCTGATGGGTGGACCCGTTCGTTGAAAGAGGATAAGGCTTAATTCCTTAATTAACTACATGAACTGCGGGTACAATTGCATTTCATGAAAAAATCAAAATTGCATCTCGTTTTTGAGATTTGATTTCTTCGCGAGTCTCGTTTTTTTTCGAAAAGCTTTTGCACTAAGGTTGCGTTGCTGATCATGATACTGCGTGATAAATCATTGTTCAACTCTCCGCACGGAATATAACCAACAAGTAAAGGCCATCAGTAGCTCGTGCGCGTGTGGGTGCAATTTTCCCTTCACTGCTTGCGAATTCTTGTTTAACTGGTATGAGAGCTAAGCTTAAAATTCTTTTATATATAAGTTACAGGCTTTCCTTACTTGGAGCGTTCAGTTGTCAGAAATGACCGCTTAATTTAGTAATATATATGTATATGTATTCGTTGACTCATCAATTTGAAATTGCTATTAAAGCGTATACTGTTCCTTGATTACCCGGCGACAACTTTCCCATAGTAAAGTCAAGAGAATTTATCGATAGAAATTTTTTTCTTTTTACGGGAAGTTTAATTTCTCAACTGGTATGAGATTCGATACTAAGTAAAGAGATTGTGGCTGGGCTGGAGGAGCCTGATAGCGGAATTCTGATTTTTTTTTTTGCGATAATTGCAACACCTCTGAAAGAAGATCGGCAAGCCGTTGGTGCGAAATTGTGTGACAAATTAGAAGAATTTATGGAGTGCTTGAGGTCCAAGCAAAAGTTTTAACAACACACCTCCACCACTTTGTAAGCCACTTTGGATAGCTTGATTCAAAATCAACGATACATTGAGTATTAAGTACAGACATAAGTATATAGGTAACGTCTTCTGCAGAGAAAAGAACATTTGGCCATACACGTTCCCTTACCCGGAAATTCAGTTTTAGTCTATGGCCCTTAGGGCGATTAAATGGGGTAATACGCTCCATGCGCCATCAAGCATTCATATCCAAAAGTCAACGAGAACCACTCTAAACGCTTATTCCATGATTACACTGCAGACTTTAAAAAATTGAATCATAAAAAATTAGTAGCGAAAATCAAAAGAAAACAATATATAGTCGAGCAAGGCCAAGCATCAAATAGTCTACACCACGGAGTCGGGAAAAAGTCTGAGAGAAACAGGTATACAATTACCTAAAAAACATGATGGGAGTCCACAGTTTCCTGTGGGTGTTTAACGTCTGCACCTGACATAAAGTCTTAATCAGACGGGTTGCCTACAACCATCGGCAATCGAGAGGTCGACGAATGCCTTCTTGCCTGACAGCTGGATACGGCCCTTCGGGGAGTATTCGTGGTGGCTGTGGTTACCTCAAAGTTTCGCGGGGAGCATTTAAAGAGGTGCTTAGATATGCCTCGACGCAAACCACTAAGCGAGAATTTGGTCCACACCCATTTTCTATTGCGATACTTCAGGGTAGAGAGGCCCCCTTCAATGGGGATTACCTTACTCCCTGAGGGGTCGTCAATGATGGGAGTACAGAAAAATTTCTTCTTTCTTTCTTTCCTCTATCGCTGCCTTTTAATGTGTTAAGTCACAAGCGCATTTGTATGAATAGAAAACATCGCCTGAGAACATGACATTAAATAATAAACAAAAAAAAAAAAACCAAATTTAACGAATGCTTTTGCTCAAATAAAAACCGCAAAGGCCACATGCAAAGAGCCGCAGGCGCCTTGTTATCCACGGTTTGTAGACTTCTCCTCTTCAGATATAATCATATCTTCCTTCTGCATGTCTGCGAACTCAAGAAAGACATTCAAATTTAGAACTGGATAATTTCCTGTTTTTTAAGTTCCAACCTGACAAGCGGACAAGGGGTTCTTGTTTATTTGTTCATTTATTTCGTCTTAGTTCAGCTGCAACTTTTAAATTTCACCTAAATTAGGCATAGGGCATTAAACATATAATAAAAGTCTCGAGCTTACATATACAGCAGGTTGGTTATAAAAGATATTTTTGCTCCCCACTAGGAAACTTAAGCATCATAGGCATAACCGGTGCAAGTGAAGCGTAAGAGAATGCAAACCTTACTTCAACACCGTATTACCTGATTTTGATACATGGCTTAACTAGTTTTATGTGTTACTAAGAAATGACATCGGCAGTGCTCGAACTCTTATGAGAGTCTTTCCTATAGTTTATATTCAGTCCGGTGTAGAGATAAAATTATCGACATCGTCCAAATTTTCACATCCCACCCTACGTCAAACAATTCATTGTTTTATCTAAATTGACTAAGAGTTTATGAGCCTAAACTTGCTAAATAGATGGACCGGCGCATTGAAGTCAATGTCATTTAAAAGGGCCGTTAAATCTATTACACCATTCATCAGCTTGATCACAAAGCGGATTGCCTAAAACGAACCTAAGCTTCTCCAGTGCAGGTAAAACTATTAGCAGTGATTTGCTTTCATAAGGCGGCAAAATAAGGCAAATTAAACAACGACATGGCGTGCGCTATTTGTTAAGTAAGAGATTTGCGCTGTTTTCTGAGCGCCAATGTATGCTCATTTTCGGGAGAGTACATCCAAAATGTTAAAGAGGCAAATGCAGCTCGTAAACCACACTTTGTCACTCGCTGCCCTGCTTCACTTTATCTACTTGCATTTCATTCATTTTTAATGATAACACATTTTACGCGTCGCTTCCACAAAAGGCGTAGGAAGTGAAGGAGAGCAACGTCATCTGACATGGTCCAAATTTACCAAAATTAGTTTTCTTGTCAAAGATTTTGTTGCTTTTCTTCACCAACTCTAGTCATAAAATACTTAACACTGCATTTTATTGCCATGCAAGAGTTTATTTTTCGTACGAACGGTAAAATACAAGGAGATTCGAAAAAAAAAAGCGCACGAGTGTACGAAGAATTGCTAGCTATAGCTTGAAAACAAAGGTATATCGACAAAGATCAGGAGGACAGACGGACAGACAAGCTTACATAAATCGAAGAAATAATACGTGAGTGGATTGGTTTAACAAAAGGTAAGTCTAGATTAAATCCTTCTGGATGTTACATACATGCTAAGCCTAAACTCAATATATCCTTAAGTAAAGATGGTGTAGGCAGTGGTGTTGTGCTAATTTTTTTTTTATCGGAACGCTAATTTTTTTTATTTGTTTTTTTACCGGAACGCGTATATAGACAGGGCCGATCCTGGGTAGGCGGCCGCTCCGTGCGGTCTCATGTCCCAAATTTGACGACGGGGAGGGAGATTTCCCCCAATCTTCGCCCGTCTTCCAATGTTTATTATAAATTTTTGTTATCAGAAATCATTTTTAGTTCCGGAACGCGTTCCTGTCCAAAAAGGAAGTAGCGGAACGACGTTCCGGAGCGTTCCGGCTCGACAACACCACTGGGTGTAGGGTATAATTTTGTAGCCTTTGAAATCTTCGATAGTTTTTAGTAAAGTAGTAGTTAGTCGAGCGTTTGCTTTGCTCCTGTACCCATAGTACCTATGGATAGGCTTAGTAATGAATCTCTATGTTGTTAGCTATAATAGTGGGCGGAGTGTTGCATTTAATCCGCTTGTTCTTGTCAGTTTTAAAATTAAAATTAATTACGCTATCAATGAAAATATGGCAAAAAAAAAAGAAAATGTAATTAATAATTAAATTATTATCGTTAGTAATGTACTTTGTCTAGCTTAAGAACAAGAAATTAATTCATAACAATTTAATAAAACGAGATATTAATTAACTAAAACCAATGCATGGATTATATTGGGTCGCTCGCAAAGTCATTTCGTTTGTTTTCCCAATCGTGAATTTAATTGCATTTTTTCTCAGGCAAATTGACACTTGAGCCGCGTTTGCATTAAATTCTGCTGTACCACGTTCAAAAGAAGCCGAAAAGAAGCTGATGAAGCCACAATGAAGGGATGAAAAACATGAAATGATGATGTAAACCGACGAATAACGAACTATTCGCTAAGATCGCTAAGAATTCGATCGTTCCTCTATAGAAAAACCGTCTTACATTTTGACAAAAAAAAAAACAAAAAAAAAAAAAAGAAAGAAAGAAACGATATGACTTTCCGAACAACCTAACAATAATGATAATAATATTAAAAAAGAAAAAAAACAAAAAAAAAAACGCTTGCATAAAAGTACAAACATATGCATACGATTCGTATAAGCGTAAACGCTCACAAATCAGTGTAAAGGAAGAAAATATGAAAATGTAAATGCGCTTTTGAATCGTTAGAATTACGAATACGAACAGTAATTGCGAGTAATTTTAGTGATAACTTTGGTGAGTGCTGATGGGTCAGGATTAAAACAACAATAAACAACATTTTGGTAGTAACAGTGAATGCGACTCAGTGAGGAATGATGCATTGATAGGGGATTCGGTAGTGTTGTTGTAAACACGCAAACACACTCGCTTACCTTAACCTGCCCATTATGATCTTGCGGCCTGTCTATCGCAACATTGCCACAATCTTGATATAAATCAACTGTGGATTTCGATTTCGATTTCGATTTCGATTTTGAACGGCCAGTGGAACGATAGCGTAAACTTTTCAGCACGGACTTTGAACGTGAATTGGCCAGCTTTAATAAAATATATAAGATTATAAATTGCAAATTTTAAATATACATTTCTATTAATAATTTAACGACAAAACAACAAAAGTAATTTCACGAAAAAAATAAGAAATATATAGAAAAAAAGGAAAAAATAAGTAAATAAACAAAATAATTAAGAAATAGATCTTCAATACTGTTGTTCGCGAGAAGAGTTGACGATTTTTTATATTTTTTCTTCTTCTTCTTCTTCTTTACGAAATTAAAAAAACAAATGCAAAAAATAAAACAGAAATAAATTTTAATTTCCGGTCACGTCTTGGTCTTCGACACAAAGGCCCAAAAACACTACCGTAAATAATTTGTTGGTTAACTTGTTAACTGTGTGTTTATTTCATTTTTTTTTTTTTTTTACTTTTGCTTAGTCTTTATGTTAATGTTTTAAAGATATTGTTACTGAAGTATACGCACTTGGCATTTGAAAATGTTTTAAGTTTTTTTTTTTTTTTTATTACACTCAATATGCACTTGTTCACCCGTTCGACTGGTTTGCGGATAAATTTCATAGGTAAACTGTGTGTCTGATGTGTTACTTTTACATTTTTATAAAAATTTGTTTTGTTATGCCTTGGGCTACCATCTGTACAAACACCTACATATTTATTCATTTTTATAAATAATCATTTTTTTTTTTTTTTTTTTTTTTTTTTTTTTTGTTTTATTGAATTGCATTTATTGTTGCATTAACGTTCTGCATGCCTGACTCCAAAGATATGTTATGCTCTAAATGTATACATATACATGCGTGTGTATCCCACACATATATGTACAAGTATGCATACTCACACACATATATATATTATACACACTTTTTTCCCTCTTATCAAGAGCAGTAACGCGTATGTAATCGAAGTTCTATTTTAACATTTTTCCATCTATTCTCGAGGAAAGTCTACCATAAAAAGGTTGCTTTTTTTATTGGTTTAATGGGTGCCGAGAACCCTTTTGGAATATGTGGAAAGAAAGTCATTACTTGAGAAAAACCTTTTTACTTAAAATTTTACCAGTTTTCTCCAAGTTCTCAAAAAAAGCCGGCTTGTGTTAAGTGGACCCCGGACTGGAAAGTTACAATCCAATATACTCCCTGATGATTTCTAACTTCTCTCTATTTACCGTCGTGGAAAAACTTTTCTCGAGAAGTGAAGCTTCATTCAGACGACTATTGAATGAATACGCGACTCAGAGCGATGGAATAAGTCTGTCAAGATAATGAAAAACTTGGGATAAAGTTACTAAAGTTGATTATATACATTTGGCCATAGAATTAGACCACTTTGCCTTTGTCTTTCGACAACTTGTAAAGTGTAGGTAGACAACACTTTTATATTTCTCACGGCACGTATAAGTAGATGAAATGATTTGCTTTTTTTTAGATTCAAATTTGTACCAAAGAACACACGCACACGGAGGGACCACAGAAAACCTTCACTTAACAGTATGTCGTGAGAGTAGCTTTGGTGTTGCCATTTTTTAATATTTTTCAAAAAGAACTTTTTTAGTTCTCAGTGCGACTGACTTTTTCTATTATCAAAATAAAGGATTTTGTCACGCAGACGAGTAGGCGTTGTATGCGTGTCCTTGGGAATGTTTAAGTCGCTTCCAAATTATTTTAGCTAGCGGAAGAATGTTTACCACAAATACTACACAACTCCGTAGACAGACAGATGGACCAACGCACAGACAGACACCTTTAAGTACATTCCAAATTTGAAACTGACCAAGAAATTATATATATATGTTATGGGGTTTTTGAAGCTTGTTTCTACGCCTTATAAACGTATTGAAAAAAAAAATTGACTTTTTATACATTATAATATTGGGTAGACGTAGTCAATTTCCTCCATTTTTGTACAAAAACTGCCTACTACAGGCATCACCCACAGAATATGCGTTACAATTTTTATACATTCAACTGCTATAGTTTATAAGTAATGAGCAAAAATCCAATTCTTTATTCTCTATGAAAAAACAGAGGTGTTCTGAGTTTACATGGTGCTGTACGTGTATCCTTCGAGCGATTTTGCCCATTTTCAATTCCAATCTTTGTGCAAGAACTTCCAACATTTCTGCCGAATTTGAAGTCGATAGTTTCATTTTTGCGGCCAGGATAATGTTTACAACAGGCATTACACAGACGGACAAACGCACAGACGGACATGCTTAAATCAATTTAGAATTTGATGCTTATCAAGAATATATATATATATATATATATGTTGTAGGGCCTCTGACGCTTCCTTACATTGCAAATGTTTTGACAAAATGCATATGCCCATCGCCCTTCGGTGATGGGTGTAAAACTGAAAACGGAAGACTCGCCTCAAGATGAATATAACTTTTTATATCCTACACCACTTGTGATACAGGGTGTGTAGAATCCATAAGGCCATCTTTGACCATATCGATCGATTCAAAAGATTAACCTGTCTGTCCACCGGCCATCTCTTGGTTGGCAACGCTCGGCCACACGTTACGAGTGTTGTCAAGAATACACTGTTGTGGTTCGAATGGGATGTCCTGCCGCACCAGACATAGCGCCTTTTGACTACCACTTGTTCATATCGATGCAGTATGGCTTGGCTAGCACGTGGTTTCCAATCGTTGAAGACGATGGCAAACGATGGATGGCTGCCAAACCAACATCGTTCTTTAAACACGATACCGTCATGTTGTCAGAAAGATGGGGAAAAATTATAGAAAATGATGGAAACGTATTTCGATATGACTTTTTCAAGTGAAAAAAATGATCAAAATATATGCAAGCACCTAATAAGAGGCTTCTACTTTCAATTCTAAAAATCAAATGGTAGATGAATGCAAAAACTCTCAATCGTTGAAAGACCACTAAAGCCACTGAAACTTAAAAGAAAAAACATCAATGTAAACTTCCGAACAAACAACAAATATATATATAATTTTTGTACATTTTTGTATTCTAACCCTACTTGTGTGTGTACAGTTAATTGTTTCATCTGATGTCTATCTTCAACGTATAGGTCAAAAATTACCGCGATATTTTAGTACAATTGTGTTACTCCTATGCTTTTTCTAAAAAAAGTCATTTTGTGGGGGAAAAAAACTTCCATTTTTAACGTTTCTTTACAAAACTGATAGTGAAAGTCAGGGATCAATTTTTTAAATCTTTTTTCGTTCATATAAACGCTTTTGGAAAAAGAAAACTTTTCTTTATATGACAATAAGATCTTATTTTTTATTATTTTATGATAAAAATTATTCCGTAATAGTTGCTGAACTTAGACTTTGGATTAATTTTCGGATCCCTCTTCTTATATAAGTGTTCGTATGAAAAGTAAATCGTTAAATGCGACAACAAACAAAGTATAATTTGTGGTATTTTAATAGCTGAAGAATATAGTAACCAAGTCAGTGTCAAGTTAACGAACTGCACTAACTTTAGACCAAGTAGATCTATTTTTAGCACTCTCTCACCCGCTACACCTTAGGCAAAGCCGGCCTTGCACCTGTGGACGACAAGTAAGTAGTAGTTCTTTGATGATGCGGCTACAAATCCTAATTTTGAATCGGTAGACGATAGATGCGATAGAGCATTTAACTGCCGGCCTTGCTTGCTTAATCGTCATTGTTCGACGTTTTAACCTGTTTGATGTTATGTTATGTAATTTTGCATTTGTGCGCTTTAATTTTTGCGAGAAAATGGAAAACAAAAATCTCTCTCGCCATTATTACCGCTAATTATTTTAAAAATTTGCGATTATATGGGAAATAATTTAAATTTCTTTTTTTTACAAAGCATTTTTTATATAGTTAGTAAATGTACATTCGAGTACATGAGTATAATTAAAACTTTAAACTTTTGAACAGTGCAGGGGTAGAAAGCGGGTAGAAAGCGAAAATAAATAAAAAAAAATTGTAATTAAGTTGAAAACAATCTTGTGTGTCCATCGCTATAAATAGACTTTTTTTTTTTTATTATTATTTTTACGCCGATCAGAACCATTTTCAACCTGAATTTCAAGACAATTGCGAAGAGTATTCGAATTTAAATTTCATATTAATGCTTGCTGACTGACTGACTATATATAGACTGTAGATGAAAATCTATCAGAAAAATTATCTCACGGCTTAAATTATTACGAAACCGTTCGAAGCGATCGCGCGTTTATTTGTGAATTTGATTTGTGGAATTTCTTTCTACCGGATAGACAGACGCACCTGCTTTCGGAATTTTACCAGGTACCAAAATAAGGCGATATCACATTTGGCTTGGCACTTGCTTATCCCAAGCTTGCAAGATACCGCCTTCATAACTATGTTGGGTATTGAAAGTAACCGATCTTTATGTCTAGTGTCGAGGATTTGCGGTACACATTAGTTTTCTTATTTAATTAAATTAAAAAGAGCCGCAAAATATTATTATTTTCTAATGTAAGCTTACGGTAAATCGACTCCAAACATTAATATACGAGAAAATTCAATAAGAATTTATTTTTACGCTTAAATATAATATTTCATCTATTGTACCTTACACGATTTGTGGGACAAGGACATATTAATTTAGAAGTGAAAATAGACTCAACTTTTGTCAGTATCACTTTCCGAATCGATTTAAGTTTGTCTGTCCATCTGCCTTTTTAATTTTCTTGTGTTCAATCCGCAGGCCGCAAATTTTCAAAATATTTTATTGAAATTTGTTCGACTGAAGCGTTTTGCCCCAAGGACGAACGCTATTGAAAACGAAGGGTACTTAAGTGTTTAACTTGCGCTTTATTTAAAATACATGTTTAAAATATACATCCTTTGGACATTGATATATAATAGAAATTGGACAGAGATTTGAAAATCTCAAGATCTTCTATTTTAAATAAATATTGAATCTTTAAAGGATCTTTAAGGAAAATAAAACAGTTTGGTAACCGGTGTAGAAACAAGTCATGACCAATTGTTCATGAGAAAATCGAACATTTACTGAAAATATTGCCCATTATTAGCTACATATTTTCCCCATATTCCTGACGCAGCATGAAACCTATGTCGAAAGGGTAGTTGCTTTGGCGGTGGTGGTGGTAGCGGATTTCAATTCAGTGTTGCCGGAGGACGGGCGTCGTCATACTGAACAACCAACTTTGAATGATTTTTCACATATTGCAGCGTTTTTCCTTTTAATGATTGGCACAATTGCATCATTTGCTGTCGATAGTTTTTATCAGCAATGGTTGCGTTAGATTGGAAGACCTCATAATGCACTGCACCCGGCTGATTTCATGTAATTATAAGTGCCAAGGGTATTCGATTTTGCCGTCGATGTTAACGACCCTCCCGACTTATAGCATGTACCAGCACTTTTCTTCGAATTAAGCAGAAAAGGTAACGCTTCTGCTTTTTGATCATTTTTCGTATCGCGAACATGATTTATTCAAAGTTCCCAAAACACTTTGTTACATACCTTTCAGCAAAATAAAATTTAATGTTGGTTAAAGCTTAAGCATATAATCGTCGCATGGAGAGGTAACCGTTCAACAAATGCTCGCAGACAAAGTAACTATTTTATAAAGACCGGGTGGGACTTGCTTATACGCCTGACAGACCACAGTTTTTCGATAGCGAATACTAAAGAGTCTTGAGTGAATTATGAAAATTTTGTAATGACCATTGGAATATTTAAGTTTCATTCAAAAGCTTACGTTTTCGACTTCGAGAAGTCACTTAAAAGAATGCACGCTGCGGTGGACATTTACGTAGAAGGGGTTTCTGAAAATGAAAGGCATGGCAACATTGGCAGTATCGCCCACTCGAAAAAAAAAAACAAATAAAAAAGTCATAACCGGGTCAGGCCGATCATTAAATACCCTACACCACACCCCCTAGTACAGTCATTCACTCATTTTCTTAATAATACACCAAAATTGTACATCATTTTTACATAATTGCGTAATTTTCACGGAAAGTCTTCACATTGGAAGGCACTCAAAAAGTCAACTAACGTAGTCCAAATTTAGCAAAGTCAATTTACTTGTAAAAAATTTTATTATTTTCCAGTTTGCTTTCTACTCCCATATATGGTCGATATACGTGGTCCAAATTTCCTATGGCTAACATAATAAGGACAAGTTTTCAGGATAATATATTAAAAAATTTCTGGCATATAAAGCTTCATTTTTCATTAGAAACCTCATATGGGTTGGGATCCAATATAAAGACCTACGTGGCCCAAATTCGATAAAATTACTTTTTATGCCAAATCATTAATATGAACGAATTTTCACTAAAAAACATAATAAGTTAAGCCCTTCCACCCATATAAAGATTCAGTTTCCATAGGAATCGACTCAAAAAAATTTCTCCATCCGATCTAGAGTTTTCGCGTCAATTTAGAATACTGGACTACTATTACTAAGCAATTTTTGCCGCTAAAATCTAAAAATTACAATCGCTTTTTGTTGTAAGGCGAAGAACTCGAAAAGTTGGATCAATCCGAACCATATTCAATAGTAAACAGAACACATTTTTGTATGAACTTTCATCAAAATACCTTGAAAATTCCGACCTATGGGTTGAAAGCAAGACTACATCGCCAGACATCAGACGAACAAACGGACAGACAATTATCGGTATAATAAAAGGTGGATTTATTTCAAGCCCTCCTGGATGTTACAACCAACCGCACAAACTTAATACCCCCTGCACCACAAGTAGTGTAGGGTACGCCAATAAACTATACCAAGATCAGCTTAAGTAATTCTATAGAATTTATTGAATAATCCCTATATTTTAGTTAGGCGGTACCATCTGCTTAATGTGTTGCATTAAAATTCCGTTTTCAAACACGTAAACAATCGCTGTTAGCCACAACAAGATCTTAACAGCGCAAAAGTATATTTAAACTTAATTGCTTTTCATTTGTTTCTCTTTTCGTTTTTATTCGTTTTTTCTACAACGACAACAACAACAACAACAGCAACCGTGGAAAACATTAAAAAACTGTTTAAATAAAAAATGAGAAGTCATTAAACAAGCTTTGAATAGTTTTAATATATTATTTATATATATACGCAAATAAACAGAAAAGTCGTACGTCCGTGTATACCCTTAGATTCATCATCACTGTACGCTACGCGATTGAATACCATTTTCATAAAGAAAAATGTGAAAATTGTGAATAACGAAAAAATGATCATCGGCTAGATATAATCTTTTACGGATACGTAATTTATCGCAATATGAATCGTTTCCATTAAGGTAGCGGATTAATGTGTAGCTTCCGCAACTCAGTGCCACCTGAAATTTTTGTTTATTTGACAAAATTCAAGCAAGACTTTCTCTTAATGTCCGCTCATATCATCGTCACGTCATAACGTTAGTTATTTTAATGTCATTGCGCCAGCCTTCGCATGTGAAGCCAATTATTATCATTATTTTGAGTCTCACATTACACAAAATGTGTTTGAATCTTTTATATATACATGTGTTGTAATAGGCATGCGAACTAAGGATAATAATTAGCATTTCATGTTGATTAAGAGAAAAAACTTCAGGTGTTTTCCTCTACTTATTGAAGTATTTATTTTTAATATATTCATTCAATAGCAAAAAAAAAAAAAAACAAAATGACTTTAATTATTTTGTCATTTCGTTTGCAAGGCCCAAAGAGTTTTTACATTTCATCATTGAAAATGTGTTCATTATTACGTGTGAATAAAGTGATTGTGATCGTGCTACATGAAACACACAAATTCTTGATAAGGATGGGAATTTGAGTTCATTAAGCTAGATCCGTCCATATGTCAAGCAATAATATCAATGGGTATTTTTTCTTTCTTAACTCTAGGAATTGGCCAATTGTCGTCGTAGATTGACCGAGAATATATATTTAGAAAATTTCAGGCCAGTGTCTTCGGTATCGACGAGTGCATTAATTAGTTCCATGGTTTAGCTAAATCTACATAATCCAATCAAGTATTGTATAGTGAAAGAGTTTTTAAATCCTATCTCCGTTTTAGTAATACTTAGGATTCTGAGAAGTATCGAAAAACACCCTGACGCAGACCATGGAGGCCATGGACATCAAGTCTTAGATCAAGTTTAAATCAAGCGATAATCAAGCACTTTACTAGTTAGTACTAGGTAGCCTGAAATACGTTGAAACATTAGACAGTCATTTAATTTATTCTCATTCACATTCATTTTTTAGACTATTTACGATGTACTTTTGTACATCCTTGACGCGTGCTTCTGTATGCTAGTACCGTTGACTTTAAAGCAAGCCTTTGAAAATCATATGACTCAGTTTTTCGCCTTTCGTATTATCAGAAAAATTGTTAAAGCTTATTAGTCCATATGGTGCATATTTATTTATAGTAATTTATGTAAATAAAATCAGGAATTTTTTCCGTAATCCAATCTTTACATTATTACGATAACTATTTATGCAAAAACTACGACTCAATATTCGAAGCAAGCAATTTCTTTAAACACTTTGCGGATACACACTTTATACACTCATCATATCAAATCAGGGAAGTGTGTGAAGATAATGATTCGATTTTACCTAACAGAACTCTGTAAGAGCGTTAACGGAGGTCTGTTAAGCAGTTGGAATTAAAATATAGTTTGATTTGGAAGCTTAATCCGTTCAAATGACGAAAATTTTGCAGGTACATGAAAATACTTTTCGACTGAGCTGAGAAAGAAATGCAAACTTTTCTTTCCCGAACTATTTTCAACAGTTTTTTGTGTGTATGTCTATAGCTCAGTTGAAAGATAATCTCATATAGGTTCACTTGCTATAGGTGAATATGGACGATATTTTCTTACTGGGCCGCACTAGAATCTCAAGTTTGACTCTCCCATATTACTCATAGTCGGTTTATGCTTACTTATGCTCACACCCTTACGTAAGGGTTAAATTCAATTTGTCAAACATTAACAACGCACTGAATAGCATATATGTATATAAGTTTGTCATCAATTCTAGCAATGAAATGGGTTTAGTCTTGATCGCCAGTCAGTCCGTTCTGTCAGTCCGTCTGTATATTTGTCTAAAAACGAAAATTTGTTCTGAATTTTTTTTCGATTTTCTTGTTAGGTTAAATTTGGAAGCAAAATCAGGGCCCTATCCGCATTTATCGAAATATCTCATATATAAATCAGCGGCAATATGTGTCTAAGTATAGGTTTCAGTTTATACAATCACTTAGTAGGCGCTGCAAAATTGCCGTACACCTATGATTGTAATTCATACGATATATGCTATAGATAAAATATGATATAGTGCGTACGATATCTTAGATTTATCTTGCGATCAGTTATACTATGGAAAATCATGATAGATGTGAAAAATTCATTTCGAACTGAAACGAAGGCTTTGCCTTTTTTTTTTTTTTTGATTTTCTTTTTTGATAGTTTTCATAGCGAGGTGATAGAATGGAGAGCTCGGATGCGCTTGCAAATGTAACCTAGTCGCCGGAAAGCTTCACTACGAAATTCTGATTACCATTAATTCTGACAGTTCGCATTCAACAGTAGATACACGATGTAAAAATCTTCGAATAAATATCATATTTTAATTACAAAACCATTTCTGGCAAAAAACCAAATCTTAGATAGTATCGAAGCGCCATGAAAACCTACTACTAAGAGATGACTTTTAATAAACAGACTTAAATGGGCAGGAAACAACTGGCCATTTGGAAACGAAAGATATGTATTTTCTCTTTTTATTTTAAATCAGTAAACGTAAAAATTTATTCCGTCAGATCGAATTCGACGCTATACACAGATATACTAATAATAAGATTGTGCAGCTTTTGCTCGGCCAATGTAATAAAACCCTTGGGCAAACAAACCCTCTGCGCTTACTGCCGTTCACTTATGGTTTTTATGAACGCGATGACAAAACTAATGGATTCCTAACATCTGACTGCCTGATGATTATAAAAGCTTTTAATGTTTACTCCTCCCGTCCGTCGTTCATATGTATATAATAACAGATTTTTTTGCACATATGAATAATATTGCATGAGAGACAGAACAAGATGAAACAATTATGGCATCTGGCATTCAATAATAATAACACACACACACACACACACACACACACACACATGCATAATTTTACTTTAGGTGGAAAACTCTAACCAACAATTTCGATATCGTTTATGGACATTGTTGTTGGTAGTGGTTGGTACGCGGGCGCGTGTGTTTATGTGTGCGTGTGTATATTTCTGCGTTAACTTTAAACAATACTCGATCGATTGGTACTATACGTTTAAAAGATCTATCAGTGTTAACATGTTATTTCAACATACACTATATGTACACAAATGCAACAACGATCGCAATAAAACATCAATCGTTAAGTTAAAAGACATCTGACTATGTCGTCGTATCCATTAAAGTTGTTAATATTGTCTTGTACATGAAATTGTTTTAAAATGAATTATAACGAAACACTTGCAGCTAGTTATAAATAGAAATGAACGAGTCGAATTTATACACACAAACAAACACAAATGATATTTATTTTTTTATTTTTTTTTTTTGTATTTCTTTGGATATTCACTATTACTTAATTGACAATTATAACCTAGTAAAGATATTGCCCACGACCAATGTTGCCTTTTCTGCACAGGTAAACGAAATATTTCACAAGCTCAACGCTATATATTATATATTATTGTAAGCAACATGTGTGTTGAAAGATACGCAACTTTGTTATTATTGATAAAAAAACAATTGTATGCTTTTTTGTCTTTTTTTATCACTTAATTTAAGCGAGTAAATTCTTTTTGCTGAGTTGGAGAAAGCTGTGCAGATTTTTAAGCTGCTTCGGCGAATATTAACGTAAACAAGCGATCGGTGCATTACTTAGGTCATTGCGATATAATTTGCAAATATTTAATTTAACTAAAATATTAACATGAAAATATGATGAGAGAAGTGATTCGGTTTTAAAGTTTGACTTTTTCATAGTCGCTTTTCTTTATACCTCAGTCAAGGTAGTCTTGAAAATGAATTTGTTTTTCTTCTCTTTGACATTAATCTGAGTAGTTTATCGAGCACGGGATAACATTTTGAATAGAAATGAATGCTTACCGGTTTACTAATAAATTATCATTTGTCGGATTATTGTGTTATCAGACTTCAAGATGGTGCGTAAGTAGAAATACCGGGCATATTTTCTGCTCTTGAAATTGACAGAGAAGCCTAGCAAGTTATCTCACGTTTTATTGAGGGTTGTGCCTTTGCTCAAAAGGTCTTTGCTAAATCACGATTTATTGCGAAATATAAACAAGCAAATAAAAAGATAACGAGAAGCACATTTAAAACAAACTAAATAAACCGTTCGTTATGATCGTAAAATCAGAAAATTGAGTTATTGCTACTAACCGTCATGTACAAATACACTGCGAGCAGTGAAAGAGTCCAATGTACAAATCGAGTTGCAACAACTTTCAGAGACATAAGACATAAATTGCATTTTTTAATATGTCTTTCATAGCGAATTTATCTCTCGCCAAAATCCCTCATATGCGTAAGACACTAAATTGGTTATAGAAAAATTTGAGGAATTAACGCAATTCCGCTTTTATCCCGAACCTAATAATTCGCATTTTGCTGATAGTTCCCACCGTCCTTCAAGAAATATCGAAAAACTGGAATTGTGTTAAGCCTTTAACGCTTAAATGCATAATTTTGCCAATTGTCTACATTCCAATTGCACTTAATTTTATCCAAAACTTTAGGGTATACGTTCTCCAACGCAAGTCAATAGCCTTAGGCGATAAATCGTGTGTGAAAGAAAAACATTGACATTAGCTTTGTCGGTTAGGTTATATCTGATTAATAGGTTTTATCTTATAAATGATAAACTTCAGTGTGTTACTTGGAGAGACATTTTCTGCATTTTTTTTTTGATTGAAAAAAAATTACTTCTCATTTGTTGTCAGGTAAGCTTTCATCGTTTGATGTTGCATTTGAAAATGTTATTGCGTATATGCTAGATTTTTAGAAAATACTATATGCGGCCAAATATCCGCATTGTGCGTTTGTCACATAAGTAATGTTACGAAAATCCCGAAATTGACGATTGGACTTTTCACGAGAGCTAGTTGATCGTCTAAGAAACCAAATTCCAAAGAAAGGGAAAACCAAATACACATTCATAAGGTTTTATCTGTCTCATGCAGCTGACTCTGTACTACGAGGAACGTAGGAGGACTAATCAGTGAATTATGAAGGTCTTGATATTTCTGTGACTTGCTGGGTAGACAATTACTTTTCACATTAGCGCGTACTTATGTAAAAAAAAAAAGAAATTAGTCTCCATAGCTTATTCAAAATTGGCGAAAGATTACAACGACCATATGAGAGGAGTTGACCTCATGGAGTACGTATAGATCCGAAATCAAAAGTCGCATGTGGTATATTAGATTATTTTATCACATGATTGATAGGGGAGTGGAAAAAGAAAACAACCCAAATCTTTCATTAGGTAATAATGAAGGTCCGCTCTTGGTTTCATCAAGAGGTGGTCCAAAGAGCTAGATGGTCCGTATATTACTATACATACATACACGTATACGTGTTTGGTTAGGCCTATACTTGAGTATGCTTCTATTGTGTGGTCTCCTTCATATAGGTGCTATGTAGACTCAATTGAATCTATTCAAAAGCAATTCCTGTTGTTTGCGCTTAGGAATTTGGGTTGGGATCCGTCTGCTTCTCTTCCCCCCTATGCAAATAGGTTGCTTCTTTTGTCCTTACCGTCTCTTGAGAAACGTAGATTTGTTCTTGGCGTTTGCTTCGCAATCAAATTAATTAACGGCACTATTGACTCGCCGTCATTACTTGGAGAAATAAGTTTTAATGTTCCTAACCGCCTCTCTAGGCACTTTACCTTGGTTAAGGTTAGTCATTGTAAATATAATTATGAGCTGTTTAACCCGCTCAGAGTTGTTTGCAAGAACCTAAATAACGTCTATAACCTTTTTTCATTATCGGACACTTTAAAGTCCATTAAAGCAACATTGCTTAATACACGAGATTTGCCAATGTCGTACTTAAACTAGCTCTTAATCCTAAAAAGTCACTATGATTCGAAAGTTAATTGCTGTTAACTATTATCGGTTGCTAAGCTTATGCATGTTTGCGATGGCTTAGGGGTTCATTTGCAACTCGGTTCTGTATCGGTTGTGGGTGTGGCTCTGTGCTAATTGTGTACATGCTTTTTTTCTTTTTTTTCTTTTTTTCCTTTTATTTGTTTTATTGTACTTATACTAAGTTTTTTTTTTTAATAATAATTAATTTAAGATTTACTTTAAGTGTCATTTGAACCCGACTGTTGCTTGTTTTAGTTGAGTTTCTGTATAAGTGGAATAAATAAATAAATAAATAAATAAATAGGTAAGAACTTGCAGAGGCATTATGCTCTTGTAAAAAGTATGATGGGAATAAAAGAGGAAGACAGCGAGACTCACGAAGCCTGTCACGGCAAAAGCTATACGGACTGATGGTATAAGCCCTGATGAAGAATACCGCAATTTTAAAAGTAATTACAAACTTGCAGGCCGCAAAGAATTTTTACGGACTGAATGCATCAAACGTATGGTTGCTTTGTGTCACAACAAAAAAAATTGCTTTTGCTTTGCCGCATTTCGTTCATAGAAAATATGAAAATTCCTATACTAATAAACAATATGAATACCTACCCATTTTTTTATGTCTACAATAACATTACTAATAAATGGATATTGTTGCCAAAAGTCTACATACCAATTTTGTCCAAATAAATACTCAATATTATTAACTGGACTTTTTAAAGTATTTTTTACGGAACCTATAACTACATTCAAAAATCAGGCAGTTAACGGGTACAACCTTTTATAATATACTTTGTAACTTTTCGCCAATATATATACGTACTCTTTATGATAAACAGTAGCAATATATTTTTTTTTCTTCTTGTATTTTTTATAATATAAAGTATGATGTCATTTTTTGTTTATATTTCTATTTTTATATTTTTAGTTAGTTTTTATAATCATTTTGTTAATTTTTCAATACCGTCCCATTATTAATCACTTTAGTAAAGGCACGAGCCAAGTGTGAAGATAAACGCACTATTAGCAAAGATACAAAAATGTGGGCTACGCGAGATGGTTTAACTTCACGTGGGTAAAAATCCATTGGTTCTCTTATTGAATTAAAAGACGAGAGAGAGAGAGAGAGAGAGAGAGAGAGGGA
Organism: Glossina pallidipes; assembly: GCA_000688715.1. Classification (NCBI taxonomy): domain Eukaryota; kingdom Metazoa; phylum Arthropoda; class Insecta; order Diptera; family Glossinidae; genus Glossina; species Glossina pallidipes. Next base: position 1,362,338 of record KK499770.1, read on the forward strand.
GAGAGAGAGAGAGAGAGAGAGAGAGAGTGAAGAAAGATAATCAATTTTTGCTTGCCAAAGTTTACGGTGATCATAGTCCCAACGCTAAAAGATGTTAAGTCCAATTGCGATGATTTTGAAAGCAAGAAGAAGAAAGCCTTCACATTTGTAAGCAATATTGGATGAAGGCGATCCAATATTGCGGAACGTAGCAAATGATAGCAGAAGAACTAACTGTAATCAGATGTACGTTGACGTGTTACGGGAAAAATTCAAAAATCTAGAGACTAAACTCAACGTGAACTGTATGCGAATCAGTTAAAGGACTTAAATATCGCACGGGCGAAAAATGCATTTATTCTGCAAGTCCAAATTGTAAAAGATCATGTACCGAACCAAGTCAAATATCAATTTAAACACCAAAACGTAATCGGTCCAGAATAAAAGCTAATCCCCTTGATCGAGAGGGAAAGGTGCAACGTATTACATACATAGATCGTTAGAATCTAGTAAAATTGTTAACACTCAACGCTTTAGAACACAAACGATCAATTTGAGCGATATATTGGTCGAAAAAGGTAATAGACTGGAAGGCGCGGACATATATAAGATTATTTCATTCCACGAAAATGCATCGGGATATGGGACATCGCGGCACCAGTTGGTCATTTGCAAGCATTTGGCAAGAATGTATTCTATCCTCTATTTGCGGTATAAATCCTTCAAGATACTCTAATTGTTTCTATTAAAGTCGGCTGCTTGCACTTGCACTTTTTGAGCAAGATTTGGACAATGAAGTCGAAAAATGGCTCGAGAAACGAATGGTTCTGATGGAACAGTATTCACAGCATACCTTCAAATGATTTTTTTTACGATTTTCTCAAAATGAATCCTTAAAAAAAAATAATGATAAATACTCGACAAAAGTGTATTCCTACAGCCATAGTACGATAAAACTAACCTTATCTACCTACTAACTTCCAAACCCATTTTACAAAAATATAAGGTTTTTTCTCTTACTCAACCAAGCCAGAAGAAGACTAGGCTATATCATAAGCTTGTTCAATATATATTTTACCCAATTTTTTGTCAAATTCATTTTTTTTTTTTTTTTTGATTATGATATTCATTCCATTCAGTTTTAAAAGATAGATAGATAGATAGGTGACCATCATTTCCTCTACGACATGTACACAAAACATAATAATGTAAAAATGGCCATTAGGTAGTAAGTAATACGAAAGTTAAGCATAAACAATTTAGAAATCCTTCGTTCGAATGCCTTTTAATCAATCTCTCAATTCTCTCTGCCCATCAAATTGAACTTCACTTTATCATACTGTTTTCTTACGACACTAATCCGATTTTGAAGATTACCCATAGTTTCGTTTTGGGATTTGCTAAAGCGTATGGAATTGCAATTATCAGAACAACAGTGCAAAGGCGACCGCCTTTATAAAACGACAATGTTATTATTATTATTATTATTATTATTATTATTATTATAATTTTAGACTAATGAAATAAATTCTTAGAATAAACAAAAAAGACCTTGAGCACTAGCAACACAGGCTGTCGGCTCTAATTTGTACAAGTACATTAGATATTGAGCCTAGTAGTCTTAATAAAGTAATATATTGAATTAATATTCTGTTCTGAAGCTGATTTCAGAAAGTCCAAAGAGTTAATCGTTTTAAATGCAATACTTCTAGCCAAGGAAAAGTTAAGGCAGTCGCAGAGTATGTGCTTTGTCCACAACTGCAGATTGGGGCGGGAGACTTCTTCAAGATCCATTGGTGAGTTGCAATTGTATGCCCAAGGCGAATTCTCGAAAATGTTTGGATCTTGATTTTCTCGACATTTGTGGGATATAAAGGTGGAATTAATTGAGGGTTAATAGAAGAGTAGTGTTGATGATGGTATCGTAGATTTCTTTCTATAATTTTCTCTTTAACTTTTCCTCCAATGTATCTTTGAAGATCCAACTTCTCCATGACATCATCCATAATTAGAGGTGCAGAAGTAGCATACTTTGCCACTCGATCAGCCTGTTCATTTCCCAATAAACCGATTAGACTAGGAACCCATAACATTTTAATTTTTCCGCCGGGTGTTGTAATTATATTCCTTAATTTGTTGATAGTGCTCCATCCCGAAGTCGAAGGATTCCGAATAGCTTGTAATACAGACAAACTGTCAGTAACAATGACGGTTGTTTGAGTTTATTTTTATGGACACGGTTCGCAGCGTGAAGGATAGCTCTGGCTTCGGCTGTGAAGGTTGAAGTACTTTCGTGAAACGACAATATTTATTACAAGGAATACATTGAAAATTAAAGCAAGTAATAGTTGAAATAAAAATTTTACCTAAGTGGTTAAGAAGCTAATACCCAGACTATTTTCTGAAACACTTTTAAATACATTAACCGGCAAACCAATGGCCCATAATGCTAAATATCTTTAAACATTGCAAACACCTTTTTAAGAGTTTGTTGTACGACGTGTGGCAAAGGTCTAAGCGAAGGAGAAAAAGCGGCAGCATTTCAAACGTTTTCGTTTTTTTTTTTTTTTTTTTTTTGCTTGAAAAATTACACAATTCGTTATCATTTAAAGCTGAAATTAAAATTGTAAATAGACTTCTGGAAGTACATGCACTAATATGAGATCATAAGCAATTTATTAACGTTTTCAACATGAATTTTATAACCGAAATGCTTTCATACAAAAAACATACCGAGTAGGTATTTTCAGTATAAATAGATTTGTTACTTAACTTAGTTTTTTTTTCCTTTTTGCTAGCTTAACATGCCTCAACGTTTAAACAGATATGCTTTAACAGCAATATATGTTGGTATATGGAAGAAACTTTGTATGTGTAAATTTCACATAGATTATGCAACAGAAAGAAAACTTTTACGTACGAGCGTACGAGCCACAATAGACTGTGCCACTAATAATAGAGTTCAACATTTTTTATAGAAATATCAATAAAAACTTTTAACTCTCACGCCTTGTCTTAGAGGGGTATATTAACTTTGTATGGACATATGCAACACCCAGAAGGACGGGAAATAGCCCGATCTTTTATTATACCGATCGAATCAAAAATCGATTCTGATTGATTTAAGCTTCTCTGTCCGTATGTCCGTTTGTCCGTCTTCTTTCTTTGTGTTCACCCTCCAGATCGCAATTTTTGAGGTATCGCGTTTTAAGGACGAACGCTATTGAAAATGATTCGGATCGGATCACTTCACCGACCACTTTCCATACAACGCCTTATTTTGAATAGTCGTTATCCAAATGGTGGGTCATGGCCCACTCTTGTTTTTTTACTTCCTTTTTTATACGAATACCAATGCAGCGTAGATTTTTAATTCTCGTATGTGGGCTGATGTGGCAGACTGAGCTACGGAGACCTATAACAGATTTTGACATGAATTCATCTTAGTTTGTTTAGAATTTTTGTAAGTTATGCGGCGAGGTTTCAATTTATAAAAATCTACCATTTAATTATGATTCAGTACACATTTCAAAATCGTTTGTAATTTATTCAAATTTTTTATTAACACTTTTTCCAACCACAGCAACTTGCCCGAAATGAAGCGTCATTATAATCGATAAGAAAGCAATTGAATGGCTTGTGATAAAATGTTTTGATAATTTTCCCACAGAGACATATCCATAGAAAAGCGAAAGAACTAAAATGTTGTAACTATTCCTTTCCTTAAAAGTGGACTTCCATGAGAAGTGTACTTTAATGAGTGTAAAATATATGGTGCGTACAAAGCTTACGATGCATATTTTTATGAATTTATGAAGATTTTATCAAAATTAATAGGACATATAAAGTGAAATAAAAAATCCATTATAATTAACTTAGATCCGATCGAATATTTTAACATTTACTATCTGTTTGTTTTTGGGATATTTTTTTTATATGCGAAGCCTTATATCTTTAATTAATAATATATCGAATTAGTGAAAGCTTAATATATTTACACTCAATTCTCTTTTTACACGATTTTTTTTACACGAATTTGATTTAACGCGAGCTCGAAAGAAAAAATTCTTTTTTTTACACGAATTATTTTGTTTTAACACGATTTTTAATATTCCAGGAATTTTTCTTGAATCTCACAGACCAAAGAGAATTTCAGATATAATTCCCTTTTTCCAAAGTAGAAGTTATTTTTTTATAAAATATTTAATGAATTAAAATTTGTAAGCACGAAATAAATTAAGTGAACTCTAACAACAAGAACTTTTTAATATTTTTTACACCTAATTCTCTTTTTACGCGAATTTTTTTTACACGTATTTTTTGGGAACGTCTCTATGGTATAAAAGGAGAATTAGGTGTAAACGCAAGAATGTCTTCACATATTCTTCTAAGAAAAGTATGCTCCCAACACCCCTTTACTTGCGACACGCACGTGAACTATTGCTTTAGGATGACATACGAGATTTTGGAGTAAGAGAAATACGATTTCTTAAGCACACTTAATGCAAATAAATTCAAAGATTATACTCACTATTCTAATAGTCACCACGTTTCAAGTTTCTTACAGAAACAAACCCACTGCATCCAGTTACCGGACTCTTTGTTAGTTAATTCTGCTCTAACTTCACCAAGAGCGCTTGCAATATTGCTTCTTAACGCATCAATAGAATTTGATTAATTGCTGCAGTCAACTAACGGGAAATAATCTCAACAGAAGTACTCGCGAACTCCTTGGAGTAATAAATCGATTGCTCTAACGCTGAAACTAAATGTTGTTTATGTTAACATTTTCCAATTTAGGTCACAACAAACTCATTAACATCGATCGTGAGCGCCTTCCATTCATGGTGACGCGATTTCCGTTTCTATCAAATTCAAAGAAATAGGGACCAACGATGCCACCTGTCAAAAAACCATACCATACCAAACTCACTCTTGTCCCGGTATGTAAAAGTGTTCCGATAAATAGTTTTGTTTATTAACTGAACCATTGAGGTGGTGATGAACATGTACATCAGTTAGAAAGATGATTTTCTCAAAAAATTCATCACCATTGTCAAGTGCTATTTCAAGGCTAATTTTTGCGAAATCACGACGTTCATAATGGTTCTAATTGTTGAGTGGGAATAATTTTTGTAACCATGTAAAACTAAGTCATCCCTCAAGCAATTAAGAACGCTTTCGACTCAAGGAATTTTAATTGCCAGCAACACTTGCCTGACTGGCAGAGTTTTTTTCGTCATTTCGCGTATTTCTTTGGCTCATTGGTAATACAGTGTGTGCCGTCGTGAATGTCGGGTAAAGAAAAAATACATTCAAGATTATCAACAATATGGCCAACAAGAGTGAGTACAGTAAATGAAGACGAGCCCCGAATTGACGGGAGTATACGAAAAGTTGCAATATTACAAATGATTGCTTTAATGACAGATTTCAGAACACTGTTGGAGCTCTTTATCTTCCCAAAGTAATATTGCAAACTTTTCTGGGCATAATAATTAACAGAGCAAATTGGATAATTGAACTACGGCGACAATGTCAAAAAGAAATCGTCTGATGACACCTATTCGAAAATCTTGCACAGTAACTTGTAATGACAAGGCGTGGAATTGCCGGTTGCAGATATTTACTAATTATGGGCAAAAGTGCTAGTAGACTAAACTAATTTTTGCGAAGATTGTGTATATGCAAGGTCCATAAATAAGGCTTTACAGTTTCTTCCAGATAATCTGTGGAAGCCACGCATTTAAGTTAAGGTTATCCTGCTGTAGTGTACGTAACATAGTCTTTGGATGTTTTGAATCAATCAAGTTCTATGCTTAAAAAAAAAAAAAAAAAAACTCGGAATGAAGGAAGTGTTTGTTACCTTTCCTACTTATTTACTATTTCCTAAAAATAATTGCGCTTTTTCGTTAAAAACAAAAAAAAAATTATTTGGTCACGAGTAAATTCCTACATCTGGTACTGGAATGATTTTGGTTCAATTTAGTGATATTCTTTCGCCTATGCAATCTTTCGTCGTTTGTTACCGTAACTGGGTCACGTAGAAAAAGATGAGGTGGAAACTTAAAGTCAAACCTTTACATTGTTGGTTTAGTCGGAATGATTTGAAGTGATATTAGTATATAGAAGCTTTGTGTAATATTAGTATATAGAAGCTTTGTCCCAATTGAATTTAAGTTTACTTAGCGAATGAAAGGTAAAGCGATTTGCTTATGCGTTTTTATTAGAAGTAAAAATATATCGCTTATGAGACTGAGATCGATCTGATTTGCTTTGCGTTACAAACTTACAAACTTGCCGACCTGAACATATCCTCTAGTAGTGAGTTGAATAAAACTCCTATTTATTTTTTTTGTTTATATAAAACACCAATAATATCACGTACATACACATGTAATGTGACTGTAGGGGCAGTCAATAATAATGAAATAAACAAACGTGTGAACGTTGTGATCTTTTCATTCGCTTATAAGAAATGTTTCAATTTTTTTTTTTTTTTTTTTTTTTTTTTTTTTTTTTTTTATTTCTATTTCTAAATATCTCAAGATATCGCAA
>KK499770.1:1368974-1390999 GCA_000688715.1 Glossina pallidipes
CAAACTTGCCGACCTGAACATATCCTCTAGTAGTGAGTTGAATAAAACTCCTATTTATTTTTTTTGTTTATATAAAACACCAATAATATCACGTACATACACATGTAATGTGACTGTAGGGGCAGTCAATAATAATGAAATAATCTACACTTTGTTGTTATTAAATTTATGCTTTTAAATATATATATTTTGGACATAATTTTGTTTTTTTTTTTTTTTTTTTTTTTTTTTCTATTTCTATTTCTAAATATCTCAAGATATCGCAAGATAATTTAATTTTTCCACATTTTTGCACAAGCAAAGTGCAGATTATAACACTAACACAAAAAAAACAAGTCCTTTTGAAAAAAAGATTTTATATAAATTTGTGAAAACAAACTCTTTTGGAGAGAGAGACCATAACGACCATTTAATTTACTTAATTATTTAATATATATATATATATATATATATATGTACTTTTGGTTTTGTATTTCGTTTGGTATTTATTTCAGCGTCTCGTTTACTGTTCTTAATCCACGAAACCTGTTTCATTAACTAAACCAGATCACACATATATATATATATATATAGTGGGTCAGTATAGAACGTTAAACATTCATACTATATATGTGCTTAATATATAGAAAAGTAATTAAAAGACAAACAAGTTAAAATACACAAAAACATTTCTTATATAAATTGACAGCAACAACAATAATAATAATAAGAACAATAACTTACCGTATTCTTCTCCCATAAAATCATATGAAACGTCTGGAAACACTTTCTTTTTTTCCATGCACTTTTCAAGGGCTTTAATTCCGCAACGGTAATCGTGATATCGAATTACACAAGGAATGCAGTAAATAAGTAAAATACAATGAATTAATTAAATATTATTGAGAAAAAAACGGGAAGGAAACCTTCTAACATATAACGGAAAACATTTGCAAATATAGGGGCATAAGACAGAGACTTTTTTTTTTTGTTTTTGCAAACAAGCAAAGGTGAATTAAGTTTGATTGAGGATCGGAACGCGAAAGAATATATATGTCTTTTATTAAAAAATGGAAAAGATAAAGATTTTCTTAAACTCTTTAAAATTTCCAGACATTTGCAGCGCACTTACTTCCGCTCCTGCCAATAAATCCACCTTTGCAGCACATATGATGAAATAATTCTTCTTATATATGGAGTACATACGTAAGCATATACGAGAAGGAAAAGCATGTGTCTTGATTATCGCAAGAGTGACTCAAGTTCAACACTATACTAAATTAAAAATGATGTGGAAAGAAAAGAATAGGAGAATAATCAAATTTCGTTCTTAATATAAGCACAAAATATTAGATCGATCGAGTTTCCAGTGAATGTGACGACAAAAGATATCAAAAATCCTCAGAGGTTATTAAAGCCTTTATAAGGAAATGGTAAATATAATAGAAAGGGAGCATAAGATTTCAAGTTGACGGCACAAATTTCGACGATGATGCTCCAATAAGGGCAACCGATGCGCTGATTGTTTACTCTACATATATGGAGTAATGTCGCCGATGGTATGATAATTTATTGTAAATGAAATTACGAAAGAAAGAGGTAGATACTCAAGGACTAAACGAATTTTCTACTCTTTAAAGAAATGAAAAAGGAACGGTGCCACAGAAATTTGTGAAATGATGAGGGGGGCGAGGTGGGGCTTACTCAAAACTCAAAAATGAGTTTGACAAAAATTTTCTTGATGACGACTTTCAAAAGTATAAAATGTAGTTCAAGCGAGAGAGACAAAGAGAGAGAGAGAGAGAGAGAGAGAGAGACAAAGACATAGAGAGAGAGAGAGAGAGAGAGAGAGAGAGAGACAGAGAGAGAGAGAGACAGAGAGAGAGAGAGACAGAGAGAGGGAGAGACAGAGAGATCTAGTCTCAAAGTAATCAAAATGATTAAAATCGATCAAAAAGAAGAATTTGAGGTCCGTTTTTGTGGGTTCTTCTGCTCAATTCCTTTTAATTCAGTAAACAAGAATGATAGCGATACTCTTTAAACGCATTAAAAAAGCCATTCAGTCAAGTAAGAATCGAGTTGTCTTCGGAGTAGGAATTGGGCTTGAAGTGGAACATAAATAGAGTGTTTTTTCCCAACTAGAAATCTTTTCTCTCGGTCCATAAATATTACTTAACCTAGCATTTATATTTCCACGTTCGGTTTTAAAATAATCTGTTTTTAATATAGGATTTTTCGACAAAAAGCGTTGCTTTGAATTCCGCGACCTTTTTGAAACGTCAACATACAACTATTGATGTTGATGACATCCGATAAGTAAAAACAAGGACATTTTCAATGAGTGTTGAAAATGCATGAAAACTTCCTTCTTGCCTAACCCAAGTTATTCTGAGTTGTTACGCTTACTTTCATCCCACTGGGTACGTAGACAAAACAAAACTGTTACATCTTGGATATCGAATATCCAAGTGATAGTTTAGTACGATTTTTGAACTGCTGATATAATTGGGCCATATTTTCTACGAAAATTGTCCTGTTTCGAGTGCTTCAGTGAATGGATATTTGTTTTATCGAGTTGATGTGGAGATGGATGAAGTTTTCTTTTTCAGTAGCGCAGTAACATCTCTACCAAAGTTCGTGGATTAATTGCTCTACATTGGTTGATTGATTTCAAATTTCCACTTTTCTAAGATACCGTCCGTACCTCTAGATCGTGGATATTTTGATCAAGAAAGAAAATGCACTTCAGAATTCTTTTAATTCCAAGTTTCTTTGTTTACAATCTATTCTTTAAGAGTGGGATTATTTACATTTCACTTTGGCAACAACACTCTCGACTTCTCAACTCTAATATTCTTTTTCGATTCAAATGTTCTCGTATGACTAAACTATCTTCCGCAAATAGTTTACTTATATACATTTTTACAAGCATGTTATTATTACCTAAACTCATGGCTTCATTTCTAATTCGTTAACCTGCTTTTCTGCTAATCGTTGCTGGACTTTTCCCTGTGTGTTTTTCTGCTAATCTTTATCGTCGGCCGGCAGCTGCATCACGCGCCGCGAATATACGCTGGGGAATTTGTTACTTGGGAAAAGTCAATTAGTTAGCATTAACTGGATTTGGGATTTTCGTAACAATATTTAAAATATACATTCAGTGTGCATAGTGACCACGATTTATCGTTTAAAGACATCGTTATCGGTAAAAGATATCTTTACAATATTTTCTCACGAGTTCATAAAACTACTACAGAAAACTCTACGCTGGTAAATTGAGTGTCATAGTGTGATACATAGAGTGTTTAAAACTCCATCTTTGGTTTTGGTCATTGGAGTTTTGCAATAAAGGGCTCAAGGCATTCAAAAAATAAAAAAACAAATGGAAGTGATAGTTAATTCGCTTGAATAGGCTTGAGCGTACATGAAAGCCAATGCTCAGGGATCATGTGAGTACTAAAAAGTTAACTTACAACCTGAATTTATATTTTAAATACATCTATGACAGTCGGACTTGTGTGCTGAGCATGAAGACATTGTACTAATATGATCGAAGAAGCAATACATTCATCTGACATGGCTCCATCTGAGTTTTTCCGAAACTCTATCAACCCACACAAGAAAGCGTTTTGAGTTAATTGAAAGCATAAAGGAAAATTAGCAAGAGAAGCCGCAAGCGATACGCCAATTACTCGACCTATGAAAACTCTTTAGAAAACTGTATCTAACGTTAACCTTGATGTTGTATCGCAAAGTATGAGCTGACAAAACGGAAAATTTTTCATTACATGAAACACTTTTTAAAAGCAAAGGCTTTAACCATCTCATTTTGAAAGTGCCTTCACATAAACGCCTTTCCTTTATTTCAGGACGTAAAAAAGTTCTATTGAGCGAATCTGTTTGATCACTGCCATCTAATGTTTTAGAGTAGCGTAGAAACTACAAATTGCCTAACTCGCCAAAATCACCTACTTTTGCGACTTACCAATGGGCGTACATTCAAAATTTGAGAAAAAGAAAAAAAGAATAAAAAAGAGAAAAACGAAACGAAAAAATATCGAATGAACAAAAGCAAAAGTTTTTAGGAAAAAGTAAAACTTTTCAACATTCACTCAATCGTTCGTATGAATGTTAATGTTTTAAGCTTTCAAGTAATGCAAATGATGGAAAATAAATACTAACATTTAAGCTTATATCCGTGATAAATAATCATGTGTGTTGTTCTTTTATTTTCCGTGTCTATGTGTAAATCGCATATTAAATTATAATGAAGATAAGTGAAGGAATGCATTTGATTGCACGAATAACTGTAATTGTTATCTATGTTTTGAAAGTTAATTTACGCGAGACAGACATCAAGCAATGCATTAACGAAATCAAGTCTAAACGAGAACACTTGGCTGGCAAACAAAAAAAATAAATAAATAAATAGGTTACAAACACATAGACATTAGGTATATGGAGTACATATATAACAAAGTGAAATAACTTTCATTACCGCCATTGGCATTGTAACCGCAAAAAAAAAAAAACATTCTGCTCTCATAAAAATTTATGGCTATGCGCTTAAGGTACTACTCAGAGGTAACGAAAGTTAACACAAATTAAAAGGTAAGTGTGCAACACCAACCTAAACTAATTAACTGCACTAGCAATACTGCAGTTTACCTGTAACTCATTTTAAATCTTTCAAATCTTTAAAGTGAAATGCAAGAATTGTCTCACCGTCAACGTCACCGTCACCGTCATCAAATGTACTTAGTGTGCATTTCATTTTCAATGTTATACAACATTATTAGAGTCTAGTGTTTTTATTAAAAATTTTCGAGGTTCGAGTTCTTCCGTCTCAATTATATTTGTTTCTTCATTGGAACGCGTAAAAAGGGCTGAGATGGCAAGAAACAGATGCAAATGTAGAGGAGGTTTTTAAAAAATCGCTTTAGTCTGAAACTCTCTAAAAAGACTATGGACAAAGAGAGATTTATTTATTTACCTTTCTACGAATCACTTTTATTAGGAGTGCAATTAAATTCGATCCGCTTTTGTGTTTAAATGCAACTTTAGTTAAAATATGTTTGTTGTTACAAGACCTATCGTCTTTTGCCATTTATCGGATAATTTATGGATGCCGTCATGGTAGAAACTTTGTGGTTTCAAGTTAAAAGAGTCACCGAACCATTTCTAACATCTTCAAATTCTGCGAACAGCTGATCTGCTAAATATGACTGCATCGATCTGAATAAGTAGTAATCCAAAGGGGGAGGATATGGGGGCACGGTAAAACTTCTCAGTCTAGTTTGAAAATTGTTTCTTTCGTCGCTTTTGCAACCCAGACGGACGGACGTTTTCACTACTTCCATTTTTGTTTTGCTTAATATCTCGCAAACCACTTTCTTCTAATTGCATCGTAACTTACTGCATTTTCGTCGTCAGCCAGCCTAATCATTTCTGTAGTTTCAACGCCATCTTTTTCCAGAGTAATCCAATTCGGAACACACACTGATACATAGTGAAAGACATCTTACAAACAACTGAAAATTGCATCGTTCAAACATTAATATCTAAGTTATCCATGCCTGAAATTTTGGGAAAACTGAAGACGTCAGATGCGTCTTATGATGCACCCAACTCGAGCGGAATGAATCCATTTCCTCAATGGTGTTATATAAAACCTCTCTATTTCTTTTTTATATTACAAACCCTATAAAGTGGGTTGATGTTCATAACATGGGGAACATTGCAAATCGTTTTAGCTGCTTTCGTTTGTCCGTCTCTCAGTCCATTTTCCTCGCTGTCTGGCGATCTTTCTGTTTGGCCATCTATCTATATGGCCATCGGTCTATTTGCCAATTTGTTCTAACTTGCGGTGTTTCCATCTTACTGCCTTCTGGTCCCGCTCTATTCATATCGCGGCATGCCTCTGCCCTGGTCTCTTTGCCTCAGGGTCTTTTTGCATCGTGGTCGGTCTATTTCGTGACGCGTCTATTTGTCATCCGCTGTTGCTGCACTAATTCTGTCATTTTGTAATTTACAATTCTTAGAGGATGTTAGTCTGAAACGTTAAAAAAATATTTCACCAGATTTCCATCTTAAATTATTCGGGTCACTTAAAAAGTCTGTGCAGAAATAGTTGCAAAGTATAAGAAACAAAACATTATACTATAACTTATAACTTATAAGATGCGTTGATCTAAATGTTTGGACAGACATACCTTAGCATCATTTCGAAATTTTTTAACATTTACGAAAGCATATTGAAATGCTTATTGGCTTTGGGGATAGCGGGTCTCAAAGTCTTTTCTTACTTACTGCATAAACAATAGTTGAAAAAAAGAAAGTAGTAATAAATCAGAGCAATCCGCTATGTTATCTTCAGACAAATTAACGACAATTATCAATCAAATATCGGTTACATATTTAAATGGATAGAAAGATACCACTTCTTAAATTACTTTAAAGCATTGATAAGCCAAAAGCATTCCCTCTTTTTTTGTCGTTCAGATATGCCTATCTTCACTATCGCATTCAGTAACAGAAAATACGTTAATGTTTGTGTAAATTCTGTCTTAGTTATAAAAATGTTGATCATATTTTTTTTATTTATTTATTTATTTTTTTTTTTTTTTTTTTTTTTTTTTTTGTGTAAACGATAGATAGAGCGTAATAGTTTCCATTCTGGAATCGTGGAAAAGCTAAATCTTGTAAATCAGGTTTCGTCTTACAGACCAGACGATTGGAGTGCACAATGAAAATTTATTTCAATCTCCAATGCATTATATGTGTAATATATTTGCAATTATTTGGTTAATAAAACAAATATTCACAACAAGACGAAAGAAACAGAGAAACTAAGATTCACAATATGTTTTGGTAAAACACTGTACCTTCATTCACGCACAAATGGTCATAGGTCACTTTTTCCTGAATAATTTAATAGGCATTGTTATGTTTCTTCTCTCTTCCCTTCAGACAAGACAAAGCTCAAGCTCTTATGCGTATATTAAGTTTATTACGTATTTTTACGTAATAAACAGAAATATGCATTCGTAGACAATCGACTTCGACATAATCGTAAATGATTTAAACGTGAACGGATCATTTATTCTAGGGTTTTCAAGTGATGAAGAAAGACAATTGATATCGGCTTGAAAAAGTTCGCCCATAGTTTTCGAATAAATCTTCAATGCTTTCTTCGTACTTTCCTCACTAAAAATTTATGATGAAATTTAATTTCATTAGTCTCTCTCTCTCTGTATATGTCCGTCCGGAAATCAGTTAAAGTTGGAATTAATTTCTTAAATTCTTAAAATTGCTTTTTAATGAAAGTTAGTTCACAGCATTTACATTCGATTTTGTTTAGCATCTTCTTGTGCTTCGGTGTCGCTCGCTACCTTATACATAACAAGTTATTGTTATCTAATGGGATGTTTGCGCTAACATAACAAATTAGATTTGTAGCATATTTAGATAATTTCTACGCGAAAAATGATATCAAAAAAAAAAAGACAAAAACAAAACTAACTGAGCAAAATGATGATTTAAAAAAGAGTTTTTTAAACAATTAAGTGACGAATATAAAAAGATTCGATCTAAATTAAGTGCAATTGTTTTCTTTCTTTTTGATTTTAGTAAACGTGACTTCTTTTGTGGATTTAAGTAAATGGTGTAAAATTTCATAGCAATGTATGACTTGTCTTACTTTCTCTATACCGTTGGAAATACGCTCCAATTTCAACTTCGAAGTCATCTTTTGTATAATAATTAATATCGTGCGAGCATACAATACAACATACATTTATTGCATGCATTATTTATTCGTTTAACAGCCCTCTTTAACTTACCTACGTAACTGATACTTTATATCTATAATATGGCAAAAGACAATTTCCGCTTAGTATGTAATTGTTGCAGTCATGTTATAAAAACCTGGTTGATACTTGATGGTAACATATATATATATATATATATATATACAAAGGCAACCTAAATTCTTTACAGTGCTTAACTAGAAGTGCTTATCTATAGCACTAATAAAGAGCTCAAATTCTAGGTCAATTTTGAAGAATACACGGCACGATAATCACCAAGCAAAAGAAAAGCTACATACGACTATAAGTGATGACGAAACGTGGATATATGATTGTGACTGAAAATGCCTAAGGCCAAGATGGAGTTTTTCCACGATTAAGACAATAAAGGCTGTTTCGCTGAAAGAGCTCAAAGTCACAGCCCGAAAACCGGGCGCATATCAGAAATACTTCGAGGATTGGAAGGACACAAAATATATTAAATATTGATGAATAAATAAATATTTTTCGAGAAAAATAAAAAGTCACCAACAACAGTAAACTGAGTTTTATTGTTTATTTTCTTCAAAAGAGATTTTTATGCCAATTTTCCATAGACGAAGAGATTTCGATTAATGGATTAACTTTACGTTAACTTTAGGTACGAGGATTGTCCCAGACATATATACAGAGCGGACGCTGTATGAAAAAAAACAAAAATTGTTATGATCGAAAGTATTAGCATTGTAAAGCTTAAATATTGTGAAATTTCAACACGTTACGGTATTTAGCATTTACTTTATACCCGGCAGTGGATAACGAACTCAGTAAATTTATTAATAAGCAAAGGAACTTACCATCGTTATGTGGTCCATGTGTAAGAAAAGCGAACCAATTGGTATAAAATGACATTGAACCAAAGGCTTATTGATATAGTGGCATTTCGGAAGGTGCCGCAAATCGCATATTTGATGAAAATTTGCATATGGAAAAGCTGGGCGCAAGAACCGGCATGATTCGTTTATTTCGCATTAAACAAAAATGAACAGCGAAAACAATAGACTGAACAGGGGGAATCGATTCAAGAAAGGACGAACGAAAATGTCTTTTCATCAAGACAATGCAGCTGTTCACATATGACGCTATGACGCTGACCAAAATCAAGGAGTTGAAGTTCGAATTGCTTTCTCACACGCTATGTTCGCTAAATTCAGCTCACTCGCGTAATTGAAGAAAGTCTATTGTGAAAGACGGAGAAGAAGACGGTTTTAAGAAGCTCGATGGGTCCCGATATAGGCAGAGCTTGGAAAAGTGTAGCAACTCAAAAGAAATCTATGTTAAGAAATAATGGCATTTCGGTCCCAATTTTTTTGAGTTTCGTTTATTAAATCAGATACTTTTACTTTTATTTGTTGCATATATGTTGTATATTATTGTTAGTATTGATAATTGTTAGCGAAGCCTCTCGAAAGGTTTGACAGCTATTTCAATTGTTATTAGACTCTCAAGGGGGAAAATTTAAGATCCAACTTTAAGTTCTAAATAAAATCATGAGAACACGAAAAAATACTTTGGCCTGTTCTCGAGTGTCGGTGAAACTTCTTCTTCTTCTTTACAAATTTATCGAAAAGTTAGTTAACAGCGCAAATCAGTCTAAACCTATTTTGTTATTTAAAAAGTGGTCAAAACCACATATATATATATGTGTATATATTTTAGGGAGTCTTCAGCGCATAGAAAGATGGACATATATTGTATGATTTAAGCTTGTCTGTCCGTGTGTCTGTAGTTTGCCCATGCATTTTAAATGTTCAAATTACAAGTAAAAACTATCGATTTCATTCATTAGCGTGAACATGTTTTGGATTAAGGCCGAGGGCTATTGCAAACCAATTGGACTTGACCATTGTTGACCATATGCAACGGTTTATTTTGAAGAAGTCAACCAAAACGCTGAAAGATACATATTTTGACATATTAAATTAATGTAAAAAATTTAGATCAGATGGGATCATGTTTTGAACTCATTTCCATATAAAGTTTTATAGAAGAAAGAAGAGTTTATACTGCGACAAGGACAAATTTTTAATGCTTTATGCGTACGAAGTACTCCAGAATAGTAATTTAACATAAAAATTTTGTGGTGCTATGTATAAACCCTATTGATCTATTTGTCGAAATCTCATTCGTATATGGTTCTTGCGAAAAGCAGACCTTGGTCAAGCCTAAATTATTTGAATAAAAACTTTATGTTTTTTTTTTTTTTTTTTGTTCAAATAAACATAGTTTGATATGAAGCTTAGAAATAAATCATAAAAGTAGCCAGATATGAAATTCTATCGTCAAAATCCAGACTTTTTCATACATATATATATATATATATATGAAAATTCATAATTCAAGTATAAAACGCTTAAGAAATCTTAGACATATTTTCCGCTACCCTCAAATTGTAAGGCCTTTAAAATTATTTTAAAGACGAATATAGATTATTTGCTTATCGTTAACGTTGCGTTGGGTGCACCAAACTTTTTTCGTTTTTAATCTGTACATAACTTCATATTTCCTCTATAAAATCTTTATTATGGTTGTTTTTTCTTTCGCATTTTTCGTGCAACGTCATTATGCAATTATTTAGCGACGTAAAACAATGTAATCACTCACTACCAAATGCCAACTTCCTTTATGGGGAAATTTATAGAGAAAACTAATATAACTGCCTCCTTATGCCTTGGGGAAAAGCGATTTGCTTATCAGGCAAATCAATTGACTGGTTTCAAGTTCAAATGTGTCAATTTTATCATTAACTTTGACGATGAAAAACAAGTTACAAGCAATAAAAACCTGTGGCAGCCAACTTTCATTCACCACATAGCTAAAGATTACATGAATCATATCCGGCTTAGGAATATGATGTGCCTGCATGTATGTAAGTGCGTGTGTGTGTGTGTGTGTGTGTAGAGACAGTCTGTAACGATGTTTACGGTTAAATTTAACTACCGGTAATTATGTCGTTAAGTAATGTACGTACACTATATAAGTTTAAGAGCGAAACGCGAAAATATTTGAATCAAGTCATTGGTATATTGTTAAACACGTCACTAGGGGACATCAGAATCTCGTTCTCTATTGCACATATCTAGGACATCATAGCGCATGTATATTAAGTAAGTAAGTAAGTCTCAAGCCTCAAGTTCACTTAGCCGTACTAATTTATCTGGCCGTGCATCACCAATTATTGCTTCCCTTCAAATGAATATTTTTTCAATCACAGCAGCATTACAACAAAGAGCCCGGATCATTACTGTCAGTCATTACAATCGATAGAATAAGGATTGCTCAAAATTTGAATCTGAATATTTAGGTAGCACCAATAGTACGAAATAGTGTACCATCAACGTAAAGTACATTTGTATGTAAGCTTATGGATTAAACCCTTTTCTCTCTCTGAATCTGTTCGAGGAGTTAGCACAACTTTTTATAACAAATTATGAAAATTTCATATGCTTCAATAATCAATCAATGCTTTCAACGATAAGGCGTCAAGTTTTTGGGAAGGAAACATCAAACGACAAGATCAAAATAAAAAGATAAAGACAAACTAAGCATAACGGCCGGCACAATAGTTGAACTTATGATTTCATTAGATAGAAAGACATAGCAAGATCAGTAATTCATTTAACGCAGTTTAAAAATGTATTGAATTTCTTCGATGCGTATTTTCCTACTTAAAAAAAAGTTTTGGATAATTTCTAATCACATATCCCCTGTAGAGCACGTGACTATGAATAGAGAAGCAATTGTATTTAACTCGATATTATGATGCGCAGTAATTGCTCGTTTTTGTTATAATTCAATGTTATATAGGAATGATGAACAGAAGTCGTGGGAGGTTTGCCTGTCTAAGCGAAAAACGAGTAACCTTTTGGAGACAAAATCTGCGCAACACAAAACCACAAATATTGAATTTCAACTGCCTTCGGTAATCACACACACATTTTAAAAGACGAATGGCGTTCGAAGATTTACGCAAGAGATAATTTTATTAAAAAAAAAATTGAAATTTTTCTCAGGTTGTGTCGCATGTTGCATCGTCTTATCATATTGTGCTTTTAATTGTTATTTTGCCTGACCAAGTGAATTTTCGAAGAAGAGTGACTGGATAATGCCTCCAGCCTAAAATTCGCACATTGCGGATGCATTCATTTTTCAGCAATCACTTGTAGATTTTCTTAAGTCCAAATGCAATAACTTTGTCCGTTAATCAAGCCATCAAGATGAAAACGAGTCTTATAACTGAAGATAATAAATAGCGAACTATAGCGTCAATCTTCACTCTGTTTAAAATATTACTCCAGGGCTTAATTTTTAATAAGTTGAGCTGTCAGCTGCCAGATGTCTATCTTTTTCGTTGGCAACACTGACGCAAATTTCAAATCTTATGCGAATTCTGGGACAACCTACACATATACGATATATTTTAAAGTTCTTAATAAACCACTGACACCATTGTAAGCTTAACACGTTATGAAAGCGTAAATACAAAAGTCCCTATATAACTGTAATAAGACGAATATTCCAGAAGCGCTCAGAGAAACGTACACGTGGGAAATAATAATGTAATTAGAAAATGTAAATTTATTCTTTTAGATAAGCACAGATTATAAACGGACTTTTTTTAGACCCCCTTCCATTTCGTTTTCACCCACAAGGTACATATATTCTTGATCAATATAGACATTCAATTGTACTCTGTTAGTCCATCTAACCGTCCTTTCATCTACTATAGAAATTGATGGCTAGAACGTCAGAACCTAATCAATATGTTCATACAAAAATGAGGCACGAAAATGAAGCAAACGAAAATTTCAAAATATTATTACTTGTCAATTCCCGAGTCTTGATAAGAACTTTGCATTTCAGATCTATCACTTCTTTCTAAACTATGTCATGACATTTTTTCTAATTTTTTTCTTTTTATATGGATTTTTAAAGCTTGGCATTGAACTGTTGAACGGAACATGTTTATATGGCATAACATTTGTAAATTATCCAAATGATTGGTCAAAACTTAATCTCCACTAGGACAGATTATTAGCATATAGATACGCTATATGCTAATTTGGGATTATTATAAGAGCGCCACAAGGCGCACAATTAAATGTTTTGTAAGAAATTCATATAAGTGTTTTTATAAAGCGTCTTGTGCCACTAAGGGCTTCACATGAAAAGAGTGCGAATGCATCGGGTGTCCCTCCGTCCGTCTGTTGTAAACATTCTCCTGACCGCAAAAAAGAAGCTATCGACTTCAAATTTGTTAGAAACATTGAAAATTCTTGTACGCAAGTTGGCATTGAAAATGGGTCAAATCGATCGTACGACACGCCTACAGTACTACGTAAAGTAAGAGCACCTTTTGCAAAATGCAAAAAGAATAAAAAATTGGTTTTTCGCTCGTTACTCATAAGCTATAGCAGATAAATCCGCAAAAATTTGAACGTAAATATTATGGACGAGGCTGCAATAACTCTAGGAAAATGGAAAAAATCAGCCAAATTTACTCGATTTTACAGCGTATCATAATTTCATACGTTTTCAAAACCTGTATAATGCACAGAAGGAAAGTGTGCGAATTTTTGGTCAGTTGCAGACTCGGAATGCACCTAAGCCCGTTCATTTGCTGGTCTGTTCGTCTGCGCAACCGTGTAGGATCTGTGGTAAGCATTCTCCCGTTCGCAAGAATGAAGATATCACCTACAAACTTGCAAGAGAACTTCAAAAAGGACCGAATCTTTCCAAAGAACAGACACAGCCTACAACACGTCCACACATTTGCTTCCCGTGTTTTTTTTTTTCCTGTTACTCATACACCATATAAATTTTCATCTTTTTTCTGAAAATAGAAAAAATCAGCCGCGCCCACCCAATATTATAGAATATAAAAACGTAGTTCTTTTTCTTTTTTTTTTTACGATCATGGTGATGGCTGTGAGAGACCGAAGAGAATTTTCTTACGTCTTTCTATTGATCTGGTTTGGCGCACAAAACTTTGACTGAAGCGAAGCAAACTTTCATCTCTTTTCATTTACCATAATTTCTATATCAGATTTGTCAACCGCGTAAAGATGCGCATTAAAAAATGATTTTTGCTACAATGGCTCGGACATGAGAGCCATTTGTTATCGAACGTGTTAGTGTTAAACAATGAGTTTGCTTCAAAAATTTCATGAAATGCCATGAAACCTTTTTATTGACTTCTTTATCCAAACTTTCTTTGCAATTAACTCATTTGTATATTTTATTCATCAACAATTTTTATTGTTTTATGCTCGCTATTTAACGTTAACTTAATTCAATTTAAAAGACTTATGAACCATTAGTGCTACTAATTAACTAACTAATAATTAGTAGTGTAACTGCATAACCCGATATTGTTTCCTAAGCAATAAGAATACGCAAATACAGTTAAAGGTCAAACATTAAGTAATTATAAGATATTTTTTGCAATAAAATGTAAGTCATTTCATTTTTCCTATGTATGGGTGTGAACTGTCAAGCATTATATATATAACTATAGAATTATTTGCATAAAGCATGATAGTGGGCCGCACCACTCATAAATAACCTGCAGCAGTTCGCTTAGAAAGAAAACAAGTAAAATGGCGTTCGTCCTTTAGTCGAAACAGGCCGGCGTAGTAAATTTCATCAAAATATTTCATAAATTGCGACCTGTAGGTCGAACGCAATAATACATGTCGGACAGATGGACAGACGAGCACATGGCCAGAGAGCCAGATAAGCTTAAATCGATTCAGAAAATGATTCTGAATCGGTATAATGCAGATATGTCTATCTCACTTCCTTCACGATGGCATAGTAAACGTCTGCATAAATGATTTAAGGTATAAAAGAAAAGAGGAATATGCAACTTTAAGGTTATACTTTATTTCAATACATGCACTCTGAATGGCGACAATAAATTTCTTCTTACTTAGCTTCAGAGCAGCAAAAAACAAACAACAAAAATTTGTTCATACAACCAATAAATGTCAAAAAACAAAAAATTTTTTTTTCTTCTCATATTTCCCACCGTTTACATGCAAATTAATATTTGCTTGCCTAATAAATAATATTATAAATAGAAAAAAGTTCATTGTCATCGCTATCGTTCCCATTGACTATCACAAATGAATCTTTCACTACATTTGCAATGATTTTATCGTAAAACGAATAAAAAAATATTTTAACTTTTTTTTCCAAATATGACGCGACGGCGTTGCTCATTTTATACGTTACAAAAGTTAGGCAGTTAATTAAAGAAGTAACACTTTTCAAAATAAGCCAAGATGCAAGTCTTTCAATCTAAAAGTAAGTAAATTTTTCCCCTTTGAAAATAAGTATAATCGATTTAATTCTTTCACGCACTGGCCAGTCAGTTGACGGTAAGCTTTTGTTTTTATTTCTGACTTAGCAATCAAGTAGCCTTCTGGTGATCAAAAGTTAGTCTTACATTTTTTTCCCATCTCTCGCATATCCATTTTTCGCTAACATAGCAAATTTTTCAAAAAATCGTTAAAAATAGTTCCCGAAAGAAAAGTTTAAATTTCTTTTTTTTCGCTCATTCGACAGACGTTTTTATATAGATGCGCGTGATATATGTGAATGTAGGTGACATTTTCTAGTTTGGCCGCACTAGAGTCTCAAATTTGCTTGTTCTTCCATATCCATTTTTCGCTAACATACCAAATTTCAAAATCCAATTAGATCTTAATTGGAATTATTTACACATTGCTAGGTGTCTTTGCTAGTTAAATTTGAATTTATCTTCACGCCCTTTAAAATGTACACATTCGAAGTTGAGAAAAGTAGATAAATCAACTCACTAGCTCGGGGAAAGTCTTGAAGTGGTTTTAGTTCACTTTCAACTTCTATTACGCCTGGAATTTGTCACGTTAAAGACACGCTTATATGTTAGGCTGACTACAATTTTTTCTTATCAACTACCAACACGGTATTAAGTCAAAAGGCGAAACTCGAAGTGCAATCTTACTCTCTTTAATGCGCGAGTTTTCATCATATTTTTAATCATATTTGTAGCCATATTTGAATCTTATTCTCTTTAATCTTACCCTCTTACTCTCTTTAATCTTACTCTCTTTAATGCGCGGGTTTTCATCATATTTTTAATCATATTTGAAATTATGTTTTAAAAAACAAATATTTTTAAGCACTCACCGATTTCGTACACAGGAATAATGTTTCGAACAAAAAAATTTCACTTATCAATAAATTTTATTTGCTTAAAGCAAAGGCGTACTGATGAAAACAGCAGTACACTCCCGAAACTGATGCATAACACATTGAACCATTGGTGATACACGCCGACGTTCTTTGATCTTTGTTACGCCTGGCATATGTGAAAAGCGTTAAGATATATTAATTCAATAAAGCCATGGTTGGCAAACAGAGTTCGGCTTCAGAGGATAGCGTAATTTAAAGTTCATATGACATGGTTTCAACCATCAAAACCGGGAAACTAAATACGAACTCGAACTTAACCCAACTTTTACTCATTCTTGGTACAAAACATTCAGAAAAGCTCTCGAAATTGTCCTCTCCAGTGACGGGAATCGATAAAAACATCAGAAAAAGGGTAAATCAAGAAACTAACACCCAAAAATCTTCAACAATCTTCGTATAAGCCTTAAAGAGTTGGCTTGAGAAGGAGAGAGAGAGAGAGAGAGAGAGCGAGAGAGAGGTTTTAAAAGCGAATTTCTAGCTGAAAACTTAATTTAATATGATCGAAATATCAATATTCTTAGTTGTACGGATCATTGTCTTGGTCGTTTTTTTTTTTTGGGCGTTTCCTCTTAGGAAAACTTTTAAATCGATTGGAGGCACAAAAGAAAATTTGAAAAAATTCTGCTGCAAGATGAGCATATCTTATGCTCGAATGCTATCTAATAATCATTGGTAGATAAATGATATCAATTACTTTTTACACGCTATATATGTTATGTGTGTGCCTCACCAGACAACTATATATATATAATGGAAAGTTTAAGCAAAATAATTATTTTAATACAATCATTTTGCGGATATGTTATATTAAAATAGTTACAATAGTAAGCTTATTATACTTTACGTTAATTTTTAAGTCTCTTATACTCGGTGCGTATGCAACGAGTAAATTATACGTACGCTTTTGTTAGGTAATATCGTAGCCACAGCGGTATATTTAGTCTGCGGCATATATGTTATGCTACAATCGTAGAACGCGAAACTAACATAGAATGTTACTTTTATGGTCGTATCGCAAATTATTGACGATAGTATTTTTAAGTTTGCCCTTCCATTTCTCGCACACAGTTAAACCCTGGGCTACTGTATCCTTATAAATATATATATTTAACATAAGATCACATATTCTGGACAGTTGAAGAAAGGATGTAATTTATTCACAATACACAAGAAATCATATCTTAAAATTCGTAGAAAACAATGGATTAAAAATCTAATAGATCCGTCAGGTCGGAACATTTCCATGCAATAAATTCTATTCTAATGTGTAGTAAGTTCAATGTCATTGCGTGTACAGCGCCCCCAAGCGAAAATATTTTAATTAAACAACAATGTACTCGAGCAATCGTATTTACCTCATTTGGTACATAACTGCTATTGCTTTGACTTCATGGGCACCAAAAATCCGCTCTAAAGCGAATATAAATTTCTTACTATAATAATAACCGAAGGCAATAACAGCAAGTAAGTGATGAATTGGAAAAAATTCAATGCAAGACATATGAAATTTTTGTTTCGGGTAACGCGTTTTACTTATATAAATGAAAGTCATATTAGCGGATATATGTTTAAAAAGTTTAACACCATACTTGAACTGAAAACATTCTTGGGCAATTAAGGTGTGGTGCGTTAAGCACTTTCTTTCTCTTCTTTCTTATTCTTCTTCTCTTTTTCAGTCTTATACGTGACTTGTCAGAATTGTAAGCCGACAACTTTTGACTTTTTCATCAAGATAAGATGTCTCGTATTGGATTTTAGTATCGCCCTATTCGAGTGTCGCCCTATTTCCCTAACTTAACGCTAACTGATTTCTGATTTCTGGCTATATTCGGAACTCAAAAGGTCGATTGTGCAAATCAAAGTAGACCGAATAACGCGTTTTTTAGATGAAAGTGAGTAAGCGAGTGAGTAAACAAGTTTGGCAAGAAACATCGATCAGTTTAAGAAACAGATTAGTTTGCGCTATATAAATGAAAAAGTCTTGCTACCTTACTCTTCATCCCGGTATTGCAAAAAGCAAGCGAAAGACAAAAGCTCCGATTATTAAAAAAAAAATCATTTGGTTTTGCTTCAACGAAAATCACCGAAATATTTCTTTCCTAGAATACATAACTTAATCCTACAGATTAGATAGATAATATATCATAGAGCAATTCTTTCCAAATTGTTGCACGTGAATAAGAAACGTAAAAAAAAAAACAAAAAAAATGTGTGTTTTAAACTCGCCTTTCTTTCATTTGCGACTGGAACAAGACATTTACTCGTTCATATGCATATGCGAGTTTTGCATGTGTTGGTCTGTCAAATACAAAACAACGCAAACGTGACTTTGTTTATAGAGAGACTTTCTTTTTTTAAGCCCACCACCGGAGCACATGATATATGTGTACCGTTATTCTGTTTGTAACGGCCGGCAAGCAACATGTGCAAGAAATTCAACCAAAAATGTCTTTGTAAACATTTACACATTCGATCTGCACAGAAAGCAAATACAATTTAACATACGAATGCAAGTAAATCCATCTTGGAAGTACTTCAACTTCTATAAAGTCGTCTCCATAATTCTATATCAATATAGATATCGATATGGGTTCTATTCCACATACTCTCAACAACAATTAAAAATGAAAATGCTTCACATCCCTTTCAATTCGAATTTTACTCGTATCCATCCACACGATATTCTAAATGTGGACTTTGATGGGGACTCCAAATTCGTTTTAAAGTAAACATAACTTTCCTATTGATTTTAGCATTTTTTGTTTTCGTACATATGAGAAAAAAAAAAAAGAAGAAAATTAAAAATTTCGGATGGAATGCAAGCATACATGGACATACTATAAAGTGTTAATAGAAAATCAAATAAAAAAAAAATAAAAAAAAAATAAGAAAAACAATCGATTCGGTGACCAAACACTCCATTCAATGATTCGCTGAATTCAATTGAATGATTTAGATATCGGTGTTTACTTGTTTTTTTTTTTTTTTTTTTGATTCAAGCAAAAAAAGTTTTGCTACACTTTCTAATTATAGAAAAACTATGGGCAAAAGTAAAAGGTTTTTACAGTTTTCCCAAAGTAAAAACTAAACGTTTCATTTTTATGTTGTTAAGAGAGGAAATGTTTTCTTGCATTAGTTCAAGGAAAAAGTTCGTGGTTATTTTCTCAATAAATGGTTTTCGAGTCGCATACGGTTAGTAATACAAACCCTATTAAGATATGATTGTGATATCATTGTGTGTTTGGTTGATTTGAAATGATTTGTGTGTTTGGTTGATTTCAAATGAAAAAGAAGCGTGCATCATGAGCTGATTTAATCAGATTAGACATTTGATTCCCCTAAATATATTACGAAGTGTATGAAGATAAATTCGAATTCAATTAGCAACTCCCTTAGCAAAACTCTCGTACATGCCCGAGCAGAGTTCAAGACACAGTTGAATTTGACAGTCTACCCCATGGTACGGTGCTCCGAGCCAAAGGTGGCTGGTGGCGGTGTTCATCATAAGAATCTTCAAAACTGGACGGTTAGGGTTGCGAGCGAGTACAATAGATCTTTTAGGTCGCGTTATGCATATATGTATTAATAATAGTAATAGCAAAAGAAAAAGTGACACGTAACACACCCTGTACCACAAGTAATGTAGACTCCATTCAGCAAATAAATATCTTTTCACTATGTTATACATGTAAGCATATACCTATGCTGCGGTTATAGTTACGTTCTGTTAGATGCGTACGTGGCGTGTATATGATATGATAAGTCAGCGTATTTGTATTTGAATAATTACGCCATGTGTACACAAGTTACTTGTAGGAAGTCAATTGCGTATGCTTATACATCACATTAGTTTTGGCGTTTGGGCGCAACAAACGTTTTGCAGCCCGACATATATTTTGTAAAACACAATGAAAATGAGTGTGGATGGCATTTCCTTTCAAGTCGTACATAATCTTTTCTGGTTTCGTTTTTTTTTTTTCACTTTTCGATCTTTCGTAGATTTTTGTGGATTATGTAGGCAATTAGATGGACGAATTAAGGGACAAGTATAACAATATCCAGTCAAAAACTGAAGCTAGTCAAGAGAATGAGCGAACGCATAACAAAATCAACAAAACTCGTTTATGGTCTGGCGTTTATTGCAAACAAATAAATTTTTCAATTTCCAGGTCATATTTGCCTAGACATACGTGTCGTCAGCTTTCATAAAGAATTTCAAACACTTTCTATTCTGCAAGTAGTTGACTGTTTCGTACATTCAATGCATAGCATGGCATGCTAAACGTACCACTCTTTTTTTTGTTGAACATTTCTTGGCTTCTTCGATGTTTTCTGCTTATTAACATATGTATGGAAACTGGAGAATAATATCTAGTATACCATCACGACCCTGATGAACGATCTGAATAATAAATATGCGCAAAAGTGAAATTTTTTTACTTTAACATTTAAATAAAGTTATTGTACATGTCTTGTATAAATCACTTCTAATTTCATTCAAGAACTTATTTTACATTCTATGGATTGTTGCAAAGAAAAAAAAGCGCCCATCATTTTGTGGCTCATCGATTTAACTAAGTCATGCTCTTCCTTTTTAACAGCACTACATACACTATAGTAATAGTTTTTTGTAAAATATTTCAAAGAGTGTCATGTTGTCGTGATTTTCCGTCTCACTCTTCTGCATCCCTGGGCTAGAGAAATCTTTTATTCAGATAATATGTTTACTAAATCTTAGCCAGAGAGATATTTAGATATAACTAAGGATGAAATTCAAAATGTGAATTCGATACCAGAGTTGCCATTACATTGTTTTATCGAATTCTGAATTCCGTATTACAAATGATGTGCGAATAATAAATTAAATAAATAAAAATAAAGGAATTTTATCTTTATGTCCACCATTACTCGGTAGCATATACTAGACATGTGATACCACTTATTATAATCCCGTTCCTATACTATATACTTTTGATGCAAACTTCACCGAACGCAACTGCGAATAAATATTTTCTTCTCTCTCTAAGGTTGAGAATATATTTCACAACATTCAGATATACTCTCACTGAGACTTCAATTTAACTGTAAGATCTC
This sequence comes from Glossina pallidipes, assembly GCA_000688715.1. NCBI lineage: Eukaryota > Metazoa > Arthropoda > Insecta > Diptera > Glossinidae > Glossina > Glossina pallidipes. The sequence goes on from KK499770.1 coordinate 1,390,136, forward strand.
CTCCAGTTAACTATTAACCGGCGGTACGAATATAAGAAAAAAGCTGATAAGAAAAACCATATGGTGAGTAAAATAAAATAAGAAAAAGTGAAACAAAAAAAATTCTTAATTAGTGACAAACATTTTCAATCAATGAAAAACATTAAAGAGAATTCCCTGACTACTTCGAAGGCTATATCCGAAAAGTTACTCTAAATTATAAATTAACCAAGTATGTGGCTTAAAACTTTTTACAAACATTAATAGCAATTGTTATTAATTTACCAAAATATTTTAACGATGATTTTCGAAGTGCATGTATTTTGAAAACAAAAATTTCGCATACTATTTGAACGCACGTATTTTCTCGTCAATGTTCAATGACTTTTACTGTATGTTCCCTTACCATAGATTTGGTAAACGTGAAACCTTCTATGTTATTGCGTCACATTGCGCTGCAGTGATGCTAGCTTCAAAAATGACAGCCATGGGAATGAGAGAAGCTTGGAGACTCTAGTTTCCATTGAAAAAGTCAATGCTATATGCATGTGACGTAGCAAAAAAAAATGTTGCTCGAGTTAGATATAAAATTTTAATGCAATTAAGAAGAAAAAGGGGAGTATTAGGAAGGGTGTAGACAGTGAAGAAGGGAAAAGAAAAGAAAGGAAAAGAAAAGATAAGAAAAGGAAAGAAAAGAAAAAAAGAGAAGAAAAGAAAAGAAAGAAAAAAAGAAAGGGAAAGAAAAGAGAAGAAAAGAGAAGAAAAGAAAAGAAAAGAAAAGAAAAGAAAAGGAAAAGAAAAGAAAAGAAAAGAAAAGAAAAGAAAAGAAAAGAAAAGAAAAGAAAAGAAAAGAAAAGAAAAGAAAAGAAAAGAAAAGAAAAGAAA
>KK499770.1:1391497-1441719 GCA_000688715.1 Glossina pallidipes
AAGAAAAGAAAAGAAAAGAAAAGAAAAGAAAAGAAAAGAAAAGAAAAGAAAAGAAAAGAAAAAAAAAAAAAAAAAAAAAGAAAAGAAAAGAAAATGGAATTCCATTGGCGTAATTTTGGAATGAGCGCGGAATGGCATTGACATTACCTTAGAAACTAACAGGCTTGTGTACGTAGAGATGCAAAAAAAATATAATGCTAAGATTTGAGGATGAAATTGAAGAATAATACTTTGGGGCATAAGCTCTATAAATAAATACCACATCACACAATTAGTTCATAGGATGACATAGAGATGTCGCCACTGACCACCAATCTTCAAACGAAATATTTCAAAATACCATGACATTCTGACTGTTGTTTTTGTAAAACAATGACAAAATCTGAATTTCAATTTTAGCGTATATATGTATGTGTATATATATGGTATCAAATGCCATGCCGGATACTGTTAATTGGAAATGAAGAATCTAAACGGTTCTAAAGAATCTTAAAATGGCAGTTACCTTATCACTGCATCAATTTCCTTCATATGAAATGTATTGATATGCTTAACAAAAGGATTTACGAGAATTACCCTAAGATTATAAGATTAATGCAAGTCACATCTTTTGACAACGAGTAGGCCAAAGAATACAACATCTGCCCGTTATAGGGGATCTTAAATAATTAGTTTGATGTTGGAAGTTCTAGCAAGTCAATGCTGTGAACTTATTTACATATACCAACACTTCTATGCCTTACAATTTATTTAAAATTTCATATTTATTGATATCTGATGTAAATTCAAGGAAAATGTTCGATTTTTCTGAACTTAGTTCAATTTTATAACTTTGCTGAGCTTATTTGGGTATGAGTTGTGTCTATTTTCAAATTCGATTTATAAAAGTCCACAAACTATTTGTATGCGGACTTTGAGCTCAAGATTTCTGCTTTAAACTCTAGCAATAAACAGATGAATCGATCCAGAATGTGTATTATATAATTTTTATATATACATAGGATACTCTCATTTTTGGCTAGAAGCTAGAAAGTTATGAGATATATAGTCCGCAAAGCAAGTTAAATCATTATAGTCGCGCTTGGTCGACTATTAAATACCTTACACCACATTGTCGAACACTATTCTTATTTTTGCCATAGAACACAAAAATTATTCCCTGTTTTTATATGAACTCACTATACGGAAGTGTAATTAAGAATTAGACGTATCCGCAAATAGAGGCGTACTTTTCGTAAGAATGATTGTTGCCGAGAGGTTCAGAAATTGAGTTTCGTGTTTCAAATTCAGAACAATTAAGTTTTATATCAAATTACTATCATGGGTCAATTTTCATCAAAACATAATAAAACTTAAACTATCCTGCCCCAAAGAAACAACAATTTTCGTGAAAATTCTTATATAGGATAGGATATAAAAACAGCCGTCCGTGGTCCAAATTTTGTAGAGTTAATTTTTATGTAAAATTGCTTTTATGGGTTAATTTTCATCGTTACGTATTAAATTTTCGACTTCTCTGCCAGGGTCAATTTGCGTGAAACTCCTTATACAAGGTAGGATTCAAAATATAGGCTGAAATGGTCCAAAGGAAGAATAGTGCTAGATAAAAGGGGGTGTAGGGTATTTAATATTCGGCCTAGCCAGACTATAATGTCTTCATTTGTTTTATTTAATTATGGTTATAAAAAAGTGAATGGGATAAAATTTATCATTCACCTTTTAGTTCGCTAAAAGGTATTGTTAAGAAAAATTAACCCACTACGTCATAACGTTCACCATAATTAATTTAGAATCAACACACTTACCTTGTCGCACTTTACTCTCCAAGTCCTTTTATTTAATACCCATTTCGATTGTATTGTTAAGAAGAAAATTAATCCACCAGGTCGTGGTGTCCACTGTATTTAGGATTAACGCATTTCTAGGCAGATAACATATATCCATTTGAGGAATGTACAAAATAGTTTTAAACTGTTTACCAAAATCTCAAAAAAAAAAAATGAAAAACCCGAAAATTTAATCACACAAATTTTTGTGGGCATGGCCGATTGTTTCCATATTTGCACATAAATAGTAAAGAGTTTTCCCTAAAGTAAAATTTCAACTTTCTATCTTCGATAACTTGTGAGTAAAGAGCAAAAACCCACATATTTTTGCTTACCGAAACAGAGTTGGATTCGCTTTACGCTTTGCTGCGGGTATATGCTTTGATCAATTGGGCCTATTTTCAATGCCAAATTGCGCGCAAAACCTTCCAAGTTTTCTACCAAATTTGAAGTTAATATCTTCATTTTTGTGACTAAAAGTGTATTAATTACGTACAGACGGACAGACATGGCTTAATCGATTCAAAATTTGACGCTGATCAAGACTACATACATACGTCATAGTCTTTGAAGCTTCCGTTTGGGTGCTGCAAATATTATAACAAAATGAATATAGTTTCGATCCTTCGGTGATCGGTATAAAACAAGGAATTTGTTATCACTTATGTAGAGTATTAAATAATCAAACTTTGCCTACGATGACGATCTAAGTTTTCTTTTTTTTTTTAATAAATTTATGAAAAGAAAAAAAAAAAAAGAAAAGCAATAAAATGTTTTACATTCTAATTACATTAAATATTATATATGCGAAAGGGTTAATAGGAAAGGTCTTTTTATTTATTTTGCAACTGCTAGCGATGTGAATGAACTTTGGTTATTATTCATCTTTAAGCGCTCATCATAAAAGCAGACGTCAAACACAATTTTCTTGTTAATTACATATAAAGTATTATTCGATTCGATTCAAATCGTTTTAGGGCAGAACTCTTTAAACTGGCGAAATATGAATTGAAGTGTTCTGAGCGAATGGACAAACATAACTAAATTGATTCAAAATTGATGAGCTTGCTAGGCTTAGGCTATGCTCGATCGTTGTTTACGAGAATATAGGCTAAATGAATCAACAGTCGACTAATGCCCGTAATCGAACATTACATACGCTAGAGATTTTTAAATTCTATGCACGCTACATGCCCCGTTATTAAATGAAAAGACTGGTGAGACTACGCAGTGACGTTCCGCTACATAAAATAAGTCAAAATAAGAAAACAAACCATTATTTCTCATGGAAGCATTAAAACATAGAAAACGAATAAAGCCAAGTTTAATGACATTCCAGCTTATCGCACTCACTACGTGTTTATAATACATTCTTGGGAATCGATTGTCAATGTGGGCAATTAGAGCTTCCCATAAAAGTGCAATAAAACAGGTACTTGTTTTAAATATATATATAAAACATACATATATATATATATAGTTTCTTTTTTTTTTCTAAATACATTTATAAAATAAATAAATAAAACTTGACTTTTACCAAGAAAATCCACAACAAAAGAAGAAAATAAACCTCTTCAATGCTCTTCCTTATCTTTATCGTACATTTCGTTAGCGTGCAAATATCTGTTACTCATCAAGTGGTGAAGGCGGTGAATCCATTTGCACTAAAGACAAACCAAACGCAAGGTTGAATTATAGTAATAGCAAAATATTGCTCGGCACACATAGGCAACGATAACAGATGGTGATAACAGAAACACACAAGACACCATGAAAACCGTACGCTATAAATAATTTGTTGTTTAAAATGCATTTGAGTTCATGTCTAATTAAGCAACCACTCACTCTGCATATTTGCAAGTTGTTAACTTCATACACACATACATAGCAACTATTGCTACTTATTTAAAAAAATATTTCCAATTTACATACAATAAAAAAAAGAAAAAAAAAAAAAAACACGAAAGAAAGTCAGAATCGCTTTGCAGCGAATTTTGGAGACACAACACCTTTAGCGAACATGTAAAAATTGCGTAACATTGGAGACGTGTCAAGTGCCTGCTAAAATACATGCTTCTCTTAGGCTGGAAGTTACAATTTTTCAGATATTGAGTGCAAATTTGGGAATTTTTTTTTTTCTCTTCACTTCGACCACTTTGGGACTTGATGAGTTCTAATTTGGAAACCAAACTCCGGCTAGTTTTGAATACAGTTTTGATTTCAATTTATTTCCTTTTCTTATTTCTTATAAATTTCATTTCCTTCCTACACGCATCAATTAACCATTTTTATACCCTACATAATTTCTGGGCGTATTAAGTTTGTGCGAATGTATGCAAGACACATAAGAACTTGAGATAGATGCACCTTTCATTATATCGATCAATTTAGAATCACTTTCTGAATCAGTTTAAATTTGTCTATCCGTTTGTCCGGATTTTTTCTTTTGTGTTCATCCTACAGACTGCAAATTTCCAAGATATTTTGAATGCAATTCGGTACACTGACGTGCTTAGGCCCATTGAAAATTGTTCCAATCGAACCAATATTTCATCAACTTCCCATATTATGCCTTATTTTGAAGTCATTATATACATAAGTATGGGATTGTGTAGCGTATTTAATGGTGATCCGCTATAATGTTTTTTATTTGTTTGCTATCTATTTCAAGAAGAGTAAGAGAGTAAGATCTTATACCATGAACAACGTTTCCACTTCAGGTCTCAACTTTCGCAAAAGTGCGACTACAAACAGCAGACGATGAACAGAAAAGGCGGAGATGCGTAAATCGACTCACTATAAAGACTGTACTAGGTCTTTCTAAGAGTTACATGAACGGATGAAATGATATTCGGCTCTGTTGTTACAAATAATAGTAAAAATTTTATATTTGCCTTTAAAGGTCGTCGATATTCATTTCTTTAAACAACTGTTAATGGTTAGGACCAAATTTTCCGCCATCATATTATATCATATCAATATTTGCTATAATCGTTTGATTTATTTATATAAATATATTAATATATTTTAGTCCTCGTTAAGGATCGTTGCAGATTTCTACCTGTTGGAGAAGTGTGTATAGGCGTACAACGAAAGGCATTTTTGAACTTAAATATTACAATATTCAACTTATAGAAGTGATGCCTAAACACTTTCCGAATGGACTCTGTTGCATGCGGTATCCAAATTTCACGACGACTTATGCATCGCTTCGTACGTGACTCACTTCTTTTTTTTTTTTTTTATTATGACCATAACAATGAATCAATCGGGAAATGTCTCTTGAAAGTCCAACACGTCGAACGATCAGGAAGAAGTGTGGGAAGAGAAAAAGACAAGTAGGTGGCTACGACCAAATTAAAGCCTGCCGCGCTGAGATTTGAAACCGCGAACACTGATTAGGTAGTTCGCGATTCTTACCTTCTCGGCTGCTCTGCTTTGCACATATTCGTCTTTAAAGGATTTTTAAAATGAAAATATGTTAAAAAAAAGACCAACCTGAAGTTCATGCGCACTTCTACTTCATTTTGATTCATTATATTCATGGCGCTTTTATACTGTCGTGAAAAAAAAAGCAAAAAACAAGTAAGAAAATTATATTCGACTCTGCTCAAACCTTATAAAAAGAAACTCGAAAATATTTCGAGGCTCCGTAATATAAGGTTGACGTGCCCGTCTTCTTCGTCATTTTTATTTATTAAGTACGGAAAGATTGTTTATCGAGAAGTATGCATACACATTTTTATCGCCATTTCTGTTATACTTTATAGGTAATGAACAAAAAACCAATTTTTTGTTTTTTTTTTTTCGCTTTTGACAGAAGCGGGATTATCAGATTTGGCCCCTTTTCAATACCAACCTGCGTGGAAGAACTTTCAATGTTTCTGCCGAATTTGAAGCCGATATCATCCTTGCTATCAGAAGAATGTTTACCACAGACAGTACCACACACACGGACATATGGACAGACGGATAAACGGACATTCGGGTAGACGGTCCGACGGATGTGCTTGTGCCAATTCAGAATCGTATATATGTGTAAAGTGGACGTTGCAAACATTTATCAAAATCAATATGCTTTCATCCTTTCGTAATGGTGGGTATAAAAATATTTATTTTTCTGTCAATTTCTTTATTATTTTTGTAGTAGTTTTTCTTTTTTTTTTTGGTATTATATTTTTTTTACTTCGCACATTAATTAAACTAATATTTTTACGTTTTTCATAATTAAAGTCGTATGTTTGTTTAGTACGTCTGTTTAGTTGGCTTGTCATTCGTATTTTTTTTGTTCAATAAATAACTGCAAAAAACACATATGTAATTGCTTCCGATATTTTGTAAGAATTTCTATACAAAAAAATTTTCATTTTCACTTGCATAATTTGATGAGGAATCTATCAACCATGTAAAGCGGTAAATAGGTGTACACATAGGTGTATGCAATTTTTGATTCCAATAATTTTTATTATTATCAACGAAGCAATGAAATTAATACATGTTCATATGACGGTGTGTGAGTATTAAAAAAAAAAAAAAAAAAAAAAAAAAAAGATCAACCATGGAATGGATATGCACGATATTTTACACAAATTCGCATTAGTCTTAAAACGCAAGATGAGTAATATTTTCTAATTACACGATTAGTAACCGCACAGAGTGAATCAATTATTATATGAATCTAAATTTTCTTTAATCATATAAATGTGTAATAAAAATGCAATAATTACGGCAATAGCGACATTAGCAACATTAATAATGACAACAATCAGAATAATAAGAACGACAACAACAGTAACAATAATAATAGCAATAACAAAATAAAAGTAAATAATAATAATAATAATAAGAATAATAGAGAATAATAACAAAAGAACTTACCCAAGAATTATCACGAAATTGTGACATATTTTACAACTCCAAGCAGTAATGCTTTTGTAATTAATCCAAAATAATTATGTAGAGTTGAGCACCGACCGAGACGAAGAGACGACGAAGGGAGGCAAGTTAGAGAAGATCAAATGAAATATAAATAATTTTTCACTTGTTTCTTTTATTCTTCTTCTATTTTTGTTTTAATTTTAATATTTGGCAATGAATTCAAACAATAAATTAAAATCTGAAAAGAAATAACGAACACCAACAATAGAATCAATGCATGATAATAAGTCTGTACCTTATTTAAAAAAAATTATGTATATATATAAAAATAAAAATAAAAATAAAAATAAAAAATTATAATAATTCTATTGATTTTATTCAAACATTTTGGACTACTTTTTAATATGTAGTTATTTTAAATGTCAATGAATTTTAAGTTAATCCACAACGTATTGTATTGTATATGTTAGCGTGGTACGAAAAAAAAGTCAATCAAGTTGTTTTGCTATACGCATTCGCTGTCTATGCGCAACGATATGCAATTTTATTCAGCTTAAACTGAATTTCTCATACTCCCCAAGAGCTTATGTGATTTTGCTTATTCTAAGATTAAATCGGTTTTATGAAATATCTAAACAACAACACACGTATATGCAATTACATACATACATAATATAGTGCCCGAAATATATGATCAATATTCAAGTTAAATTGCGCGAGTATATCGAATATCAGAAATATTCTTCTTTTGTCTAAATTAGTAGCACTACGACAGACAGACTTTTGTGTCGAATTTCACATCACAAAATTCATTAAGGTTTCAGCTGCGCTTGATTTTATCCGATACAAAAAGTGTTTTTTTTTCCGAATTTTATTATGTGTGTGACCGACTGACTATCAGTCGGTCATGCAAGGCATTATTACGGGGGACGAGACTCGGATCAACGCGTAAGAGCCGCAAACAACCGCTCAACCAAGCGAGTATCGAAAAAACCGCTTCAATGTCGCTCAAAAATCAAGGTGACGTTAACAGTTTTCGTCGACTATCGCGATGCTATGCACTATGAATCCCTTCCGGCGGGGAATCTTACTCGAGAGTTATTGCCTGAACCCATTCGCAAAAAGAGGTGGGAACAGATTTGAAAAAGAAAAAATTAAATTGTTTTTCTTCTTGGGCACAATGGTTTGTGAATTTTTTTCCCTTGGGGGTAGGTGTATCGTTTCGTTGCACTTCTTTGCATGACAGATGACGTAACTTGAAGAAAAATCAAGGTATTAAAAACGAATTGGGGCGAGGATTATCCATAAGACAGAGAGACTGATGTTTTCTTAAGGTGAATAGACTTGCTTTAACTGCTATAAACGTCCATGCTGATCCATTTTCCAATGAATTCGATTTTTTGGAAACCGCATTAGGATCTTGAATGACAAAAGTGATATTCTCCTCTCCTCCTAGCTCCGATCGTTATAAGAATAATAGAACAACAAATTTAACTTGCCCCTTATATATAACTAACTTATTGGCAAATATTTCAAGAGTTTCATACCCTTCGACTTTTTGAACAAAACACAATCATAATTAGATCGTTTTCAGAACTATCGCAACGGCAATAGGAGAAAAGTGAAAAACGTTAACACAAAACCCCTTAATAATCATATTCGTCGCTTTAATATTGCAGTCATTCAGTACGCACTATACTTAGAAATACTGCTAGAATGCGAAATTGAAATGATTGAAGAGCGTATGCACTTGTACATAAGTGAATATTTAAACGAAAGAAACCATCAGTCGCCTGCTAAATAGAGAGTACGGTTCAAGTTTTAAATAGGAATGAAAATTTTGTAATCGAAAACCATTTCTTATGCCAGACACAATACAATCAATGAAATCATTAAGGTGTTGTAGGCAGCCTTTTGGTACCATGTTTTTATTGCATGCGAGTAACCAATATTGAGGTAATGTCAAAAGGAATGCAAACAAGCGTAACTGCTATAGACATAATTAACAATTTGCTACTATTGCAAATTCGTTATATATCTATCAGACTAATAGAAAAGTTCGCAGAGCTATAGCTATGCAGCAGCTTATATGTGTTAATACAAGCATAAACATAAATAGGAACATAAACAGGGGAAAACATAAACGTTAGTATCAAGATAAACATAAATAAAAACACAAGTATAAATATGGATACAAACAAAACTAAAAATATAAATACAAATATAAATATAAATGCAAATATAACTAAATATATAAACATAAATATAATATGAATGTGAATATAAATATGATTATGAATATAGATGTGAACATGAATATGAATATAGATATGAATATGAATATGAATATAGATATGAATATGAATATGAATATAGATATGAATATGAATATGAATATAGATATGAATATGAATATGAATATGAATATGAATATGAATATAGATATGAATATGAATAAAGATATGAATATGAATATGAATAAAGATATGAATATGAGTATGAATATTAATATGAATATGAATACGAATATGAATACGAATATAGATAAGAATATGAATATGAATATGAATACGAATATAGATATGAATATGAATATGAATATGAATATGAATATGAATATGAATATAGATATGAATATGAATATGAATATAGATATGAATATGAATATGAATATAGATATGAATATGAATATGAATATAGATATGAATATGAGTATGAATAAAGATATGAATATGAGTATGAATATGAATATGAATATGAATACGAATATGAATACGAATATAGATAAGAATATGAATATGAATATGAATACGAATATAGATATGAATATGAATATGAATAAAGATATGAATATGAATATAGATATGAATATGAGTATGAATAAAGATATGAATATGAATATGAATATAGATATAAATATAGATATGGATATGAATGTGAGTGTCAATGTAAATATGAATATGACGATGAATCATATTAGCAAAAGCCGCGACTTCAAACGTCAACGTATCGATAGTGTTGACCATTAAATATTTTTGAAAGATCGCGTTCATTGCTTTTCATATTAATAAGATATGCACTTAACCCAAAGATCCTGATCTTAATTTTTTAGCATTTAATGTCTAGCTTCGAACGAATTCATTAAACGGTTCTTTTTTTTTTTGGTAGTATTGATTGAGTTGCCTTTGGCACCATAACAGGAGAGTATGCTCAAGTTTCTTAGATTAATTGAACGCAAATCTAAGTAGGGAAAGATCACTTTTGCTGAAAAAAACAAACCGTTTTTATTAGATGTCTTTTTTCTAAATGCCACCGGCACTTCAATAAGAGAAGTGTTTCTGAAAAGCGTCCTATCTGAACAGCTGAACAAATGAAAATGGTGTCACGAAATTAAGTGAACAAGCTTCGAAAAGAGGCCCTTCAAGAGATGATATAAATGGATTGAAAAATCGCCGGAGAAATATAGCCATCTTTCAACTATTAACTTGTTTTGTCATTTCTGCTCCGCGAACTTTTCAATTAGGTTGAAATGTGCTTATATATATATACATATATAGTAAATAGCAGATCATAGTAAACGACGCTAATACATCACAATCGACTAAACACACTAAAAACAATTATCGAGACGTACAGAGTTTAACTGACCAAAAGTATACTCAATTCACTTGAAAATTTTTCATTTATATAAAAGTTGTGTACGTTTGCTTTGCTACAAAAACATGGTGGAGTAACCTGCATACGCTCTTATAAGAAAACTGAATGTATTGAAAGTACTGAAGCGTTAAGTCAATTATATAGAAAAAATAGAAAATAAAAAAACAAAACAGACACATAAGCACACCTGAGAGTATAACAACTTACTATAAACAATATTTTGATTTAATGCACAGCAGTTGCTTACGTATTTTTATTTTTTTTTTTTGATTGTGTTACATTATTAATATTATTATGATTATTATTATTATTATTATTATTATTACTATTATTATTACTTTTATTATTTTCCCATGTTACATCAACAGGAACTTTGTATTGTTATTAAATTATTTAGTTTATTATTATTTTACAAATACATTGACGGGGGGGGGGGGAAAGGGGGACAAATTACCATTTAAAACAAATGCAACAACGCACCTTTCATACTTTTTTTTTGCAAAATTTTTTACTTTCTTTCTTGGGCTATTAACTTGGTAACTTATTTATAAATGAATCTAATTTTTTCTTCTTTTTTTTTTTTTATCAAAACTTTTCTTCTTATTAATTATAAAAATAAATGCTTCACTTTTAACTGATGTTTTTTGCACTTTATTATCATTGCTTCCACTTATACGGCATTCACTGCTTGAACTTCAACGCTTTAACGTGAAATGAAACGGAAGAGCTTAAAGAACTTAAGACATTCTTACAAAAAGGGATAAGAAATAACAAAAAAAAAAAAAAAAAACAAAAAAACAAATTAAAAAATACAACAAACAGTAAATTAACTTTTGAATGCTTTTTTCTGGACAAAAAAAAAAAACAAAAAAAAACAATTTACTGAACGATTTAATTTTCGGAATTTTTCGCCTCTACATAACAATTACGCTTAATAAACTTGTTCACTGAAGACAACTAAAGTTTGTGTAATTTTTTTTCTTATTTCTCTATTGTTAAGTTTTTCTTTTAATAATAAACGTTGGTATATAAACTTGAATAAAAAAAAAAAAAATTAATTTTTTAATTTACTATTTATTACCATGTTTTTTGTAAGTTCTTTATAGTTTTAATATTAACAATATTATAATATATTTTATTTAATTAATCACATATAGAAGCATTGATCGTGCACGTTAACAACAGCTTTCTTCTCAATATTATATATATTTACGTATATTATTTCCCACAAGCTTTCGCGACAGAAAACTTACACATTTCTACCGTCTAAACCGTTCAAAAGTTAAAAACCAAATAAGAGAAAATAAGAGAAACAGAGAGATTATGTATGAATTTTCGGAGCGTAATTTTTCACTTAAGGCACACAAAACGACAGACCGCGAGCAGCATAGGTAGTAAAGTGACAAAACATCTGATCGTAAACATACCTGCCATACCTGCCATATTTGCTTTTTTTTTTTTTTATTTGAAATCTGAAAAGAAAAAAATTGATAATCAAATTTTAAATTAAAAATATTGAAAGGTTTATGATGTTTCGGATTCTTTTTCATCTTCGTCGTTCTAAATTAACACTTCCTAGACTTTCAAATTTGACTCCCCATTTTATTTCATTCACTTCATAATCGGAAATGTAGAAATTTATAAATTTTATATAAAACGCATCTGTAACCAACTATACCTGATTCACATTCACTAAACATACGATTAAACATTTGAAATATTTTCTTTTATTGCGTTTTTCGGTAAGTGTGTGTGATTCAAAGCATTGCAAGCGAAAAATAATTTTTATTTGGGAATTTTGGAATCTCGAAAAAGAGTAAAAATTGAAATGTTTTATTCTAAAAATTAAATTAAAATCTTATTATTCTAAAGCAAACTGTGAGATAAGCTTATCGCTTATGATAAAAGCTCCAATGGCTGTTGATTGCCGTAGATTCCGTAGATGAGAGAAAGAGAGAAAATACTTAGCCAACGATGTAGATTACCCGACTGAGTCGGGTCTTTCCAATATTCAAGGAGGTTTTCCTCTTGCGTTGTCCATATTATCAGTGTATATGCATGAAAAAAAATCGAAAAAATCGTATTGTGGGAACCATAATGAGAAATACAGATTTCTTTCAAACAGAAAATAATTGTGCAGTAAATAAGAAAAAATTATTAGATTTCTTCCAATTTTTGCTATTACACCGACAAAACGTTAAAGACATCGAGACATCAAAATTAGAAATGTTACAAATTACTTGAGAAAGGTCTACCACTACTGCTACTACTATTACTACTACTACTACTACTACTACTATTGCAAAAGGTCGAACTAATTTTAAACAAAAAAATCAGTGATAAATAATTTTATATGTAAGTTTTTGTGAAATTTCGCCATCTCCATCGCTACTATTCCATCGTCCACAATTAGTGGTTCATGCCGACGATTTTGAGGGATTAAGTGCATGGGATTTCAAAAAATCACTCGCTTTTACTCACTACCTACTACTACGAATACACGCATGTATAATCATGCAATTACATCGAATCAAATTAATAACTTAAAATCTTGGGACTATCATGAACTACCAAGTATAGCAAAGACTCTAATGTGTGACGATACTGGCACTGGGCTATGGCCGAAGTTAACGCTATCATAATAGAAGTATTAAAACCAATTCAACAAGTAAAAAAATTAAATTCGGTCGGGACCGAATCTTTCATACCCACCCGTCACCATATAGGGGGACATGTTTAGGTGCATTCCAAATTTGAAACTGACCAAGATTTTGTGTATTTGTGGGGTTTTTCAAGCTTGTTTCTGCGCGTTATAAAGGTATTGAAAAAACAATTAATTTTTTATGCACTATAATATTGGGCAGGCATGGTCAATTTTTTTTTCTTTTTGGTGCACAAATGTTACAGCATCGTCCTTAGGAATATGTGTTCAAATTTTTGTACATTTATTTGCTATAGTTTATGCGTAATGGGCAAAACACCAATTTTTCATTCCTTTTGAGAAACCCAGATGTTCGCAGTTTACATGGTGCTATGGGCGTGTCCTTGACCCGGCTGGGTTCATTTTCAATACTAACCTGCGTGCAAGAACTTCCAATGTTTCTGCGAAATTTCGAGTCGATAGCTTCATGTTTGCAACCAGAAAAATGTTTACAACGGACAGACGGACATCCTTAAATCGATTTGGAATTTGATTCTGATCAAGAATATATATATACTTTGTGGTGTCTCTGAAGCTTCCTTCTGGGCGTTGCAAACGTTTTGACAGAATTAGTATACCCCTCATTCTTCGGTGATGGGTATAAAAATACAAACAATTTTGTGAATAATAATGATTGTACAAATGTGTGTTTGCTTGAGACTCATCTTGATCCTAGAGAACCAAACAATTATTTCGAACATAATAATGTAGCGGCTATGACTGCATATTTCGTATAAATAAGAACATTTTTTATACATCTTTTATTGGAAAAAAGTTATACTCTTAATTGAAAAAAGTTGTTGCGCTGCAATACATAAGTACATAAGATCGCTTTTAAAAGTCTTGAAATCAGGCCAATTAGCTAACATTTCTCATTTTATGAAATCATTTCTTTCTCTCAGATGACTTCAAGTATAAGCGACTTCAAGTTAACTTTGTTAACTTTCGTTTAGCGTACGGAAAAATCGGAAATGTCTAGATTTTGCAAAGAGAACTTTAAGGACTTGCTTTACCTGCCTAATTATTAATTGTTAATTACGTAAAAAATTAATAAAATAACACAATAAAAATAAAAGTAAACGCAAAAAAATTATTACAAAACAATACAACAATAACAACAATAAAATTCAAATCATTTCATTTGTCGATTAGGTTGTCATTGTTGTTGGTGTTGTTCATTAAAATAATGAAACATGGGTGCTGGTCCTAGCTGACGTTATCGATGACAACCACAATTGTAAGTATGGTAAAGTTTCTATTGAACGGCTCGCTCATAAGCTCTCCTGACTGAATATATAGAAAAGAACATTTTATTCAATAACATACAAATATGCATATATGCACAAACATATGTTTTATTTTGATATTTTATTAAAAAAAGAAAAACTCCCTGGTCCTCCTTTGCTGCGAAGTTAAACGTCAACCCTGATCAGCTCCTTTCTCTTCTCTGCCTCTACGACCATCTCACGCCACACCGCCAAAAAAAAAAAAAACACATCGTATATCTAAAGCAAAATAACTAAAACTTTTATTTTAAAATTTAATAATAATATTTAAATTTGTTATATATATTACCTTACGCCGCCCATTTCACTTTCATTTTTACAACAATTTCAACAATTTTTCTATCTTTTTTAAGATTTCCTCGCTTGGCTTGGTTTTGGCGTTTTGTGACGTTTAAAATATCCGCCATGCCATCATACTTACAGTTAAGGTGACCAAACTGCATTTTAGTGCATTCGGCACTGAATCAAACATTAAACACAATATTTAAAATGATTTATTTATGAAAATTAAAAACATTTTCATTTCTTTTCATTGTCTATGTCGTTCAAAACTAAGAACATTGCAATGTGAGCGCCTTAATCCATTGCATTCAAAAGAAAGATTGTGCACATTTGTTCATTGTTACGTTGCGTCTGCATGAGCAGTCAATAATAAATTTAATTTTTTTTAGCTTTTTTATTAATAATTTCTTCTTCTTTTCTCAATTGCGTTGGGAAATCAAGTTAACATAATCTTTTGATCATCGGCCAAAAAGAAATTAAACTTAAGCCGAAATGTTGGTTAAAAATATTGTGACGCGAGGTCTTCTCATGAGAAATGCTGGTGTTTTATCGCGTGCTCTCTATCATGGTGTCGATAAAAAGGTCACAATGAATGACTTGCCAGTACCTTCCGGCGATTGGCAAGAACAAAATGCTAGACAAAACACCGTATATAATACCTATCTAATAGTAGGTGTTTTACCTTTAGTGGGAACCATTGGTCCGGTCAAATCCACTGGTGTGATTGACCGTAACTGCTATCCTCCCAAATCTATAGATTGAATGTGATAGTTCAAATACAAATCTTACTTGCAGTTCTTTGGTAAACTGAGAACAATTTGATGAAATAAAACACGTTGAGAATAAATTTAGTCGTTTATTTCAAAAATGAATATATAATGAATTGGGAAAATAATAATTTATTTTATTATGATCATTTTCCAATTCTTTTGCGAACAGGAGAATATTTAACACCGATGCCACATTGTTGAGCAGCCATAGAGATTCCGAAGCTAACATTGATTAAGAATATGTATATATGTATGGTGTTTTTAAAGGTTGCCTCTATGCGTTATAAAGATGTTGAAAAAAAATTCAATAGGTGTGGTCAACTTTTTCCCATTTTTGTACAGGTACTGCAGCATAAGCTCAAATTTGCGTAGATTCTCGTAGACTTGCTATAGCTTATAAGTAATAAGCAAAAAACAAATTTTTTATATACTTCACATGTTACCGTAGACGTGTCCATTGACCGATTCGTCCCATTTTCAATACCAACTTGTGTACAAGAACTGTTTACAGTTCTCAGAAATCGATTCATAATTTCACACTGATCAAGAATGCATATACTTTGTGGGGGTCTCTGAAACTTCCTTCTGGGCGTTGCAAACGTTTTGACAAAATGAATACACATCTCATCGATCGGTGATGAGTATAAAATCTACCAATTATTCGAATTTCTAATGAATGAATTTTTATTCATTCTCATCATATATATATCTTATAGATCTCATTTGAAATATTTTATTACATTATTTCTAGTAAGGAAAGCGAATAGATTCGATCGAACACACAACAAAGTGTATTGAAATTGTTAACGGAACATAAGGTCATATTTGAAATTATTTCTTTTATTATTTTAGTTTAAAAGTGTGTTTTTGCAAGCAATATCTTGCGTCAGTCTATCTGGAATTTTGTCTCCTCTCTCAACCGATATTTCTTCGTTTTTCATAACTTACAAGGGCTTTTGTCTTTAACTTTATCAAAACGAAAGCTTTTTTTAATCTTTTTGGATTTTCCCTTGTACGATGCCATCCTCATCAGAAATCCTTAGGCAGGAAAAAAAAACGAAATCTTCATGAGTCAAGTAATTAAAATTTTTTAAGTATCAAAATTACTACTTTCTCGTGGTTCAACATGGATTCATTGAACTTGTTTTGATAATGATAATGAGTGGAAATGAACCATGAAACTGAAGTAAGCAAAATTTCTATATTCGTAAATGAAACTCAACTTGAAGTAATTTCATTATTAATCCTTCAACTTAAAAATATTTATTTGTTGCATTTCATTCTCATTAAAACATGTAACAAAATATTCTCTTTTTTTTTTTTTTTTTTTATTCCTTATAAATAAAAAATATACTCTTAAACCAAATTAACACATTTAACGTTTGGAAATAGCACACCATCATACATAGAGAAGCAAATGTAAAAAAAAAAAACGGCATATATACGTAGATATATATATATATATAATTTTTGTGCAAGAGAAATTAACGAACAAATACACAAGATATGAAAAATTTCTTTCTCCCAAATTACATAATTTTTTCATCAATTTTTACAAATAAAAATGGCACAAATTTTCTATTAAAACTAGTTATATAACAATTTCTTCTTACTTTTTATTTTTTTTATTTTTATGCTTTTGGTTCTTAAGAACTGTCAAGAGGGATACAGAGCGAAAGAGAGAAAAAAATTTCATTTTCCTTTATTTGTTGCTTTTAACATTCAATGCAAGACAATGCAGTAGAGAGTATAAATAGTATAAGAGAGGAATGTAAGTTTTTTTTTTTTTTTTAACGTTTAAGTTAAGGTCAAAGTTAAACGTAAAAAAAAAAAAAACAACAACAACAATAAAAAATATTGAATTTAGTTAGCGTCATTATGTAAACATGCATTCTATCCGAAATACTATTTTAAATATCTAGTCTCCTGTATAATCTTTCTTTTTTTCTATTTTTTTTTTTTTAAACTCAATTTACTTTTGCGTATTAGTATTTGAAAATAACGCCAAAAAACGAAACTATTCCAAAAACGTCCACATACATACATGTACCATAATTTTTCCAATTTTTTTTTTTTTTTTTTAAAGCGTTTTGGTATTTGAAAATAGCATCCAAACGAGAAACTATTCCATTTACACATCTCCCATCATTTATCCAAATTTCAAGCCTTTCTCCCAACACATGACATCCAAAACGCTATTCGAAAAAATTATCAAAAATTAATGAGCTTTACTACTACAATGGTAAATATTTATCAAGAGATAATTAGATGTCTGATTAGCGTTTAAATGAGGATCGAATTAAAAATTGTTTTATCATTTTCTATATTTCAAATCGTAAACGAAGCTTTACGACCTTGAGGATATAAAAGAATGTCTTTAAAATTCGACAAAGCTTGACAAAATTCCTTAAATACGTATGAATATGCCTCAGAATATTAAAAACGAAGAGCATTAACTTGTATTCCATTCCCCCTTTCGTCAACGTCTAGTTTCCATCGTCTCGGTCAAATACACGAAAATTAAATTTTTAAATGCTCATGATAATGATATCTATTTGTAAGGGGCATTAAATAAGTGTTTCTTTTTTTTCAATCTGGGGACAACAAGTTTTAGTCACTTTTCTATATAAGACGACTTTGTTTCTTCATCAAAGGTCTTTGAGAGTTCGTGGCTTATTAGAGTAAACCAATGCTCCAACATTAGCGTAAAGTGAAAAGTCCAATAGAGTTAGGCCACACAATCTTCATGGCCACCTCACATAAGCACTTTTGGAGGATACAGACTCGTTGTCGTGTTTTTCTCGTAATAAATTGATTGTGCCACCACGAGATCCATGGCATGTTGCAACATTTCTCCATTGACGGTAACTGCAATGCCCATCTCGTTTTCAAACAAGACATTTTCGGACAATAGCTTCATGTATTTACGTAGTCATTTAATCAAATATTGGCTTCATCCCACATGCACGTAACGTAACCGTAGATTCATTGTTTTTGTAAAAACTTTTAACAATTTATGTACGCTGTACAGCTATGTATGTATTGTAGTCCACAAATATCGGAAAAGCCCAAAGTCCAATACATTGGAAAACTATGTGATCTGAAACTTAAGCACATGATTCGGGTGAGCGACCGAGTAGGTAAAAGATTTCCACTAACCACTCAATGGTCAATGATGGGTTCAAATCTCAAATTCGTTAAAGTTTTCGATAAATCCGATAGCCTTAGGTGCTAGTGACTCTGCCTAAATTAATTATAATAATGATAATAAAACTTAAACATACGCGTGTTGTGTTTACGTTTTCTTTCGGAACCACAAAATGGCTGACCCTAAACTAGATTTCAAATTGTTGATAGTAATAGTTTGTTTCTCTTTTTTTTTTTGGCTTTTCCCACACACGTAAATCAGTCAGTCTGTCAGCTGATAACATCCATTTTGGGACGTGATCTTTCGTCGTAAAATACCAATGTCCAGTTTTGTGACCATAAAATGTTCCAATGATGGGCCTCGAACGGTAAGATAAACATTTTGACGTCTGTATTTAAATCATCTCAGTGTCTTACGTTAATAAAAAGTACGTATGTATGCCTTTTTGATTCTATACAAACACTTAAGCAATAAGCTTTCAACGCAGCATCCTAAGTGAATTCATTGGCTTTGGCAACTATGTGAAAATGGTATTAATAGTAATCAGGGATCGAGTCAGTTTGTGTTAACCGTAGATGATTTCGATTTTTGTTATTAGATTTTTAAAATTAAAATTTTTTTTAATTTCCGAATCAAGAGAAATCGCCGTTGGTATAAACGAACGTCAATGCTTGGTTAAGTTACGTATTTGCTTCGTAAAATACCTAACGGGAATACGACCGAGGGATGGAAACAAAAACGTATATCTATCTATCCTTTCCTATTTGTGCGTCAATTAAGATGTCAAGGAGAGGCCAATCCAGTCCATTTTGGTCAAATCAAAATTACAATGACCACCCGTTTTCTTTAGCATAAAATTCAAAAAATCCCCAAATCCCCTCAGCGTTAAGCGATCATAACTATATATCGACTTTATGTAGTACGCTTTTCGTCTGTCTTAATCTGCTTGAAGTGTTTACCATCGATTTTCAGCATCTTTTTATTCACTTATACATTAAATGGATGCAATGCTAATCTAACAATAATACGTTCTATTAAGTTTTAAACATATTCAAACAAAGCACTTAACTCTTGAAATTTATCTCTCAAACAGGAATCTCAATATTTATTATAGTTAATTGTACATAAATAGTGTGTATGTCTGAAGTAAGTTTGCTTTTTGGCTTTTTGTTTTTGTTTTATAGTTAAACATTTTTTTCCATTTAATATCCTTTTTGCTTCTTCTTTTTTTTTTTATTATTTGTATTTGTAAATATCCTTTTAAGTTTTTATATACAATTGTTCCTTAAATTTTTTATTTTTCACGTTTTTGCTTTTCTTTCTTCTTTCACTACCATAAAATTTCACTCATTGATAACCTTTTTCTTTCTTTTGTCTTTTTGAAGAATATTTTTGAAACATTTTAGAATAAATTGCACATTTTCATATAGTAATGAACGGAAACTTTCGCGATGGTGTTTGCATATAAAAAATGGATTATTTGCACGAGTAAATTAAATTAGTGGTTTTTTTTTTTAATAAAAGCTGGTAAATAGTTTGAAAGATGATCGAACTTTTAAAATTTCTCAGTTTATTTATAAGAGCAGTTGAGCTTTTATAAATTTTTTTTCGTTTCTTCAGTTCACTGTTATTAGCTGGCATCCGTTATATATGGGAAATGACAAGAAAGAGTGGACAAGTTTAGTTCGATTCAGAATCAGTGTAATAAATTAATTAAACGCCACACAATCGTGAATGGGAAGGGGCCTAAAAAGTAGTTCGATACGATCCGATTTTCAAGCACATTTTCGTCGGGCCAAAGCATACCACGGTTTAATAGGTTGGATCAAAATATCTCAAAAATTGTGACCCGCACATGGAATACAAGAATACACGGCGGACGTACAAACAGACAAGTTTAGATCGAATCAAAAGTAATTCTGAACCGATTGGTATGATAAAAGATGGATCTATTTAAAGTTCTTCTGCGTGTTGCATACATGCCCACAAAGTTAATGTACCTTATACCCATAAATGGAGTACGGTATTGATGGCATAAAGTGATAAGCATCACTCTGAACACTTTAAAATTTTAATGATGATAATTACATAACAACAACAACAAATAAAATAGCATTGCCATCCCTCAGCCACCTCAGCCTCACAAGATAGGAATGCTCGTGTCATCTTGTAGTTCATGAAAAGTAGAAAAGAGGTTCTACGAGCTTTTACAAATTTTGAGGAGATAGAAACAAAATCAAGTCAACTAAGAACAAACGTCTCAGAAGCAGAAAAAACCATAGTTATTTGGGAATGAAAATTAAAAAATGTCCCCTTTTTTTTGATCAACCAGCTTTTGTGCAATTTTAAATTAATTTCTTAACTTATGAAAAAAAAAAAAAATGCGAAAAATTGCAAAACTCCTTCTACTTTATATTTTGGGTTAAGGTGTGAAAGAGTCTACTCTGAAAGAACTATTTTGTCACTTTTATTTTAGGTACACAATGCATAAAACATCAATTAGTTTATTTTTTTTACAAAAATTTGCAGTTTTCACTTCTGCTCTTCTTCTTAATTTCTTCAGTTATTAAATTTTTTGTTCAGCTTAAGTATTAATTATCAAAATAGTTCAAGTTTCTTTACGATTTTTCGTAACTTATGACAGTCAATTGATACTGGACTTAAAAATCAAAGATAAAACACTGTTTTCTTTATTCAATTTCTATGGGTGTAAATATGTTATTCAAATCCTGTAAATATTCTATGGTATGTATTGGACTGCTTTTGCTAAAATATATACTTTTTTAAATATGAATATTTTTTCTTAATTTATTATCTATTACTAATATTTATATGCATGTACATTTAGATATATATTAGTTACGCTTAAAATAAAAAAACATCTATATATGACATTCCTTGTGGTTGTATATCTAAAAAAAATTTTTGTTTTTTTTTTATTTAAAAATTTGTCAGTGTTTTCATTAAAGCTGCTTGTCAATTATCTGTATCGGTATGTATGTATGTTACTTATGTATGTATCTGTGAATTTTTTATCTCATACGTTAATAATATTAAAGATAATAAAAATGAAAATAATAATAATACATAAAATAATAGTTACAATAATAATAATTCATAATATTATATATATATATATATAAGATAATAGTAATATTTTTTAATTCTAAATTAAATTTTGTGATAGTGAATTTTTTTTAGTTTACAAAATAAATACATAACAAAGCATGGAACAAAAACAAAACCCACATGCTACATTAAAGTCAATAAAAAGTCAACCTGGATATTACTCTACGCCATAGGATCTTTAATGATAAAAGGACGAAATTAAACTTGAAAGCCAGTCTGCATACTATTTGGTGATCATAATTAATTGCTACACTGTTTATTATCGAAGTTCTTTATCCCCTAACGATTTATCACTTGATTTGCTTCGAAAGTACGTCTTACAGAGCCAAAATGTTCCTCGGTGCGATAGCGTTTTCCTTTCTTTCCATCAATGGCCAAAATGATATAACCCGATTTAAAGGTACGATTCAAGAAAAACAAAACCTTAATTGGCAAGAAGGATGAGCTAATTGCTAAACCAAAACGGGTTAGCAACTTGTTTGATCTTAGAGTGAAAATTCGAAAGTCAGAAGCACTGTTTACGAAAGCAGAAACTAAACCTTTGTTCGAATAGGTGCTATGGCATAGGACAATTAAGTTATAAAACATTGGTTTATTTGACATTGTAAACAATAACTTTTGTAATAATCGAATTTTTGGAAAAGTCATCTCCTTTTTTCCCAACAGTGGACTTAATTGCATTTTTGCACAGCCAAGTTGATACATGAGGTAATATAGCAAGGCTTGTTTTTGAAAAGATTTGTTTGTGATTCTACAGAATAACTTTTGTTTTGGTGCCTTATCGGCTATGGAAAGTCCAACACAGCAAACTCCGGCCTACTTTCATTTTTTATTATCGATAACGTAAAAATGTGTATGAAGAATATGTATTATGATCGAAGGCCAGTGCCAAAACTGGTTTACAAAATTTCGTTCCGATACTTGTGATCTTGAAGGTGTACCACGTCCCAGAAAGTCAGTTGAAGCTGATGGAGACAAAATAAAGGGATTAATTGATGCAAACCGGCATATAACAATTTGTACGACCGCTGGTAGATTACATTAATCGAATCTGATCGTTTATAAAAATATATTTGTAACATCATTTTCACAGAAAAAAAAAATGAACTAACTTCCCGAACAACTTAATATACGCGCTCAATGTAAGAATTGGAGAACGCCTTTGAATGCAACAAGTACAAGAACAAGTCCGACCGCTGAGCATATTCTCTCAGATATATTTGAACCTATTACTGTCATAGTGTATGATGGGTCAAATTATTATTTTTTTTTTTTGTTTGTGAGGGAAATGGATTAGGCCTGTATGTGTCGATTTAGACCCATAATCCAGTAACGATAAAAAAGACGCGTAGGTGCTATGAATTCGATTTTATGGTACGTGTGTAACACGTTTTTTAGAGTGATTTTTTAGTTTAAAAACTTTGTGATGACGCTTATGCTTGTTGAACGTGCGACGTTATGCACCGCAATCATTCCCAACGTCTTCAGTTCAGTGAGCAGAGAGTGCCCGAGAAGTAGACGTATAGGCGATCTGTGTACGTAGACTGAGTTATGAGTATAAAAAGTTTAAAAAGAAAGATCAGCTGATTTTATGAAAGCAGTCAGTTGCTTCAAATGCGTAAAGTTTCCAGCACGAAAAATTTCGTATAAGTTGTTGTACAGGCTGAATATAGTGAAAGATTGTCTGGGGATGTCAAACTTCCTGCATTCAAAGATGAGATGTTCGGCAGACTCGGTGATGTTACATTCTTCACACAAATCAGTGGAGAAGGCTCTTATCATTTTCAAATATACCTTGTCTTAGGTGTGATTACACATGAGTCTATGAAGTACTTTAAATTCTCATGTTGGAAATTTTCCTTCTGGTACAAGTCTGGGTGTAAGGAAAGGGTAGATTCTGTAAAAAAGCCGGTTGCTTTTTTCTCTAGCTAAGGCATGCCACTCATCCTTCCATTCTTTTACGATGAGTTCTTTGATTAAGAGAAGAGCTTCGCTGGGGGGGTAGTTTATAGATAGGACCATGCCGTCAAGCCGAGCTTCACGTGCATAAAAGTCAGCTTTTTCATTGACGCCGAAACCACAGTGACCTGGGATTCAGATGAGGTGGCATTTTTCAATGCTTGAATCTTTTAAGAGGTCGTAAATGTCCAATACGTACATGTTATATGGGTCTTTATTCTTGATTAACGTCAAAGCCGATTTGCTGTCAGTGAAACATACAAATTTTTTTAAATTATTTTCAGTTGCAAGGAGGATTGCCTGCTTAATGGCCAGAAGTTCGATGAACGTGGATGATAGTTCCTGCAAAACTTTGAATTTCCCTAGAAGAAGATTTGGATATTCTATGATTGAAAAACTAGAAATGTCTGGAGTTAAAGAAATAGTCCAGCGAGTGGGCATTTCGCCTGAAACTTTGTATATTATATTGAAGAAAAGAGGCCATTGAGAGATATTTAGATTTGATGCTACAGGTTTGGATGAGCCTTGTTTTAGAAGCTCAAAATCCGATTTTAGGCTGGCAATTTTTTCAAGGATGGTTTGAAGGTTTTCTCCATGCTGGGTAGAAGAGAGAATTTTGAAGATTTGGTCAAAAAGCATTTCCAATTCAGTGGACTTGTGGTTGTTCGTAAAAGTAAGCTTTTTTGCAGGGAGGGGAGCTTTTTCTATATTACCGTGACTTAGGGGGATTTTAGAAGAGATTTTTTTTATGGGTTTAGGGATAGATGTTTTGTTTTTGACAACTTGATTGAATTTTTTTTCAACTAAGATCTTGTTGGTTTCTAAAGTAGGATTTCTGATGTTAGTTGTTGAGTAGTTTCCGTTGATTGCCGGGAACTGAGTGTCAGAGTCCTCCAGTAGATTATAAGGGTTATTTGCTTATTTTTCTTCTATACGGTTAAAATTTTTTTTAAGTTTTCTTCTTTTTTTCTTCTGGGACAATTTCGGGAGGTTACACTGTGTTCTTTTGAGCCACAGCCTAAACATTTGGTTTCCAAACATGAGTTTTTTGGGCAGGCTGGCGTCTTTCCACAATTGAGGCTTCTGCCCTCCTTGCTTTTGCAAACCTTTGCAATATGGCCAAAGCGGTCGCACTTATAGCATAATTTAATTGATAGGATAAAGTGCTCTACTGGAATATGACAGTAGTTATATTTTATGTATTTGGGTATTGTTTTACCTTTGAAGCCGACTTTTAGACTGTTGGTAGGGATAAAGACTTTTTTGTTGTTTGGGTCCCTTCTTTGTAGTCTTTTTACTGATAGAATTTGTATATCCGAATTGGCGGACTTGAGGAAGTCCTCATCTTTGATTGCTGGTGGGATGTTTTTTACTATCCCAAACTTTTCGGTAAAGATTTTTGGGATAAACGCCTTGATAGGTTTGGTCCGAAAATCATTATTGAGGACAAACTCGTTCGCCCCTGCTGGGGTGGCGAAACTGAGTTTAGCCATTACTAATGGTCTTGATTGTGGTCAGCCCTTTTAGCTTAAAGTCTCTGATAAATTCGAAAAAAAATGGGTCTGAGTTCAGACGAAATGGCTTGCTTGCGTCGTTGGGGGACACCTCAACGAAAACAAAAGACTCGCCAGTTTCGTCCTCGCCGTAGAGATTTGGACTAGCGCACGATGGATCAGAGTTTGTATCCATAGCAATTGGATCGCTGATGAAAGGAGCAGTTGGAGAGTTTGATGAGGAAGTGTTGACATCCACAGTTAGGTCCTTTACGGGTAGACTATCCCCGTCAATGATATTTTTTTTTGGAAAACTTATCTTTAATAATTCTTTTGGCATTATTGTTTTGGTATAGAATTTTTCTTCATTGTGCTTGGTTTTCACGAAATTTTCGAAGTCTTCATTATCAGATAACATCTTTGTACACCTCACCCCTTTGTGCGGCGGACACTTTTTAAATTTCTTGCTAGATTTCCGGCAAAATATTACGATAGTTTTATTAACGAACACACTCAAAAAAAAAAAATCGAAAAGAGACTTTATTAGAAAGAGTTCCATCTCTATTGTTGACGGCAGATGTTCCAAAAATGTTACGGGATGAAGTTGCGTACGCCGGAATGTACCTAATTGATATAAATCGAAAAGAATTATTGCCAACAAAGAAGAGCTTTCCACAGTTTAGAACTTTTGCTTGTAAAACATATGCTTGCGTACTTGATGCAAAAAGAATTAAACTGGACACTAAGAGTAAGTTATACGTAATGGTTGGAATGGTTGAATATTGTCAGAACAGGTGTGGATTTTGAGATAAAGAGAAACATTCCATAATTCTCGCTCGAAATTGCAAGTTTAATGAATTCGAGTATGTAAATGGTGTATTACGAATAAAAAGGAAACTCCCATTATATCATCGTTTGAAAACCAAATTCGAATGCAATAATAGTATCCCAAATGTGGATTCTATAATCCTATTAGATGAGAAGCAGTTGCAATCCGATAGTACAGGATGAATAAGAACTTGAACATGAAACAGGAATAGTGAATGTGAGACACAGTCCATCCAGTCCAGAAGAAAAAAGTGTCAAAAATATATAAATAAAATCAAAATAAAGAATCTCGCAAGAAGTGGGAAGAAACCATAAGAAATTAATTAAATTCCATGCATAAAAAAATAACGTCTGCGAAGTCGTGGAGAAACTCTTTGATAAGAAGCTTCGAAGACCTAAATGGTTTGTCGTTCAAAAGAAGAAGGCAAACGGAATCATGATAAGCTACAAAGCAAGGCTCGACGCGAAAGCCTTTTTTAAAAACTGCGACACTGATTATGAAGGTCTATGACCCGTCACTCAGGAAATGTCCCTTATTCGGGCAATGCAGTGACGGCCGAAAAGAAGTTGGGAAATAGATAGGGAAGCGACCGCAGTCTAGTGGGTGCGTATGTAAACAGATCACTCCCAGTTTACTTCGTATTCCTAATCGATCAAAGAACCAAGGGCCAAATTTCAGCTTCCTATCTTCACCTTTACGATTGCGACGACTCACAAAACTTATCCGTCAACTTGACGGGTTTCAATAATAATAAGTAAATACACAACGTCGCTAAATCTAGTGTTAAATAAATATATCTTTTCGCTTGCGTTGAATATTATTACGAATCTTTGCTTTTCATTACAACACGATGATTTTCGTCTCACTCCCTGAATATTTTGCAAACACATAAACAACGCATTATTGTTTCGAACCTAAACTATAAAGTGCGTCTAAGTTGAGAGCAGTCACTGTAACTCATTACAGTCTATGTCTTAAAAGAGCATTAATAAGGAAGCCCTACAATTTCGAACATACGAGCTCAGAACATATAATTAAAAGAAATAACAAAGGGGTAATAAATAAAATATAAATATCTATAGAAATACTGACAGTAAATCGATCAATATATTATATAAATGCACAATATATTCTTATATTTAGGGGATTTATAAGGACAGCTCACTTAGCGTATCAATTAACCCATTTTTATTTTAAATGTCGAATATGACGGATGGGAAGACAACGCAGGCACAAATAACTCTTTGACTATGTTTGCGAACCGTGCAATATAATATATACGGTAAACTCAGCCCTTACTTAAGTAAATATCAAACATAACGGGGCGTTATCCTAGATGCAGATTCTAAAAGAAAACTCTTCCTCCCAAATTCTTAGTAAATAACATAAAAAAGAACACATTGGACATTAAAGTCCTGGGATCTTTGAAAGTAAATAGGGATTTGGTGTTTTAGGACCACATTAGAATGGTTACTTGTACTTAAAATATAATTTTGAATTACTATGGCATAGAGTACACACGGTTTTCTTTCACCTATTTCTTTTTGTAAATATTGGCACAATATTTTGTTTAATTTTTTACCTTAGAAGTCAAATCAATTTGTTCGCAAACTTAACCGAAAAAAAATTTTACTGACCCTCAGTAATTAAAATTTCAAGATGTTGTTGACGATTTACTGTATAAGTTGATGGCTCGTTAAAAATTGTGGCATTCAATACTCTATGAGTTTCATTACGTGAGAAATCAATTTCATAACTGTAGTATCAAAGTTCATCACTAGTCGGTGGTTGCATTTGTACGTACTCTTTAGGAAAGTAGCCAACCTAAAATCGTATCAAAAACCCACTGTTTTTCTTCCTTTTTTTTGTTTTTGTATAGAAAAAAAATATATTTCCATGTACTACTTACCACATCGCCAACTTTACCACGCCACCAGCCACGATCATCTCCGTCTTTACCAATTATTAACACTTGGCAGCCAGCCTTCAATTGTAACTGATTTGTACCTTGCGGTTCAAAATCAAAAATGGCTGTGCCATAAATCTCCCGAAATGGCCACTGCAATGACTGATTTAGGCTAAAAAGTAATTGTTTAGGAAAAACAATAAAGAACTTTATAATATGATACGTGACGGAAAACGTTATAGATGACTTTTTATTATTACCCCGCAAAATTTTCACCCAAATCATTGCGTTCGTAATAGGAAACTAAATCAACTATACTTTTAAAACCACGCCTCGTAGATAAGCAATAAGTTACATTATCACCGTGATAATCGCGATTAATTTTCATGTGCTTAATAACATTCTCATCGGTTCTGGAAATAAAAAGACATGTTAATAGTATTTTATTCTAAATAGATTTTAGAATAGAAATTAAACTTACTTCAAACTTAAAGCATACATAGTTTCATTAGGGTTTGAGGCACCCTGCGGGCGTACTCGCAATAAATAAGTACCAACACGTCTACGTTCCAAACGTATCTGAGCCGTTTCACGATCCATATTTCCCACAAACCTTAGAAATTGATGTAGAATAACAATTAATTTAATTAATTGCTTTTTCAGTAAATGTGAGAGAACTGCATTTACCAATTAAATTCGGCCAATTTCCGATCACAAACTGGCGGAGGTATTGATACCGTTGTCTGTTTACAACGACCAGTTGATGATATGCAGCCTTTATGTACCGCGATCTCGCACACCTTACAACGGTAACCCTGAAAATGAAAAAAATCGATTAATGACCGACGTCGCTCAATTAAACTAAAAAGCAATCCAATTGTATATAATCGACTTGATTCAGCCGCAAATAACTCGCCACTTAAAGGCGGTATAGCGAGACGATTGACACTGCATTTACACAGAATATCCGTTTGACTTAAAGTTGCATATCGTACATTATTAATGAAAATCTATTGAAATCTAGATATTGGTTTCATGACGTTTGGGTTTGATTTGCGATATGAATCTGAGAAAATATATGTTTAATTTCACTTCTGAGTGTCAATGTTTGCAGGCTTAATAATGCCAGTTACATAAACATACAAGATGAATCTACCTCAAGGTGAACAGAAGGTTCTTTTCCTTTTTTTCTCTCGTTATTAGATGAGTTGGGCATCTTTGTGGCATGTTGCGATCTTCTGTTGAAACCACATGTACTGCTATGGCTTTATCTTGTTTATTGGAAAAACCACAAACACGCTACCTACGTACTAAGCAATAAATTTTTATGAAATTAATTATGTTTCATGCAATTCTTCATCTTGCGACCGCATTGCGTCGTTTCATGATTAAATGGCTGACTTTGAATGGAATAGACGAGTTTTTGTTTAATTTGATGGAACATGGAATTACTAACAGAATTATATTAATTTCGCACGTTCATCTCTAACGTTCACCTCATGCTTAATATTTGAAAATTCTAAAATATTTTAATGATTATGCACGTGCTAGTTAGAGCGGACCAGAACCATTTTTATATTTTAGGTGGCTTCGCTAACAAGTGTTCTAAAGAATTGTCTGATATAGGTTGTAAATTGTAATTTTTTGCTAATATAAGCAGGCTATATCCACTTTTAGGTCTTCTCTGTGGCTAAAATATAACAATTCCAGATAGGGAATAGAAACGCTTCATTCTAAAAATGTAGGTTTGATGTTGAACACGTCTCTTCCATACTTGAAGTAATTTCTAAATTAGGACGTTTTTCTCCAAAGAATTTCTAATGGTACCCATGTGTCATAATGTGTACATACCCTCTTTCGCTTTCCTTGGATGGTGGGTGTAAGAGTCAATTACATAAAGCTATAACTAAATTAAAATAAATGTGAAAAAACAAACCTGATGTATTCGACCTTTTAAAAATTTGGAACAGTGTCTACAAGTGGTAGGAGCATCGAAAGTGAAAATCTCCATTTTATGATCGGTGTTTCGACAGCCTGGAGGATCTAAATTTTCCCTAAAACAAAATTTATATTTTTCTTTTCGATTTATGCTTTAAAAATTGATAATCTACTTACATGGCCTCCGTTAAAGCTTTTCGCCACTTATCTCTCTCCGGCTCTGATTTTAGATATAAAGTAAAAGCGGTTTTGCCCGATTTGCGTGCCAACAGCAACTGATATTTGAAACGAGTATCACGCCCTAATGTGCGTCTAGAATGGCTTTGCTCTACGCGATATTCATTTAGATTGTGAGAGTCACGAAATCGATATTGCATATCCCCGGCCTTGGCATTTAAAGGTTTAACTAAAATTAGAATTTTATCGAACACAAAAGCATAACGCAACTTAGTTTTTTGATCTTCGTGAGCTTTTATGTGTAGTTCACCGTCCAGTAATAGACGACCATATTGCAGAAGATCATTACCATTTTGCGGTAAATGCAAATCTATAATGCTATCCTGTAGTGAAAAATATATCAATTAAGAAATTAAAGTAATTCCCTTAAAGTCAATCTAAAGAAAACTTACTTTAACTTTTTGTATAATCACTAAGTGATCAGAATCACGCTTAACCTCATTTATGTATTGGGACACATCGATCATGGCCTCTTTTGCACGCTCCAAGGAACGATAGTCCTCGTGCATCTGTTTACCAAATAAGTGTTATATGGATCTAACAGTTTTAGATGAATTTCGAATACTAACCGGTGACGTTTCTTTGACTAGCTTATCCAATAATAAATGATACTTTAAAATACGTTGCATTGGCACTGACAAGATATCACGTAATTGTAATTTTCCCACATTATATTCACGTTCACATACCTTTTCAAAAACATTTTTAGTAATCACTTTAATTAAGATCTAAAAAATTCTAATAATCTAAGTTTCGATATGTACCTGAACAAGTTGATCAATTATTTGATTTTTTTTACAAATATCAGCTAAGTAATCAATGGCACCTAATAAACACGAACAATATTCACCATAGATTAAAAAAGGTTCCCGAAATTCCAAGAAAACCTGACTCATTTTTACTTTGGCATGAGATTGCAAAGAATCACGTAATTTATCCAAAAATTTTGTATGTATATCTGCCAATTCCTAAAGAAATGGAAGGAGTTGAGCTAATTGTCATTTTTTTAAAAAATACTCCTTTGTTAAGAAACCTACTTTAATACGCGGAAATATTTGTCGCAACTCTTCTGGATTCAAATAGCGTTCCAAGGGCGCCATAAATTTAGTTTTTAAAGCATTT
Source organism: Glossina pallidipes (assembly GCA_000688715.1). NCBI lineage: Eukaryota > Metazoa > Arthropoda > Insecta > Diptera > Glossinidae > Glossina > Glossina pallidipes. Next base: position 1,422,659 of record KK499770.1, read on the forward strand.
AAAACATCCAAATAATTGGATTCGGTATCAATCAGTTCACGTATAACGTAATCACGCTGTTCAAAACTGGTAGCTGAGGTGATCTGATTTTAAGGAATTTTAAATAAAATTTAAATAAAATTGAAGAAGAAGTTACTTAAGAATAACTTTCTAATGGATTACCTTTACTAAATAGTTAATATTAATTTATTAATAAAGCTGTTCATTTAAATGGCTAAATAGTGAATAATAACAGTGTTATAAATGCAGTGTTCGCAGTGAAATCGTTTTTAAGATAAACATATTTAAGTTAATAGTTAATATTAACGGTTTAGTAAAGGTAATGCTTCATTACAACTCGCTTAGTTATTTTCTAAAAAAAATTTACATAGAATTTGTCGAGTATAAGACATGCCGGTGAAAATATGCTATTTAGCAAGGGAACAAAAAATTAATTGAGTAAATAAATAATACCTGACTTCTGCTCGTTCTTTGTAAAGCACATAAATCTTGATAGACTTCTTCCTCTTTTGTATTAATATGTTCATCGACATGACCATTACATGCAACATTATCGTTTGTACTAATAAAACGTACGAAAACAAAGAATAAAATTTAGAAGAAATAAATTTAAAATAAATCAATAAAAATATATAATTAAAAAATAAATATGAAAAATATAATTAAAAAATTTAAATTAAAAACAACAACAAAAAATTGGAAAACAGACTGGAATAAGAAATTGTCAAACTCGTTCTAGTTTAACCATATTTTACCATCGCTAAATCGATAAACTGTAACATCTGTTTCTTCTCACACATCGCTAACTTGAATAGACCAACGTAAACAAACCAGAAAGAGTAAAGAGAACATGGTAATATTGAAAATTTTGCTCTCACCTCTTAGTCTCTCTCGAGTATTTTGTACAGAAAATTAACCTCAAAATGAAATTGTTAGAAAAAAAAAACGTGAAGTTTTATTAAGGAAGGAATAGCTGCACAAATCACATCATTTCGCAAAAAATCAAGACAAAGGAACAAGTAAAAGTTATCTAAACAAAAGGTTAAACTATATAATACATTTTTTTTTCGTAAATGAAATTCATATTGAACAACTAATGCAAATTAAACAAAATGTAGAACTGTAGATGACAGAAATCACAAAACGCAAACAGAAATAAACATAATGGAATTACATTCTTATGCCAAACGTAGAGGTTCGAAGAAGTGTGAGTGGTGTTTTTAACGTATAAAAAGACCTTAAGGATAATGTGTGTGTATGTTTATTTTTGTTGCATATTTAGGGACAATAGAACAAAAGCGGAAATTGGTTCAAGCGCGCATTGAATATGATAGTTGGTTCAGTAATAAACCTAATAACAGTGTATTGCCATGGAAGTAAGATTTACATATTTTTTTACTAAAATTCATAAAAGTTACATTGTATTTTTCCACTACAGACAAATTCTTAGTGTGGCAAAATTGGAAGATTTCAACGTATTCTTTGTACGAAAGCAGTGGTCCAATATGGTAGCCAAGTATAAACAGTACAAGGAATTATTATACCTAACGGTTAGATAAATAACTTAAAACCTCCTTTTAATACCGTTGAGTTATATGTTTCCATATTTACACTTTTCTTCAGCAAGTACGCTTAGGCAATGCCAGTACTAAATCCATTGACGCTAAGATGTTGCAATGCATCAACGACGCATGGGAATTCTTTGAACCAATTCACGTATTTATGACACGTAAAACAACAAATCTACATTCGTATGCCTTAATACAAAGAGATAGTAATGAGTATGACGACGTAAGTGAAGAAGATGAGGGAAACAATCATGGAGCAGAAGAAATAGAGGTAGAAGATGAAACATCTGTTGCCATAGACTTTAAACAGCAGCACAAAATAATGGACAACCATCAAGTAGAAATTCATACGAAGGAGAATGTACCAAAGAATACCGAGTTTTTGCAAGTTTCTACATCTACTTCGAACGCATTTAGCAGCGTTAGTAAGGAAAGTTATGTAATGGCTAAAAATTTTCAATCAGCAACCGCACTAAATCAGGACAGTGCAACATTTTCAGTACGAAATACAGATCATGACTTTTATTCAAAACGCTCAATGGAAATGCATTACGGTCAACAAATAGGTGAGCAACAGCAACAGTTAAAAGACAATTATCAACAAAAACAACATCAAAGAAAGCTTGAGCAGCAACAATCAGGCTATGATTACCAACAAAATTTGCAGGAAAAGTGTTATGGTCATTTGCAAAAACAAGGACATCGAAAAGACCATGAATTTAACGAGGATCATCATATGAACGATAATAATATACAGCAACAACAGTTAAGCTTTGATGAACATACTGAGACGCAACAAGAGCAACAACATCGCCAACAACTACGGTATACACCCGACGTTGATCAAAACACTCAGGAATCAATGATGATTGATATGTTCAATAACCAATTCCCTCAACAATCACAACAACACATGGGAAGTATTTTATCTACGCAATTAATGGAAAATATAAAAACTGAAATGTTGTCATTAGAGCCGTCGGCGATTAAGAAAGAGCCCTCGGTATCTCCGATCAATATGGAGCATGAATTAACCTTAATAAATCAAGAAAATCCTGGTAGTAGAGCTAGTGGCGCCACCGAAGAAGTTCCTTCAACACACGCTTCAAAACGATCACATACCCAGCAAAGTGAACGTGATAAATATTATCGTCATAAACGCCATTTTAGTCGCCGTTTAGAGAAACGTTTCGATGCCTTATTGCAGGTGGTTGGACAAATAGTTAAAGCCGAATATCCCAACATAGATGTTAGCCCCTTAGTGAGCGTTGTCTCGTCAACAGCCACAGAATTAATTAACAGCGATAGCGACGAACAATCAAGCAACAATGACGTGGACGATAACAACTGTAATTTAAATAATTCTAATGAAATATAGATTAGAATTATAATGATTGGTACTTAAGTGAGAGAAACCATATGTAAACAAGAAAGAGTTAAAAAAATCACTGAACATGTGTATTAAAAAATATTAAATTGCGTTAAGAGAAGACTACAAATAAATTAAAGGAGTGCGTAATCATCTTCCAAAGTACCCTAATATACATTACAATTTTTATGATCTTTTCATTTAAAGGATACTATATAAGTCTGCCTGCAGAATTGAAAGAAAGAAAAGAAATCAATTTATTTAAGTATAACTAAAAGAAAAAACGATATAAACTCGTAATTATATGTTTAGCAAAAGAAATTTTTAAGCTGTAATAATACAATTTATATAGTGCATAAGGTATGTGTGAAGAATATGACAACCAGTAGAGATAGAAAATCAACGAAAGTACAAACGCTACACTAAGGCATGCTGGTCCAATTGTTCGTTGCGACTAAGTAACAAAAAAGCTTTATAATATTTCCCGAAAGTTTATACGAAAATCATTGCGCCATCACATTAACAATATCGAAATTTTCATAGAAATGTTAGATGTACCAGTTAATGACAGGTATTTTATGACGAAAAGAAAGACAATAATTGCAAGAGAAATATTGTTCAAATAATTTATATCACTAGCTACACTTTTCTTCCGTCTTTCAGACAAATTGCGGATGTCGTCTGGCTATACAAAGCTAGTTATTTGCTTTCTCCTATCTGCTATCTGAATAAATGGTGACATGAAAGAACAAAACTTGATAAATACGGTGAGTTTAATATGTACTTGCATTCCAAGATCAAAGTGTAAAGTGGAGATTTTTGTACCCACCAATAAAAAACGGGCGTGCTCTAGGATTATATGCGATTCTCTGTCTTTGCTTATAGCACTCAGAAGTAATCGAGATATAATAAAGTATGTACGTCCATGGTTAATAAGCAATTTCGTCATTTGCACAAATGTGGTACATACAAATGCATAATTAAATGCATAGCTTACATTTTAAAAAGGGCGTGATTCATCAAAAAAAAAAAAGAAAAGAAAAACACCTACAATTGAGAAGAATCTCTAACAATGAGTGTTTTAAAAGGTTGTCGTTAATAATGTGCAACCTATTGATCATAAACATTCTAAAATTTCATACAAATGCTTTTTGACTGGCTTAGATGAAATGCAAAAAGATTTGTAATACATATTTATATAAAACCGTTTAAAGTGGTGGGTACAAAAGTTTCTTTTCAATGCAAATATTATTTTTTAATTTAATTCTTTTTCTTCTTCTTCATTTCGCTTGATTTAGGACTATTTTAAATCTACTTTGGCTATTTGTTGGCAATATCGCTCACATAAAAACCTCGAGAAAACGTAAATCATCAGTTTCTTCCTAAGGCGATTTGATCTTACTGTCAATTTTGTGATTTATCTTAACTTAGTCACAATACAATGCCTCAAGCATTACCGAAATGTTTAATTTTCTTATTCATTTTGTCAAAACGATATACGACCAACTCGATCAAAGTACTAAAGCCTCAGTACGACGTAAACAGAGAAGGCTTCCCTTTTTTCAGAAGCGAAAAAAAAAAAAATTGTAGAATTTTTGTTCATCACTCTTGAAATACAGCGCATGCAACGATTAAGATTTCATCGTATTCTAAGGGGTGATGGTCGTGAATATGGAAATGGCGCTTGTCCAACATTATACAATACCGAAATTTTTGTTAAGATAAATGTGGTGAACGTAAAAGATTCGACAGCAGCCGAGTAAGAAGTCGAGAATTTTCATCAAGTTAATTGAAATAACTACTAATGTCTACGGCAAATGTTCCTTGGTTCTTAATGTATTTAAATTTTAGATCTAAGCGCGCAGGATATACGACCGACACTTTCTGTTGAAAAAAACTGATACACTTAATATTTCTAAAATTTCGCGTTTAATAAGTTTCAAGCGTGTGTGCAAGGCGGCTGTCCGGCTATTAATGGTATGTTGGACAAGACTGCACTCAAGCAACACCGCGCAAGAAACTTTACAAAGTAATATAAAAAATAATGCAAGCGCAGCAGCAACAACAATGAGTTAGTGATTTTAAACGAGTTGACGATTGATATCGAAAGGATTTGGATTTTCAAATCATTTCTTCTTTTTCTTAAAGCAACAAAAGCATCTTTTTTTCTTTTTTTTTTTTTAATAAAAATTGAATGCACACCTCCGACACCTTATGAGTGGAAAACGTGACATAACATAAATCTTCGTAGACTTTTTCATCCTCCTCCGAATATATAGCGTTCAAATATTCATGACCCATATCATCGGCATCTATTTGCTGATAATTATAAACGGTGGCTGCTACCTTTTGCAGCTGTTGATTGCTACTGTCATGACTGGAATTAAAATCCAAATTCCCCATCCCTGATGAGGAAACCGAACGTGTACTTAAGCCCAATGGCGGTGCATTAGAAACTTTACCAGTTATTTTATTTGTTGTTGTTGTTATTGTTGTTGTTGTGCTTGGCACAGAGCCTATATTTTGGACGGGCGGCTTTTCATCGTCTATAGTTTCGCTTAACACCGAGACTGTATCCTCTATATAATCCTCAGTGTTCTCTGTTCCATTTTCATTAGTTATATCACTGTTCTCATCTTCAACGGATAGCGAACCATTTTGTGAAATATGATCAAAATATTCTGACGAGGTGTCGAAACTATCGCTTTTCTTAATATCACTTAATATTATTATTATTATTATTATTATTATTATTATTTCCGTAATTATAGATGAAATGTTTAGAAGAAATCACAGATTACAAGTTAGAAAATTTAAAAGTGTTTAATTTAAATCAGAGAGTGAGAGAGAGAGAGAGAAAAAGAAAAGAAACGGAGATAAAGAAAGTAGAAAAAGATTTTATAGCCAAGAAATATATTTTACAAGACGTATTAATAACACTAAACATTACTTTTATTGTTTTATTAATTTTTTTTCTACTTACGTGGAGTGTAAGTCTTTGTAAATGTCTTCATCGGAATGAGATCTTTCACTGGGTGACAATTGTAAATTAAAACCCCTGCGAAAGAAAATTTTAAAAGTTAAAAGTGGACAACAGTATGTAATTAACTTCCTTCTGTTCTTACTCTAATTTGGGATGCAGTTGTTGTACTTTTGCGCATTGTGACAATTTCGAAAGAGTGATGAGGACACGATGAAAATTTGTTAAATCGTACAACATATTTGGATCGAATAGGTCCGATTCTCGTACCTTAAAATGATTACGACAAACATCTAAAAATAATTTGATATTTTTACAGCACAAAAACTGAAAAGAAACGAAGAAGGAAACAAATTGAATGAGAAAACAATCAATCAACATTTCTCAAGGATAGACTGTAATTACGTCGAAGGTTTCCTTTGCAAAGTTTTCCTTTTCTTTATTTCGCTAAATTTAGAACGATTACTCGATTTCAACTTCAATGCCATATCATTCATTACAATGTATGACCTGATATTGTTGCACATATAAAATATATATATATATAGATGTAATAAATATATGTCCATACAAAGCTTACAAGTGAAAAGAAATGAAAGATATACTATCACGGGTGATGCAGAAGCTTTCTGTGGTTTTTTGCCGCTTAAGCCTTAAAGGTGACATTTCAGCATATATTTTTTGTGAGGATAGTTTTCTAATTCTTGGCTATGTGATGTCTTTTTACCATAAAAAAGGTAAATCTGCCGAAAAATTTGTGAAGTATACGGCGAGAATGCTGTTAGTGAGCGAAGAACCTAAGAATCGTTTACTCGGTTCCGTTCCGGAAATTTCGATGTCAAAGATATATCTCGCTTTGGTCGGTTAGCCACTGAAAAAGTTGATGTAATTTCACAACTGGTGGAGCAAGACCAGCACGCAAGCTGTCAGGAAATAGTGGAGGCATTAAACATCAACCACATGACTGTTTGGAATCATATGCAAATAGCAGGCTACAAAAAGAAGCCCAAAAAGCAGCGGATACCTTTTTATGTCACCCTTTATGCTTTTATTAATAATTCTCATTTTATCTTAATTAAATATGCATATGCAACTCTTTTTTTACACGGAGATACATTCCTTAGGCAGCCGTACGAAACAATCGTGTAAAAAAAGTAATAATGAAAACCGCATTGCATACTTATAAATCAAAAGCAAGTCATTTTTATGACAAAAAACACACTAAAATTAGAGTACAGTGGAAATTCAGTCCATAAGTACATACAATGTCCAAAAATGTAAATTAGGAATAAAAATCAATTTCCTACTATTCCAAATTCCCAAATTCCCAACTATTCATCGCTACTTGATAACAAATATGTCCGTTTATGACAAACTGCAAAAAAAACGCTACCACCAGCAGATATGTCGGGTATGTCTACCGTAATTGTCGGATTTGGTTCAAGTTGGAAGAATTTCGTTAGTTGTTAACGGTCAACTAACAGTAGAGCAAGTCACACTAACACATTTGTGGGCATAAACCGACTGGCTTTTGATCACACTATTCTCTCAATTGATTTTTATTACTGTATGCATAAATTTCTTTGACACACTGTCAAAATTAGAATTAAAAAAAAATTTGTTTTTAGAATTCATGTAAAAAAACGAGTATACACCCGTCACAATGGTAAATCGTGTTATTTCAAAATCGTGTGAAAAAAATTCCTATAAAAACAGAGTCGGGAATACAATACAAGCGTTGGCCGGTTATCGTGGTATTTGCTAAACTTGATTTCGATACAACACGGTACAAAACTTGCGAATATTATATATATGTAACATGGCTTCGATAAAAAAAGATTTCAAAATATCGAATATATGTATTTTTAAATTGAGTTTTGCTTCAACTTTTTTCTTCTTGTTTGTTAATAAAAGACGTTTCAACCAACTTTGGGAAAAAAAAAGCTTCCTACAACTTCTGATGAAAATTAATTTTGTGATCATCGTCATTGCTTTTTGAATAAATATTTAATTTTTGTATTTCATCGTAGTGTCGAATTTTTTTTATTTCGCACTACTTGTAGTGCAGGATACATAAGATAGATCGATCCTTCATTGGTAAAGTTGTGCTTTCGTTTGTCATGTATTCATCATGTACTTCTTCGTTCAACTCACCGATCTCAATTTTTAAGATATTTTTATGAAATTTGATACGCTGGCGCAGTCTAATCTAACGACGATTGCTGTTGAAAATGGTGCAGAACGATCCATTTTTTCGAGCATTACCTATATAACGCCCAATTTGGAAAAGTCGTTACAGGGAAAAAATTACTATTTTCAAGAAAGTTGGCTCGGTTGGGACTCTTATATAACCTTTCCTACACAAATTGCATCCTTATATGGTAAAAAGCTATAATTTCCAATATTTCGTGTTCAAACAGCAGACAAAGAAGTCAATCTTACCGAACTTGGATCAAGTAGGTCTATTTTCATTGTTCCACTGCATATGTGGATTCTCAGGAAATGTGGACCCTTGTATGTCAATAAGGCCTAATTGTTAATGTTTTATGATGAAAATTCGTTCATGATAATAATTTGACATAATAATTAAGTGAACCAAATTTGAACCACACCGGTCCATATCTTGGACATCACTTCATTTTTTGTCAATAGAAACGCCTTCAGAAAAAAAATTTAATTTTTAATATTTGATAATGAAAATTGGAAAATTGAAAATAGTAACAATTTAGCAAATTAGTCGGAAATTTGGATCACATAGATCTATTTTTTAGACCCCACTTATCTTGGGGTTATCAAGAGTGGCAAGCCCAAGCAAAGATAAAGTGTTCACCGTATTCTTGCTTTTTGATTTGACTGACGGTGAAGCTTTAGACGGATAGTAAGTATTTAAATTGGACATACATCGTTCAACAACGGAATCGGTTTAGCCAAGTCCATTGTCCGTCGAATTTAATACATAGATGAAATTTATGTCAAATTATTCCTTTTCAATATCATCGAATCAGAATATTGCACTTAGAACGACGAACCTACAATTTTGCAAAAATATGATTTAAAACATCGTGAATTTCTTTGGGAACTTAGATCTAATAAATAAAAAATGTCTATATGAATTTTGTTTCATTATACCCATCATTCAGGGATGAGTGCACACCCAAAACGAAGTTTCAGAGGCCTAATTAAATATATATATCCCTGACCAACATCAAATTCTGAATGTGTGTTATGAACATTCTTCTGGCCGCAAAACTTAAGCTATCGCCTTTGGAAACATTGGAAGTCCATGCACGTAGATTGGTATTCAAAATGGGCCAAATCGGTCGAAAGACAGGCCTATAGGACTACGTAAACTGAGAACATCTGTATTTTTCAAAAGGAATAAAAAATTGTTTTTTTGCTCATTACTCGTAAACTACAGCAGATTAATATATAAAAATTTGAACCCATGTTCTACGGACTCTGCCGTAGTAGCTGTAAAAGATGCGAAAAATTGACAATGCCTACCGAGCGTTACATTATGCCAAAGTTTAATTTTTTCCTCAATACATTTATAACACACAGAAGCAACCTTCCACAGTGGGCCTCTGACCAACTTGGCCCATTTTGAATACCAACCTGGGTGCAGAAACTTCCAATGTTTCTTCCAAATTTGAAATCGACATTTTCATTTTCGCGACCAGGAGATTACCAACAACACACACCGCACAGATACACAGACGGACAGACATGGCTAAGTCAACTCAGAATTTCACGCTGATCAAAGATATATATACTTCACAGAGCTTCCTTTCCTGTGTTACATATAGAGTGGAAAAAAACAAAATGAGTATACCCCCACCTTATAGTGATGGCTATAAAAAAGAAAAGAACTATAATTTCGTATTCTATAATATTGGGTGAGCGCGGATGGTTTTTCCTATTTTCAAAATGAAAGTGAAAAACGATGTGTTGAATGTGTTATACTTTATGAATAAAAAGTAAAAAACACGGAAAGGAAAGGTGTCGGCAGTCTTTGTTGCGTAGGCGCGTTGTTTGACCGGTTTGCGTCATTTTCAAATTCACGTGCAAATTTGTAAGCGATATCTTCATTTTTGTGAAGGATGCAAAGGAGGAGAATGTTTACTGCATGTACTACGTAGTTAGACATGCTTGAATCGAAATATATATATATATGTTTTAAGGAGTCTCTGAAGCTTCCTTCTGGGCGTTGCAAACGTTTTGACCGAGTGACCGAAAAACCATATTAAACAAAATTTATATATAGTCTTCTTAGTACATTATAACTACTAGTGACTTATAAATCCCAATTTATTTTAATCCAATTTTAATTTAGATTTTGCTCAGTTCGAAATAAATAAACCAAAAAAGAATTATCATCCAAAGACCACTAAGGAATTTTTGTTTTTTTTTGTTGATTACGAAAGCATGGATCGAATTTTAATACACTTATATATGTAATATGAGTGCAGAGTAGAGCCTGTACATTTGCCTTTGACAACCCGTCAACACAGAGAAATAAGCTTGGTTGTGAATGCATTCCAACAATATGTCTTAAAATGTTTTTTAAAACTTTGACGTTTTCCGAATGCTCGTCCAAATAAATCTAATGACCTAAGTTTGCTTGCAAGCAAAAAAAGGAAAATTAAAATATCATATCATGCATTTGTGTCTAAGTCTGATAAAAGAACGAAATTAATTAAAATCTTAATAATGTCAAAGCGTTTGTGTTCTGTTCTGTTATGACTTTATTTTCGCTTCCCACCAAAGTGTTTAAGTCTTTTTGTTGCATAAACTTTCTTCAGGGTCAAAAAGGTCAAATTCTATTTGCATTAAGGTAGGGTCGTAGTTAAGGCCTTATTTAAGAAAATGTTCTTCCTTGGTTTTCACTTCACTTCCACCCGTTGAGAAACAATTACTAAAAACATCAGTGTTCGGAAAAGTTTTTCAAGCGATGTTGAAAGAAAGAAACAAGATAATATATTAATTTAAAGTTTTCAAGTTTTTTAAAAAGATGGAGGATTAAAATAATGAACAACAGTTAAGCGTAATAAGTCTTAAACGAGTTTTAAAGAACCTTCTGTGATATTCTTCGCAGGTAAATTTGGGACTAACTAACAAAACGAAAGCGTAAGTAGGCTGACACATTAATGCGTTATTCCTATTTTCGACTTCATGGGACTTCAACTTTGCCGGCACTTGCGATTTTTTAAACCAAAAACAGAAATAACGCAACATTGTATCAGCCCTTTAAAGCTGTTTACATAATAAAGTTTCGCTGTGCTTTTGGGTCTGGGAATAAAATATGAATACATGAAAAGCAATGCAAGCGAACACAGTGAATGCGCGCAACACGAAAAATCAGCTTGTTTTCTTTCAACGTATTATGCGCTTATGTGGGAATTGTCAAATCATACGGTTTTGTATAGTAGAAGAGTTAAAAACACCTTATTTCAAATTTAAAAACTATTTGCCTAATTTTATGTTCAATATTATCTTATTTTAACTTTTTTTTTCATATTATATTATACGGAATTTCAATTTATATTGAACATCATTTTTCAGAAAATGAAAAGACTATGCAGGCAAGAGAGTTTTCAATCTACAGTCTATTTGTCAGATTGCTTTGTTTGCTACCATTTGTAGGGATTATCATGGAACGCATGCCCTTACACGGAGAGAAAATGTAATTGATAGCTTACTATGTTTCCTAAATTTGGATAACGTCATATATTTTGGATATCCTCCAATATGCGGGTTATCATGGAAAGTGTATCTTTGCATGGAAATAATTTGCAATTTTTGATGTGTTATTACGAAAACAATGGGATAATTGTACTAAGAGAATTGGTGTAAGATATTTAAAGGTCGATCATGCTCGACTGTAATGTGTTCTTAGTTGTTTTAAATTATATTCAATATATATATGCGCGATAACACGTTCTGTTGAAAGTCTGCCCGAAAATGTATAATAAATAATTAGCTTAAACGGTTATTTAATTCTACGATTCATGCACGTGCACGTATATATCACTTCTGCGCGTCAGTGCTTTTATTAAATTTTCAAGGTAACGAGTTAAATACATTATCATCCTACTATTAACAACAATTATTTCTCATAAACGCTTTGCGTCTAATTATAAATATTTCATGCGAATAGGAATAATCCTAATAAGGATGACACTTTTCAACGGCAAAACGACGAACATACATATGCTTTTATAACTCCCACACGTACGCGTACATGCACGTACATGTCAAGTGTTGTAGAAAGTATTGATCCTAACAATAAAGACAGCAATGATAGTTTGCATTAAATACCTATCTACAGGCGTAGGTGTCTCGTCTGACTTGAGTGAATTAAATTACTCTATGAATTTCGGTTTCCCTAACTGCTCAATATTTTTTAGACAATCCAACGTATTGATAATGATAGTAGCAAGGGGACGAAGGGTAAATAATTCTGCAAGGTAATGTTTTAATATTAAAGAGAGCAAGAGCATGGTTTCATTTGGTTTGCACCGAATCGTATGTTAGTTGCTGTTCAGTGCGTTGTGTTTTGATGAAAACGTCAGAGCTATTATTCAATTTAGCGGGGGAATGAATGAATGAAATGAATCATTATTCACCGTCTAGTTATAATGTGATTTTTGGCTTCTTAATGCTTCAGCTTCATGTTGAATCTGAGGAATTATGCTTAGTTTTCGAGTGAGCAAAACTTCGGCCTGATATCTCAAAATATGTCCTGAAGATTGCAGGAACAAACAGAAAAACTCGGTATCGGACATATTACAATTGCAAAGTAATTTCCTGACTGGAGACGTGTCATTTGGCTAATCAGGACCATGTTTCTGCTCAGGATGCCGTGTCATCGATAAACATTTCTATCAAGTTTTAAATGAATAAATCCAATCGTTGTTACTATATATATATATATATATATATATATATATATATAAGGAAACATATATATCAGACCTATGAAGGTCGTTCGATTTGGACTAATTTATGTCGAGAAGTGCCTTCATCATGTTTACTTCCGTAGCTCGCCCGTTCCCTATGGCCTTTTACGTGCATGTTTTGTATGACACAAAGCCGATGTATGCTTTACAAAAATAGAGTAGAGTATAACGAGTTGATGGGTAGGGTAACTCACTTGAACATGATGAATACATGGACGCCTGGACGCCTGGACACATCACATCAAAATAAAAGGAAAAAATTTTAAATCAGAAAACTATAAGGAATAGATATGAAAGAAAACCTTTGTATTATTTCTCTATCGCAGATACTATGAGATTTAGATTTACTCAAAATTCATTTATTATTCAAGTTTATTTAATTTTTTACAATATCTCTCCGTAGAGCATAAAGCACTTGTAAACAATGAAGTTACATTGGCGCCTGTGACAATGCGAAAATTAAACCTCAATAGTATAATTTAAACTTAATTGACACAAGGAGAAATACGAGGAGCAACCGCAATTGGAATGAAAGCACTGTTCTATCCTTTTGCTGATTGCGAGGAGAACAATGGGGGGATAGCTAACATGTCCTTCATGCTAAGCAATGTACAGTAAAAACAGTGAACGCATTTCCATATAGAAAGCGAGAATGAAATCGCGAGACAAGAGAATACGAACAAGTAAGAAAATTATATGCGATCGCGACCGAATCTTTTACACCCATCACCGTGATATTCGGATGGGCGCGGTTGCCTTTTCCATTTTCACAATAAAAGTGGAAATTTATATCTTGTGTTTGCTGTACTTTATGAGTAACAAGCGAAGCACATGAAAGCAAAAGTGTTCACAGTTTTTCTTACATAATGGACGTGTCAACACCCACCGTAGGCGTTTTCTTTGGAAAGTTTGGGTCATTTTCAAGTTCTTTTGCAAGTTTGCAGGTGATAGCTTCATTTTTGGGAAGAAGAGAATGTTTGGCACAAATACTGCACAGTTGGGCAGATGGACAAATGGACAGATAAATGGACGGATATGCTTCGGTGCCCAGCGAATTTATATACCTTACGAGGATTTTGAAGCTTGTTTCTACGCGCCATAGAGGTTTCGAAAGAAAAAATTAAATTGTGGCGCACTATAGAATTGAGTAGGCGTGACCGATTTTTTCCATTTTTCTACTAGTACGACAGCCTTGCCCATATCGAATATACGTTCAAAATGCTGTATATTAATTTGCTGTAGTTCATGAGTAATGAGCACACAACCAATTTTTCGGTCCTTTTGAAAAGCAGAGGTGCTCTCAGTTTACTTGGTACTGTACGCGTCTCTATCGGCCGATTTGGCCCATTTCGAATGCCAATCTGCATGGCATTGCATGGCAACCTCAAATATCTCTTACAAATTTGAAATCGATAGCTTCTTTTTTAAGACGAGGAGAACACTTACAACGGATATTACACAGACGGACAGACGGCCAAGCGAATAGACGGAACGACGGACATTCTTAAATCGATTCAGAATTTGACGCTGATCGAGAATATACTTATGCTTTGTGCGGTCTCTGAAGCTTCCTTCTGGGCGTTGCAAATGTTTCGACCAAATGAATATAGCGCTTATCCTTGAGTGTGGTGATGGGTATAAAAACGGTTCAACTCTATAACCGCAGCATTTATATTAATTTCTCAATTTAATTGAAAATTTATTCAGACATTGTACCCTCGTGCTTTTTTGTGATTATTCTATAAACCTTCACTATGATTAAATTCCTTCACTAATTAGCCAATTTCAGGGATAAATTGAATTGTGGGTATAGTTGAAAGTGATTGAATGAATTAATTGACTTGTTTAAAGTGAAATTAATCAATAATATCTTCCCTTACGGTTGACAACAACATCAGCAACAACTTTCTTTTCATGGAATTTCTAACATTTTTCGTTGCAATAAAAGCATTTACACTTTCATACTTGCGTCTGTGTCGTTGGCGTTGAATGTCAAAATGCAAATAATTCTACGCTTAGTTATGTTTCTTGAACGAATTGAATACTTGTGGACTCATTTTAATTGATTTTAATTAAATGTATTTCTATCTATATCTATGTTAGTGACGGCATCGTATTCAAATGAAAGAAAAAAAAAACCAAGAGAAATTTTATACTCTCGGATTATAGTGAATTTTTTGATACCCATCCCAGTTAGATTACTGCTCCATTAGAACAATTCTCAGCTCAGGTTATTTTTCACTAATAGGAACACGAATATTTTAATATATTACGTTTTAACATTTATAAGCGACCGATACTATTTCTCTCACGATTTTTAACAATACTGCGACGTGACTGATAAGTTTATGGCGTAACACCGTTCGTTTATGTGCTTTCCCCAAATCAAATGCCTTCAATCTCCTTTGTTTGCATCGTTCGTCTTATTTTGAACATGGCTTTGGTAAAAGAAAACCTTTCGCTTCAATTCCTTGTTTACCGCGGATGCGGTCGTGTTGTACTTTAGTCTTGACTTAAGGGACGAAACTATTGCAACAACATTCCAAAAGGAGAAAAAGGTTTTTTTTTTTTTGACATCGCAACTTTTGAGACATCACCGAAGACTTTTTATCTCATTATGTCGCACGGGGATACAATATTCCCATCAATAATGTTTGTTTTTTTAAGGAAGTAGCTGCCAGCAATGCTCCCCTTTTCTAATAGAAATTTATTTTCATAACAAAGGGAAGAATAAAAGAAGCGGGTATTCCAGTAAAACGAATGTAGAGAACTGGAACTCAACGCAAACATTTGTTGATCGATTAAGAACTCAAGGTTCGAAAACGCTTGCAATCTGCGTACCCATGCGCCCACGCACACTTCAAAAAAGTGTTCACATTTTTTTTTTTGATATTTTCGCTTATAACCTTTATTCCCGTGACGATATATCTGAAAATCTGCTACTGAACGTACCATAGACATTAACGAACACTTCGTCAAAAACACTTGCATAATCAGTCTAGAAATCAGTTTACTAATCATTTTGCTTATACGTCAGCAATTCGCTATGCGCTATTTGCAATAAAATTTCAACTCCAATTTCAAAAAGAAGATGAAACAATATCGGGGTTCTTTCGTTTCGGTTGTGTCAGTATCTTCCATGTTGCGGGCGTGCACATAAACAGATTGCGCCCATTTTTCAACCTTCACATTCTTAATCCATAAAGCAGGAAATTCAGTTATCAAATTTTAACTTCAAATCTTCATAGCTGTAGTGATTTCATAAAATGATGGCTCAAAATGGGTCTTCGGTATCTCGAAAAATAGATTATGTAAAGAAAAACATGTTATGGGCATGTAAAGGTCTTTTCATATAAATAAAAATCATCAAAAAATGTTCGAACCTTACATGCAATTTATAACCATTTGTCTTAAGCTCAAAAGTTCAAAAAATCCATATCGCGAGAGTTCGCGTATAGAAAGAAAAGATAATTTAAGTACATGCCTGTAGCTAGAGAACTACTTAAGAGATTTTGAAAATATTAATAATTAAAGGGTGTGAAGTTATATTTAAATATAACTAGCAAAGGCACAAACCTAAATTTCTTTACAGAGCTCTGTTAAGCCCTTAACAGAATTCTATGAAACGAAGTCTCGGAGGGATTTAAGTCAAAATTCAGTTAAAATAAAACTTTTGGAGAATTTTTTTACAAAATATAATAAGCAAAACATGCATTTATGTAAATTAATTAATATTCGAAAAGTCAGTATTTTTACACTATGTCGTAAATGAGGTTGATAAAGCGAAAGTTTGCTTAGCTACTGTGGGCAAACCATATCCTGTGAAAAAATGGATGCAGGGTGAATCCTCTATCAATAACCTTTCCAACGATACGCAGGTTATATTAAGTTTTGCTCGGAGAATTTTTTTATAGAACTTTGAAAATTGCCATACTTAACAGGCTAACATATAAGCAAATTTTGAAAGGTCAAATCATGTCCTGTGAAAAAATGAAACTAGCACAGCATGAATCCCCTATTAAAAGCCTTTCCAACGATGTCCAGTTTATAATCAATTTTGCTCGGAGAATTTTTTTATGGGACTTTGAAAATTTCCGTACACCTACATGAATGCGGCGCTGCACTTAGCTGAATGCAGCGCTGCACTTAAGTGAATGCACTGCTGCAATTAACTGAATGCAGCGCTGCACTTAGCTGAATGCAGCGCTGCACTTAGACGAACGCAGCGCTGCACTTAAATGAATGCAGCGCTGCACTTAAAAGAATGCAGTGCTGCACTTGGGTGAATGCAGCACTGCACTTAGCTGAATGCAGCGCTGCACTTAGCTGAATGCAGCGCTGCACTTAGTCCAATACTCCCCCCTTTGCATTATATCATCGCAAATTTTTTTATAAAAACGACCATGTTAGCCCTTTGCCTTATATCACTGAGTGCGGAAATAAAAACAACAAACCTACCGTGTAAGTTATGGAGAATAAATCAAAAATTACTCATAAAATCTATCGATCTCTCCGAATATTTCGAGGTAAATCTGCTAGTTGTTTTTTTTCCTCGAAACACTGAATACATTGAAATTTTAGTTGCAGAGGAACGTAGGACAGTGGAGAACATTATAGTTGGCCAAGGGCGTTCATTAGATACCCCACAGCACTTCGTCTAGTATAGTTTTATTATTATTAATAATTGATCAAAACCTTACATATTAGTTTCATGCAAACGTATGCTTTTCGTTAAAGCCCCGATATTGAAGGATGGCCGAATCATCACGTGACGCGATTCAAATTTAACAAACTTAATTTGCTTACTAAAAATTGTATTAGTTTTCAGTTTTCGTCATTGAAAAATACAAGTTAGACTTTCTCTTCGCTTACGGACTCCTACATACGTTAGAGTCAGTCTAAAAAAGAGACCTATGTGATCCAAAATCCCTATTATTAATTTTGTCGTCATTTTGCTACTGTGCACCAATTCTCATCACAAAACATTAAAAACTCAGCCTTCTCCTGAAGGGCTTACATGAGAAATCTTATATGGAGTGGGGTCCAAGAAAAAGACCTACACGATCGAAATTCGGTAAAGTTGAGTTTACTGTTATGAAAATTAGGTCCCTCTACCGTATAAAGATTCAGTTTTTGTAGGAACGGTTATATGAGAGACCCAGCCGGATCTTTTTCGAAAACTGTAATATGTTTGCCAATAATGCCTTAAGCCCTTCGAGGGTGCTGCATACGTTCGCACAAACTTACTTACGCACAAACGAACTACAAGCGGTGTAGGGGTATAATAAGCTTTTTGCTTGCCAAAATGCCAATTGGCTTGCAGCCGCAGTTATATTAAGTCCTCAATCGGTAAAAGCATAGCACTCACTTGCCGATAGGGGAAATATTTCTCAAGTTATGACCACACCCTACTCCTCTTTCTTCTTTTCTTTCTCACTGACCGTTCCCATATTTATGTATATATAAGTGACATCTCGCGGATGGAACCCGTATGTTAAATATCACGTAAATTGATTTCTTATAATTAAATATTTCCCGTTACATATTTAATTGATGGCAAATAAATCCGGAATTTGTCGGTTTTAACCAGACATTGAAAATGAAAAGAAAACATTTATAAATGGCACGCATTTTATTTATCACAAACACATACATATATATATATATGTTTGTTGTGATGATAATTACATTTTCACGTCCTTCGAAATGTGGCATATAGCTTTGTGGCCGATGTTTCTTGTTCTTGTTCTTTCCATTCACTTAAATTATTTACATTTTTCATTATTTTAACATAACTTTTGATTCGTCACAACTATGCACTTTAAGATTATTATTGTTTTCTGGAAAGTTCCCAAGCAAGAAGACTAAAACAACCCACACATACCACACACACACCATATACATATATATGTGAGTTTTTCATTGGCATCGTCGGAAGAAAATTCATTTGTAATCTGAAGAAAAACATAGTGAAAAAAAAAAGAAGCAAACTTAGCCAATAAAAGCAATTCAAAGTGTGTGTGGATGGTTACCTAGAAAACTATGCTTTTTTCTCTTAAATGTTAAAAACAAAACAAACATAAAAACAAAAAAATTTTGTTGTTCGTCTGTTAATGCATAATACTTGATTCATTATGTGTGGATGCAAAAGCATTTTAGTTATATTGATTTTGCCAAGGAGCGGG
>KK499770.1:1443758-1493616 GCA_000688715.1 Glossina pallidipes
CCCCTCCCCCCACAAAATTACCCTATTCTTAAGTCATCCGATTACTGCTTTACTGCTAATTTTGATGTTTGCAAAATGCTTTAGATAGATAGGGAGATGATGACTAGGTATAACAATTGACTCAGCTTTTTGCTAATAACCACCAGACATCCTTCAAGTGGGCAATTATCATAAAAAGAGGGCAATACTGCACCAATTTCTTTAATATAATAGAATAGTTTTACATGTTAGCATAAAACCAGAAACGAAACTTTTTTTTCTTTTCAAACCAATTTTATTTACTTTGTTAGATTATCTTCTTTGTAGGACAAATTTGTTGTAAGGACAGAAAAGTGGCTATTGATTTTCTACGATATTAATGGAGAATGCGGTAGTTTTCAAAAAAGAAATTTTGCAAATATTGATGTCAAGGTAAGAGAAATATTGACAATCAATGCATTATGTTTCAAATGTACAAAATATACAACAACAATATATGATATTAAGTATATGCACACGAAAGAATTACTTTATTTACTGGCTATCTGCAAGTGTTGCTATGCTTATCGAGGGACAACGGAAGGTGTGGTTTATAATACGTACACGAGTTACTTGTATCAAGACAAGATGTTGGTTGCCAACCATTGTGTAATATGTAATTCCAAAACTACTTATCACAGGAAAGGGTCAACCATCCACGAGCTGTTCGTGATCGTTCAACATATATTCATTTTAAGCATTTCCACGTGCTATTACAAGTAATGAAGACTGTATTCATTGATAACAATAAATATTTTCTTGTCCGAATATATGCTTTACGTTTCTCATTCGAATTAAATACAATTTTAATTTGATTTAAACCCAAAAACAAGTAAGAAAGCTTTATTCATTTATTATTGGACCCATCGTTTTTGTGAAGGGTGTGAAGTTATATTTAAATATAACTAGCAAAGACAAAAACCAAAATTTACAGAGCTCTGTTAAGCCCTTAACAGAATTCTTGATATAAGTACTTGCAACGATATAAGTACTTACATCGATATTAGTATTTGCATCGATAAGCATCGAGTGACTTTTCAAAATTTGCTTATATGTTAGCCTGTATTATGTTAAGTAGGGAAATTTTCAAAGTCCCATAAAAAAATTCTCCAAGCAAAATCGAATATAACCTGGACATCGTTGGAAAGGCTATTAATAGAGGATTCATGCTGCGCTAGTTTCATTTTTTCGCAGGACATGGTTTGCCCACAGCAGCTAAGCAAACTTTCGCTTTATCAACCTCATTTATGACATACATAACTACATAACTACATGTTTTGTTTATTATATTTTGTAAAAAAATTTTCCAAAAGTTTTATTTTAACTGAATTTTGACTTAAATCCCTCCGAGACTTCGTTTTATAGAATCCTGTTAAGACCTTAACAGAGCTCTGTAAAGAAATTTTGGTTTGTGTTTTTGTTAGTTATATTTAAATATAACTTCACACCCTTGTTTTTATGGCGTGGACGTCTATTTCCACTTTTGGAATGAAAAATCTGTACCATATGCAATACTCTTTTCACAGTAGTGGTATAGCAATTGTTATTGCATTACGAAGCAAAATGACATAAATGCTGTAGCATTGCGATTCTGAAGCAAATTAATTTTCATTTAATTTTATATAACTTTAACAAATTAATAATAATTAGTTTAAAAATTGGATCTGTAATATTGTGTATGTTATGATATTGATTTTACATATACAAAAATTTTTAATCAAATTTCAGATATCACAACTAATTTTAAAATAAATTCAACTGACAATTTTTGGATGTCACTGAAATTTTTTTACATTTCTCCTTCAATAAGGATAATGAGTATAAAAGAACATGAGAAACTCAATCAAATTCATTTTATTTAAATATTAAAACAACCAGCGAGTATGTCCACTTTTGTTTTAATTAAAAGCAAGGTAAGAATATAGAGAATAATTTTAAACATTCCGTCTTGTTTACCACCTTATGAGTAATAACTAGAAAATATTTTCAAAAAACGAAAGAAAATCTTTTTCAGTTTTCTCTTCTTCATAATTTGTGCGTAATAAGCAAGAACCCATAAATTTTTGCTTAGAGAAACAGAGGGCCTTCAGTTCTCACTTTACCGTGGACGTGTTCTTTAACCGATATGGCCCGTTTTTAATACCAATTCCAATACTTCTGCTACATTTGCAGTCGACATTTTAATTTTTGCGACTAGAGAGGCGTGTTACAAATACACGTCCAGACATAGGGACAGACATGAGAAGATTTTTACACGGGTCAATTTACGCATATATGCATACATATATATGCTTCAGAGGAGTTTCGCAAACATTAAGACAAAATGAATCTCTACCCATCTTTCAATCTTTCGCATGAATAGCAGATGTAAAAACGGTTAGATGCAATTCATTTTTAATCCGGTTTAATCGAAACCGGCCGCTGCACCAAATATCATCCAAAGTCTCACTAAAATACGAATTGTAGATTGAACGGACAGACAGACAGACATAAAAAAAGAGCATCCATTTCAAATCGTTCTGCACATACTTTTATACATCCACACAACCTGAATGCTTACTGTGAAAAAAAACTGCATAGGGCTGCATTTCAAAAGGGCATGGCTGAGTATATCGTTTGTTTGGATTACGACCATATTCATTGTTAGTCGTCCCTCAAAGCAAGATTTTTGCTTTTCAATTTTTATTTATAGTCGGCTTAGTGCAGCGTCGTCACGTTTCATTTGCAATCTTTCGCATTGTTGTTTGTTTTCATTATTATTTTCGATGTTGAAACGTCCTATCCTGGTCGCCAACGAAATTTTTGAAAACGAATTGAAGAAGACCAGCTCATTTCATCTTATGACATCGCAATAGAAATAAGTATTGAAAAGAAGCTCGATACTTGAATATTGCATGAATGGCAACCATAGGAATCGAGCATGATGAATTGCGCCTGGCCCGGTCAGGACATTGACTGCACCCTCCATCGCTCATAGCGCAATAAGCGTTCAAAAGTGAACAACATTAAAGCAATGCCACATCACACGTACCTTTAACGAGAGAGTCCTTAGCTGGTAAGTTTTTATACATCTACCGTATTAAACGAACTTTGCCCTCTCCTGACTTTCAATCGTTTCGTTGTCTGCAGAACTCTTTCCGTGATGTCATGAAATAATGATATTTAGAAACTTTAGTAGTGACTGTGAAAACCTCTCTATTCCAATTTTTTGCCCAAAAGTTGAACAGTGACGTCAGAAAAGATTATCAAGATGACGCGTATTTATTTAACAAAATTCATTTAACATATAATAAAAATGCTTTTCAAGTTGAATGAAAACAAGCAAAAAAAAATGCCACGAATTTTTTCTTCGATATATACTATATAGCTTTATTACTTTTTACATATTACATATAAAAATTGTAAAAATAATGAAAACAAAAATTTCTTGTTATTATTTTCTCAACGATAAAAAGTTCGCCTTTTAAACGACGCTTAATCGAAATTTTTACGATTAAATAAAAATAACAGCAAAACTTCATTATTTTACTTTCAATCGAACGAAGAAACATTAACCCTATCATACTATATATCATAATATCGTCTCAATGTCGCTGCATATGTTTACAAATTATGGAAATGAATCTTTTACGCTTGCATATATAATCTCAGCAAAACTTTTCTATTTTTATGCAAAAATTCAACTTCCTTCCGTTTATCACACCATTTGTGACATACACAACAAGAGATCTTACAAATGTGTTACAACAACAGCGGCAGAGACGGCATTGTTATCATAAATATTGCTGCAAATAAGCTCATAAAGCAAGCGTTGCAATTGCATGTGATTATGAATGACGAACGAATTCGAAGTACCCTACTGCATATATATTTTATTACATATCAAGGATGATGCATAGATGCGATCCTTCTCCGTTTAAATGACGCTCCAAAGAAGTTTGCGATTATATTTTGTTTGATTCGCAATGCTTTTAACTTAATTTATTAAAAGCAAGTATAAGAAATTTGTATGTGATAATAGGCTAATCCAACCACCTCTGCCACCTCTACCCGTGGCTACAGCGTGTATGCGGCAGAACGAAACGCGATTTAAGAATACAAATAAAGATTTCAATAAGTTAATAAGCATGATAATCTCTGTCGTTGCACACTAAATATAAAAATAAAAAAATAAAACAAAAAAAAAGAAAAAAAAAAAGAACACAGACGCGCTTACAAACGTAAATCATCATAATTGTTTTAACAGACACTTGCCTGCCATCACTAAATATATCTGCATGTTTGTGCATACATATTGTGTAACGAACGAAACTTTGTCTACCGCACACAATGTGTATGTATGGCTGATTGACTGATTGGTTGTTTCTGTTGCTTGTGCTTCCTTTAATAATTGTTTGATTGGTGTGTACTGAGTATTATGTCACGAATATTATTTTTCCACACAATTGTCGCTACGAGGGAAACCTGTGGTGCATAAATGCTCGGTTATTATATATATATCCAGGGAATGGGAGTATAACGATTTGTTTCTCCTTTTTTTTTTGTTTTACCCATTCTTAGAGAGTAGACTTATGTACGTATGTATCGTAGTGTCAATGAAAACAAAAATTACGAGAAAAAAAAAATATATATAATTAGTTATAGTTGTATGTGTCGGCGTGGTGTACTGTAATTATTCGTGGAGAATATTCGAACTTATATGTGGTAAGAAAGAAATCCGAATGCATCCATATGCGAGCACGTAGCAAAGATGAAGAGCAAAAAAATAGGGGCAAAAAATGCGACAAATTTTCAAATTTTTTATCGGTTAGTGTTAAATAATAGCAGATAACATAGCGAGTCATCAAAATCTATGAAACTGAAATGATTTCAAACTAAACTACTTGATATCGAAGACTCTGAACAATACTTGCGAGCACATTTCTGGAATATTTTACAAAATTTGTGCTCGTCATCCTTCGTACAATACAATAAATGTACGAGTCTCGTTGCTTATTATTAAAATGCATAATAAAAGAAAACGACGGCACAATTGTTGTCTCATTTTTTATCATCCATATATAAGAATACATAAATTTGACCAATATCTCACTCGCATATATAATGTTATGTACATAAAACATATAGTGTGCGTATGCAGATTACGATGATTGCTGCATGCTGCATGAAATGGAAAGGCAAGTTTTTTGCCGATATTCTGCCGAATGCATGATATAATCGATCGTATAGAAGGCGAACGTTCACGTAGCGCAACAAATTCATAACAATGAATAATCTTTCCCTGTTATAAAGCTAACGAGTGGTAAGTGAATACACTTTAAGAACTTAGAGGACTAGAGAACTTAAATAAAGGCCCCGAAAACTTGGACAAATGAAATTTTTTAATGATTCAAAATAGTAACAAGACTGAGCATGAATTCTTTTCTAGAATTATGAAAAAACTTACTTGAAATCTATGAAAATGCAATTTTAAATATCTCTAGAGCATCAAAATTTTATGCATTTCGACCGAACATTTCGCCCTTCGAAAACTCTTCTCATCCTTGGATTGACTGGTCATCGTAAATTGCGCAGTAAAAGTCAAACTTGTAATCGATTTTTTTTTTTTTTTTTTTTTTTTTTTTTTTTTTTTTTTTTTTTTTTTTTTTTTTTTTTTTTTTTTTTTTTTTTTTTTGTTAAATCGCATATATTCTATTGTTGCTTATTCGCCGCAGTTACTTCCTTTTTTACTGCGTGAACTTCAACTGTTCGCAAAGTGCATTTATCGCCAAAAGCAAAGCATTACACCCCCTCGTCGGGACTTTCCAAACACATAGTTTTAATAGCAAGACGAACTTGGAAAGGACTAATCCACCTTTCAATGAAGATGGAAATATTATCGATATGGGGGCTTTTCGATAAACACTCTTCCTTCCCAATAAAAAATCATTTTGAAATATTTTCACTTTATATGGAAAGCATTTTAGACAAAAGCACTCTACAGACATCGCACTAGATACGGGCATTTGGTTTTATATGCATTTTCGGGTATAACTTATAATAATTGACGTTTTTATTAAATACTATACAATATATAGTAAATAGTACATCGTATAAAATCATCCAGCAATTATATAATAACTAGTATACGGTAAACAATATATAGAATGCAGTATGTATGTGTATTGCACAAAGTTAAAAGTATATAATGTATAGTGTACATAAAAAAGCTATTTAGAGAACAATATATGCCATTAATTGCAAGTTCATTGTTGTGCGTTCGGACGTCTTTCAATGGCGAGCATTACGTTGCTCCCACAAAATCATTGTCAAATTTCACGAAACACTTTTTCAAATAATATTGTCAAACTCCTGCCAAGGGAGCAATCAATTTCTTTCTCCTGAATTGGACTCACGCTAATAACGAGGACTTAACTCCGCCAAAGCTCAAAGCTGTATCCTAACGCATAACCCTCCCCTTTTGGTGGTATTAGTGCAAAAGAATCAGCAACGCTTGATGTCTCGGAACGAGAATACAAAATGATGTTTGTTGGAGAGAACATGTGTTCAATGTCTCGAAAAACGCACTCAGAGTTTTTAAAGCGGTGCAAACAATACTTCATTGCACCCGATATCCGTACAATTTACGCTACCTATATCCTGCCAAAGTCAGAGCACAACTCCTGGCGCTCCTGTGCTTGGAGATCTCCAACCGCATGCAATGATAGGTTCAGATACTCATGAGCAACGAAAATATGCCCAAAACTCCCAATACTTTTGAACATCCGCGTAATGTGGAGTGCGTTGTGTTCAAGTACAGGTTAATCCAGGGCAAGTATTCTGCCGACATAAAAGAGATTGGTCCAACAATTAAGTCCTTTAACAGGACTACATTGTTTTCTAAGCATTCCCACCCATTCGTCCTGGATTTACATGGATACCGCACAACACATTACCGGGACTCATCATTCTTCAACCGTACTGGCCGGCTTTTGAACGACCTACCAGCACTATTCCCTCCCTCCATCCCTTTCTTCTTATAACTCCTGCCGGTCATCACCGATAAATAAAAAAAAAACAAAGAAGTAAATTTGACCTTCGATATGTAATAGCAAAAAAACCATCAATAACTACCACCTTAAACATTTAGACAGTGCTTTAAAAAGGTGTAACCATAACGTGTTTATTTTCAAAATTTACAACTTCATGTAATCAACAGCGTGATATAAATGACTGCGTTGGCACATTATAAATATGCCATAATCAAGATTGACTTCCAGGTGGTAGCTGGAAATCAATTAAAAGCAATTAAGCTCAAACAAGCAATGTTTCTTTTTACGGAATGAAGCGGAATATGACCCACTGGTTGTAGGAGAAGAGGAGAATCAAAAGATAAATGCACTCTTGAATAAATTCGCAATATAAGGAAATGTTTGTGTAAATAAGTAGACATACATATATCTTTACATGTGTATGCACATATCATATGTGACACATTAACCTTTACCCATGTATCAGTCTGATAATGGATAAATGAAAGAGAGCTTGCTTGTGGCTCTGCACATACACACTGTACGCACCACAATATAAATTAAGAGGCATAACAATGCTACTGCAACACAGTTAGATGCAATTTGAGCATCTAATGGAAGTGAAAGAAGACGAAATGAATTTTCATACTCTACACCATTTATGGCATAAGGTACGTTTCGTACGGAGCTGTGCAACATAGAGAAAGACCGATATACTGATCGATTCACAATCATTTTCTGAATTAATTCAAGCCCGTCTGCCTTCGTCTATGTACATATTTAATATATACCACCTTAAGATCCCAATTTTTGAAATATTTTAACAAATTTTGGAAATTTTAACAAATTTTTTGGCCCAAGGTCGAACTTATTGAATATACATTTGATCTGGCCATTTTTACGATCTATCCCCATGTGATGTCTTATTTCGAGTCATTCTATAAAAAAAATTTAATACTTTCAAAATTTGCCGCCAAATCGCCTTAAGTAATTTTTTTTTAAATTTTTTTAACCTACTACCTCCATAGGGATTGCCCATGAAGAGTATGGCTTTGTGCGAAAAGAAGGTATAATTTTTAATGTTTTATCACGAAACTAAATTGAACAAAAAACATTACGCGAAGTGGTGTACGGTGTTTAAAGGTCAACATTGCTTGATTATAACGCTCTCACTTGTCTTTTCTATGTGAGATATGAAAAAAGAAGACACTAATCTGCGATGATAACGATAGTAAGTTATGTTATAAGAAGACAGCAACTATTTAGAAGAGCGCATTAGGAGAATAAATGTGATATTTTTACATATATAGTTGATATTTCACACCCTTCATTTTCTGACCTAAGCAAATGAACATGAATGCGACTGACACAATAAAGCTCATTTAAAATAGTAAAAGTATACATATGCCCGTTTTGCAAGGAAAAATAAAAAACAGTACTTACTTGAGCCATTTGAGGTCTACGCGTAAAATCACTGGGATCCATGCAAGCGGGATCCAAATACAGCACCAGATTGCACAATAAAACACCGTCACGCAAAGTCAAGGCCAAAACCCGTATTTCTGCTGTAGGCGAGTTAGCCACATGATCTGGTGGTATAATTTGACAACGAGTTAACCACGCAACACATTCATGCCACAAATCGTTACCACCACCAGAAGCATTTAGTGAGCCAACTGCCCCCACAACAATATTACTACCAGAATTATTGCTATTGTTAGCCATTGTTTGCAGAAACTTGAGGTTTTGTTTTCTTTATATATATATATATACATATATGTATATATGTATGTATATATACACATATGTAAACATATATATATATATATGTGTATATATATATATGTATATTTGTATTTGTACTCTAACGTGCACAATTCCGGAGCGACAGGATTGAGGGATGCAGACGTGAAGAGTAGGACGAATGTTTACATACAAAAAGTATACAACAAATGTTACTTATCAATTTGTAAAAATGTATTTTTAAACGAGGCTATTTCCCAACAACACATCGTACATAATTTCTAAATCTTGGACTCTTTCCTTTTTTTCTCGTCTCTGTGAACAATAACAATGAGACTTTCATCCGATTATTCCGTTTGCTTATTTCTATATATGAAATTTTTGCACTCAATTATATTTGCAACCAATATACACTTGATTTAATTGCTTTATTTTAAATATTTCCTTTATTCCAATTTGTGAAACATTTTTTTTTTCTTATTAGACAGGCGGCACAGTATCACATACACTATCATTCATTTCTACGAGCAAAAGATTTATAAGCCGTTACTGCGTCCATGTCCACCCGCAAATACGCACATTTGCCTCGTATTTATTTCCAAATAATGAAAATTTGTTTTATAAACTTTCCTCCTTAAGTTCTCCTCGTTATTTCTCCGGAATTTTCTTTCAATGAATATCACCAGAGTTACCGCGACCAAAGCACTTTTGTCATTTTCAGGTCTTATTTGGTTTAAAACGGAGTAAGCCCTTATGTTGCTTATATTATAATTTCTGTAGATTTGCAGCAAATTTTTATTTATTTACGTTTATTAAAATATATAATTTATGGTTATTACAATTTTTTTGCATTTTTATTGTTATTTGTAAAGCATGTCAAAAGCAAATAATACGGAATTAAGCACCTCTACGATATTTTCGTTTTAAGATTTTTAATATCCTTACTAATTATCGCCTATCGATAACACTAAAACATTTTTAATTTATATATTTATGTATTTTCTTTTTATATGTTTAAATAGTTTCTGCATTATTCAACGTAAGGGGGCAATTCATCTTCTGTAGTCATTAAACCGTCGGATGCTCGGATTGCGGAACCAAGTAAACGTTTCCGAGGTTTAAATTCGTTGCCCAATGTTATGCTGGACGGAATTTCCCGACCTCGAAATGCGGCCACCTCAAATGACGGTGGTGGAGTAATTTTCTTTCTTTCTATATCCGTATGCCAAGCCTCTGGAACAGCTTTTACTGAGTTTTCAGCTGCTTTAACTTCAATTATATTTGCTTGAGCAGCATTTTCAGGAAAGTTGAAAGGCTTGTTTTTGTAATAGACAACTTCAATAACCAATGTAATCATAGCCAAGCCTAATCCAAATAGTGTTGCTATAAATACTCCACCTAAACTTTCTAGAGTGATGCCCTCTTGATCTTCAGTTAAAGGACAATTCGAGCGAGATCGATTCCAATATTTATCCTTAAGTTCTTCAAAATAACGATCCTTTTGTAATTCCAATAGAGCGTAACTTAATTCATCCTTTTAAGAAATTAAAATAGAGCTAATGTATATTTTTGAAAAAAACATTTTTTTTTTTTTGAAATACCGCCAAGTGGCTGCCTTGCTGTATGGCCACAGCATACGGTTGTTCAGCAAATACTTCTCCAACTTCAGTTAGGTTACAGTTGCGCGTTATTTCGTATTTGATTTCAGCAGAATCGTGTATAAAAGCAAAATCAGCACTTTCTCGTTCATTTACTTTATGGAAACCGTCCTCGGCACTTTTTACTGGCATGGAACTGTTAATTGCTAATAATATATGACCATATTGCTCTTTGATGGGGTAATCCCAGACTCTACGTTATATTGTTACGTAAAAGCTGTTAAAACGTGCAAGTATAAGAAATTATAAATCCGTGATACCAATACCTAAATTTATGAAAATCTCTAGAAGCATTCAAAGCTAATTCCTTCCACATACGATACAAAGTGTCTTCAGCAAATTTCATATTAATAAAGTATTGATGAGTATCAGATCCTTCAACAACTGTATAATTGATGCGTGATTGTCGTGCCAGTTGTTCCAATGATTGCACTGGAGTTTGCATTCTCTCTACTGTTAAGAAAGCAGCTAAATTGGCTGTGAACGTAGCCAACATTAAAACCACAAAAAGCCAATAGGCAGCTACCAAAATGCGACCGGAAATTGCCTTAGGAGCTTCGCCGCCGCCCTGAGGCGTGAAAGAAGTCAAAGCAAACCAAAAACTCTCCCGTAAAGTAAATTCTCTAAAGCAAGAAAAGTTCACACAAGATTTTTGATGTCAGCCCAATTACTTTTGTCTTACCTGCAGGGATATGGGTAAGCTTCTCTGTTATTTCGCGAACTGTATGGTGAATATTTATCCATAAGCCATATCATAACCGCCGTCACTATTAAAGCGGCAATAATGCTCATCCATACTTCAAGACGTAAGACAGTCATAAATTTAAACAATGATGCCTCTCGTACCGGCTTGCGCATTACTATGGAAATACCAGTTTGCTCAAAATATGGTGCGACAAAATCAATAACTTCTTCACGCTCTGAATACATTTTTAATGCGCTAACCGCAAAATCAGTCTCACCACTAACCAAATCGCCCACAATACCATCCCATTCGCCTGTTTGAGGATTTCGTTCGCCAAATCTGCCTTTTGTAGGCGAAATCAATTCATATTCAAAATTCATTTTTTGTGACAACATTGCAATCATGTCGTTACAAAAGCCTTCCCAAATCGGTTTCCCCAAATAATCCAAAGAAATTTTACCAGTGCGCGGATCGCGACGTTGGTAACTCCAAGGAATGGCCTAGGAAATAAAAAAATAAACAAAAGGAATTTCTTCCAATCTGTTAAAATACTTCTGCGGTCCCAATGCGAAAAAATCTTTTCGCAGGACTTATAGTTTGATTGATTTTGCGTAATTCTCCGTTTTGCCAAGCCGCCAAGTCCGTTACCGCTTCGTGCGCCGTGGAATAGAAATTAATTGAAATATTAACCATAAATGTCAAAGATGGTATTAGTTGATCATATTCATCTTCAAATTGCATCGGATTATCGGGTGTCATAAGAGTCATAAAATTCGTTAAAGGAAAATGATCTAATATGTCGAAGTTTCTACGAATCTCCAATTCGCTATTATCGCTATGCTCAGTTTCATTACATTCGGCTAGGATAGGTTCCAGCCAATCGAGATTTGATTGTCTCACAGCAATCAGACTACGAAATATGTCCAGAAGTAAAGCACGCTGAAGCTATATATGGAAGAATCAAGTGCTTGACATTTATTTTAAAATTTTTGTTTTTATAATAATATATTATTTACATTAAAACCACTCAGACAATAGGCGTCCGTCATTCGCAACGACTTGCACACCGATCGAGCGTTAACAGCAAATTTAGCCGCGTTTTCTGCGACCTTTTTGTATTTGAAAACACGATCTTTGGGATCAAGAAAAACAAAGTGCCACTCAGGAGGACGAGCAAACAACTTGGCTTTGTTGATCTGAGCAAGTTTTTAAATAAACAAATTAATCTTTTAATCAACATTTTTAATAAACGCATATTTTTAAAGTCTAAACAAAGAAACCTCAAGTGTGAAATCAGAAGGTGTTTAAAAAAGATTTGTAATTTCTTAGAAAGCCCCTTAACCCTAGATTCACCGAGAAAAGGAATCATTTCGATCCCCTATTTGTGTCGACTTACTACAGTTCTAAAAATGAAGATAGGAATTCAAGATTTGGTCCAAACATTCGATCATTGATCGGTTAAAAATCCAATGTTAAAAAAATGCTTACGATCTGCCTACACACATGTCCACTACATATTTACATATCAAATTGCAATTAGGTGAAAAATGCTAATGTCTGTGAAAATAAATAGGAAGTAAGTTAGAAATAAATTGAAATTAAAACTTTTTTGCTTATTGTGACTGTTTTAAGAAGCCGATCGGGATGATTTTCAAACTGAACACGAAGCTGATCCTTTTCCGAGGTTGCTTCATTGCCATTCCCTCCATGTTGCCGATGCGCAACCAATTTTTAACCTCACATTCTTGATCGATCAAGAAGTGTATATGCCGAATTTCATGTCCGTACCCGCATTTTTACGACTGTGATAAGTCGGCAAAAATAGGGGATCAACATGATTCCTTTCGGTAGAAATAGGTATATGTCATTGACATTTCGAAAACTAGACCACATAGGAAAAATGTGATTATAAAGATATTTCCGTATAAATAAAAGGAACCAAAAAATTTTGAAGCATTACATGTTTTATACCCGTTTTTTCCAACTTCGAAAATTGACAACATCAACATGACATATCCTTTTTTTGTTTTTGTTTTGGATATGACCAATCGTTCAGGGGACGTACCCTGCTGGCGCAATGTGGTGTGATGGTCAGAAATAAGTGAGGAAAGATAAAGGAAAAAAGAAAGAACGGAGGTGGTGGCCGCAGTCGAGTAAGTGTTATGCTCTTACGGACCGCATAATCATTATAGCTACGCCCGAAGTAAACTCTACCGGCCTGAGAGAACCCCACGATCATATATTTGATACTCGCGATTCTCACCCAGTCGCCTTCTTATGCGCATTTACAGTTTAGTGTTGACGAAAAGATCTTTCAATTAAATTATTGCTTACTATTATTAGAAATAAGAAATATTACAAAAAATAAATGTACCGTAGGTCTGCCACAAAACTTTTCGATTCTCAAGTTGACCGAAGTTCTTCTGAATTTTTGAAAACAATGCACGATAAACATGCAGACGCCCTGTATTCTCCGATCTATCTTTGTGGGTGTTACATACGAAAGAACACAAATCTGCTAATCTCTACTCGCTCGTTAGAGATTTATTGTATTCGAAAAGGATTTAATCGTTTTGTCCTCGTTACCCAAGTATTTTCGCGATTTTAACATGATGCAGATATATATGATTCGACATTTGCGTGCAAGATTGTGTTAAGTTCGCTCAATTAAGATATAGGTGCAGAAAAGTATATATGTGTACTCACGCCCGAAAGAAAGGCGATCACTAAATTTGTACGTCTGTTTACAACACATGTAAAGATACTTGTCAGACATCGCGTAAGGTATATATATATTTGTGAAGTCTCATTGTTGCACAAATCGGCTTAGAAAGTTTAAATTTAGCTTAAATTTATTGATCAATTATGATAATGATGAGCGTGATCCCTGCCGGTATCATTTAACAAATTATTTTGCAATTTAGTTTATGCTTCTAATGCCATAATGGTTCATTATTTATATATCATGTCATAAGCGATAATTGGTTCATTATTTATATATCATTTTTTAGCAATTACATGCATTTAATGTAATTGCTGTGAATGGTAGAAAGCTTGAACTCGATTTGTTGCAAAACTTTCAATATTCGTCGCTTCAAAGAGTCCGTTTTTTGACCGATCAATAAAATCGATTGGAAATCTAACCTTTAAGACGGCTTGAATTATATATCAAAATTTCTTTCTAACTATTAAATGAATTACGTCGAAATGTGGTCTAGAAAAATTGATCGAACAGTCCATATGCCAATACTCATATGTCACTTCAACTATCACAACTTGGGTTGTCCCAATAAATAACGACGACTTTAGAATAATTTAGAGCTTTGTGTTAACCCAAAGTAATTATACATATGTATGTACCTTGAACGATTTATAAGTGATTTTTAAAGAAAACAAAAAAAAAAAAAAGCACTAACGGATTGCCTAACATAGCTCGTTGCATAACTAGAAATCATGGAAATCATTCTCTTGTGCTCAACTCACAGGCCGCAATTTTTGAGGTACTTTGATGAAATTTGATACACAGCCATGTTTTGGCCCAGACACGAGCCCTATTACGTTTTCGATCACTTCTCATATAACGCCATATTTTGAAAAGAAGTTATATGCATAACTGTATTAAGCGAAGCGGCGTAGGGTATCTAATAGGTCGTAACCCGCTATAATGTTTTTACTTATTTTTACTTCAATATGAATTGATAACTGCGTTATAAGACGTAGAAATAGAAAGAAATTCCGTGTTCACGCTTTAGTTTTTACCCAAGACTTCGCAAAATCTATACTTACTTACGTAGCTATTCTCTTTCGTATATGCTTGATCTATATCAGATTTTGAGGCGATCTAGACAAATCTGACCATCTGATCGATCTACCGAGTAGTCAAATCGAATAATTGTAGAAAAAGAAGAGACCGCAGTATTGATACTTTAAAGCTCTTTTTAAATAATGTAAACATATTCTCCGAGTTATAGCAAATATTTGTTTGCAAATATGATCGCAGAGTTAGCGGATACATGTCACATGCATATATATATATATATATATATGCGTGTATACAATTAATATATAGAATACAGTAGCCAGGAGTTTACCTTTTCAAAGATGGAATTCATATTAGTACCGCCGGCAAATATACCATAATACGATGGCCTTGGTCTTAAATCGCGCAAACGTTTTAAAAAGTCCATTCCATTACCGCCATTCAGCAAAAGTGTTCGAAATGGATAGCCTTCGGTGATTTGCAGCAAAGCCTCCATCTCGTCCCGTTCATTTTGCAGTATGATCACGACATCGTTAGCATTTTTATGCTTTAAGAATTCAGCAAAGATTTGAAGAAACGGCCGCAGTAAACGATCAACACGTAAATAAGGTATATGATGAAAACGAATGTAGTCAAGACCTGGCTGCCAAACAAAATAACTGAAATCGATGACAACCGAAGCGCCTTCAGATGCTAAAATTTCACATACTAAAAATAAATAAAAAAAAAACATTTCATCATTGAATTTTATATGAATTTCAAAGAATGCCAAGTGATCCTGCAATGCCAAGTAAACAACTTATATTCTCTTCATAGTTTATTTCATTATTTTTTAAAACTTACATTTATTCATATTTTGGTCAACGCCATTTGACACTGTCTCATATTCTTGTTCGATTTCCAATATCGAATCCGAAATTTCAGTTTCCAAATGTAAATCCTCGATGTCCTTGAGCGCATTGCTTAAGTCATTATAAAAATCGCTCTGCACACGATCAATCCAAAATACTACATTTACAAAAAAACCAAAAAAAAAAAAAAAAGAATAAAATTTAATTTTTTTATTATATTTTATTTTAATTTCTTCTTTTATAAAACTTACAAATTTTTAAATCTTTCCCATTAATCAAGTGACACTTCGCTAGAATGCCGACCAATAACTGCAAAGACAATAAGGTCTTCATTGTGTTCAGTCAGTATTGCTTTCGTTTATAACCGTAATTTGCCAAAGTAACTAAGTGCTGCGATTTGAATATGTATTTTGTGCGCTATCGTTATGATGTCCTGTTATGACATATCATGACAAATCCATACATCATATATAACTTATGAATCTTTAATGCATCTGAGAGTTATTACTGTCATTGCTGTTTGCGGTAATTTTTTTTTTTCTATAATTTTTGTAGTTTGCAATAATTTCATACACATACATATAGGAATATATATATTCGATAGGTCAGCGAAATCAACTAAAATAGACCCCTTAGCTTAAACGAACTGCCTTATTATACAGTTCAAGTATCATTTGAATAAATTAAAGATAGAGTGTAAAATATAATTGCTATCCTTTAACTTAGACTGGACAGAATTCAGAATCCTGACCAAGTCATTCAAGTCACCAAGCTCTTATTTAAGTCTGTCCTAATCGAATCCCATTAAAATGTAAAAAAATTGTACCGACGCGTTGATTGGTTTTCCATAAAATGTAAATTTATGAAAATTACCCATACTTTCATGTTCACAAGATAGCGTTACATACCTTAGGATTACATAGAAGTAAATTGCGGAAAAAAAAGCTTTACAAGGTAACTTCATCTCACCTCTTAATTCAGGTTTTTACGTGCACGTAAGTGATTAACAGAGTAGATGAAGTGTGACTTTATTTTGTTTACCAAAGGTACTAAGAATATAATACAAAGTTAGTCTCAAGTCATGTGCAATTTGATAAACACGTAGAGCAAGCACTTGATTAAACTATAATCGAAGGAATTGGGTGTCCCTTACAATTGCATCATCGCATCGCACCGAGAAATTGTTCAGTTGTGTCTAACCAGATATGAAAAACATGCGTTCTTCATGACACATCCACTTGACCTTGTCTGTTGTGGTATTGTCTTGCGATTAACGTCGATTCTGTGTATCTCCGCAAGGCACAAGACTCAAGACTTAAGCTATACGATATACAAAGATTGTTACAAAAAGATTTATTGTCGTCGACATATTCTTTTCAAATAAAATTAAATTGTTTTGCTGTTCACTTAAATTACATAATTTCAGTTCCCGTGTATTTAAGTTTAAAATCAATTTAAAATCAATTACGATATTGGAATTGAAAACAAAAGAATGTTATTATTATATTTTTTTATAAAAAAATATTGTAACAGCAAGCATAGATATATCGAATATTTGCCCTATGGAAAATCACTTTCAATCCAAAAGTGAAGAATCAACACGTCACCATTCCTCCTCCAGAGATAGTAGGGGGTTCTTAAAACCTACGTATAATCAAAAACTATTTCAATATTCTTTTTATTTCATGTAACTTATGTAACTTATTGACTTAAAATAAGAGATCAAAAAGAAGTGTAGATACGAATTTACCGAATTTGCTAAAATGTCGCACAATTTCTTGCTTAACCGATCGTACCGATCATAAAGACGATAAATTAGTTCGAACGTGCAGAAATTCTTCGTCAAATATAGGAACACACAGGTAGGAAAACTCCTCGCCTCCACTGACCCAAATCTGAAAATCGTCGTTAAATTTGAATAGTAATGTAGTTGAGTAACTTATGTATTACATTTGCAAGAGATTCATTCTATATCAACAGTGGATCATTCAGATAATGCCGACAACTATTATTATGGTTTTTTGGTATCAAAGTTGAAAGTTATTATCGATAATATTTTGGCAATTTTTTGTTTTTCATTTTGTTTCTTAATTTTTTATAATTTAAAGAGCTTATTGCATATGATCAAACATTGGACACATTGAAGCATTGGATTTGTTTATGAATTCTCTTAAGGAGCCCTTTGCTATACGCTACTTATATCAGATGGTCATTTCAATCATATATTTAGCAAATCGCAAGCATCTGAATACCTTCGCGTTTGTTTCAACAACAGGCGATGGACAAACGTCCAATTGCTACGCTTACAACGATTTAGAATATTACGATGATGAAGAGATCGAATACGTTGTACATTATAATCTTTAATAAGAACTAATAACAATGATCTGTGCAAATAATTCTGCTTAAAATAAGTTCTGTGAATATGAATTATTATGTGCACATTTATTTATTCATTACGCAACGGAATAAATTTTCACGGTATTTACAGATTTAACTTCCATGAATATGTGAAAGTATAGTTTCAATGTCCATGGTTTGCATTTTTGGAGACACACTCTTATTACATTTCCTTGCACACCCACCCTTAGCCGGAGCATCCGATGTTTCACTGCAAAAACAAGGACATTCACATTCAAGAACTTTCAAGATTTCCGCGATCAATAGTTTCACTTACCTTCCTTCAAGTTGCTGCTTACAATTATCGTTTTGTGACCTTGATGCTTTACTGCTATTCTTTCGAGCAAGTACAGGTGTTGAGGTAGCAATTGGTGATCGAGATTTACGAGAGACTTCTTGCTTTTCATCTTCTTTCCGACGGTCGTCGTTAATACGCACCTTTTTAAGCTTTTTAGCTTTGGTTCGTTTAAGTTTTTGTGTCTCGTCGCAGCTAGAATTTGGCTCACAACTGTATAATAATATAGTTTCAGTTACGCTCCAAGTATGAGTTTCATTTTGATCAATGTCTACATGCATTACATTGGACAAATCATATTTTATGACTGGAGGCGGCGGCGGTTCATCGGGCCCTTCATATTTTATGCAAATAAAACGTTTCGTATCAGTTTCATCAATGCTAACTAATTCGCAATCCTCGAGAATATCATCATCTTCATCAATAACCTCGAAAGCCCTCCCAGTATTGCCGTCACCACAAGCAGACTCTGCTTGATCAACATGATCATTAGTAGCAGTTTCCTTTCCATTTAAACATTTTTTATTAATATCCGATGTTACATGTATGTTATTGTCATTGATTTCAACAATTGTTCCCGTTTTTATCTTTGTTTTGCTTTCTTCGTTGTTTTGTGTTTGCTTTTTCGCTTGTATCTTATTATCACTTTTGTCCGATTCCCTTTTAATTTTCTTCGAAATCATGTAATTTTTAGCTTTCACATGAATTTTTGGCTTAACGGGCGCTTTCATACACTTTAAAGGCTTATCTTCGTCTTCATCATCATCTTCAGAATCTTCCGATAATTGTTTCTTCCGCTCTTTGGGGGTAGGTAATTTTTTCTTGTTATTTAAAGTTTTTTTCACTTTTGCTACTGCAACCTTTGGTTTACTAACCTTAACATTTATCTTACTTTTAATCGGTGGCGATTCAACTATTGTCTTTTTACCGGTTCGCTTTCGTAAACGTGGTGATACTCGTAATGGTGGGGTGTCAATTGATTCTTTCTTTTCATTTAATAATTTTTGAGAAGTCAAAGCCAATGTTTGATGACCACTTTTAAACGATAGTGGGGTCCGTACGAATTTTTTACCGGGGGTTTTGCATATATTGCGTGTAACAGGACGTGCTTCTATGGGCAGACAACGTCTTTGAGGCGGATGATTTGAATTAGTCATGGAGTGACGCAATCGCAGATTTTTATTTTTTGACTCATTACTGCTTGCAGATCTTAACACAACTGTTTTCGGGGCTTGTTTTTTGGCTGATAAGTTCAAAGCTGTTAAAACTTCCATAGAACGTTTGCTTTCCTCACGGGTTTCGTAAGCGTTGTTGGGAGTCGGAGTTCGGACGGGTGAAGCAGTCGACTTTTTACCTTTGTCACGCATGGCATGCATTATGCGCGTTGCAGACCGCGCTGCCAAAATATTGGGTGCTGCTGATGAACCGCTATTCGCTCGATCTTTCTTCTGAATGGAAGCATCAGTTTTAAGCTTTTCCTTGAGACGTTCTCGTTTCATTTCTAATTCTTTAGACTCTTTATGTTTCTTATCTGCTGATTTTAAGGGCAGGGTCACTTTAATCGTGGTTTGTTTCTCTATTTCTCGAGAGGAGGTGCCACATTCAAAACGATCTACCCTATTGGTTGTAGTAAGATTTTCCTTAATCGGTGTCAACCAACTTCGTAACGGATAACGCACTTCGCCGTCATTGCTGATAAGTTGTGAGTTTTCATCATTATCACTTAATTGCAATTCTTGCCATTCATCGCCTTCGGTGCTACTAATGCTAGACAAATTATCTAAATCTGCTAAAATTGAATTTGATGAAGCTTTCTCCTTATCTTCCGTAGTTTTCGACGGACTGGAACAATTTGAACTTGATGAAGAAGATGAAGAATTTCTTGAACTGTTTGCTGAGGAACTAGAAGACGACGATGACGATGACGACGATGACGAGGAAGACGATGAAGAATCTTCATCTTCGGCAGCACTTATTTCTGGAAGACCAGAAGCTAAAGTATAATGGGGGTCAATGTCTTCTATTTCAACTTGTTCTGATCCCAAAGGCTTAACTCTCTTTAAGACATCGGCTTCAACACGCAATTTTTCTACCGATATTTCAACTTCGATTCCTTCTTGCACATTGTCGACTGGTTGTGACTTCTCCGTTTCTTTAACGACCTTTATAGATTCTTCTTCATCCGGCCGGCTCAGGGAGGGTGGTTTCTTTTGTCCGGAATTTTTCAGTAATTGATCAATGTTTTGATCTAAATTTTCGCTTTCGTCTGGTTTGTAATAAGATCCAGCTCCCGAGGAGTACTCAGTATTGCTATTACTTCGAGGAGGTGTCGTTCCTTCCTTTAAACCGAAAGTAAAACGAGATCCTGGCGTTACTGCACTAAGTAATGGGGTATCAAGCTCGCTTTTTGTAATAGAACCAAACAAAAAAGACGCGGAGGCACTCATAGTATTGTTGACATCATTCAATTTGGCTGACGGTGTGTTCAACGATGGAGCAAATATGCCAGGAGTAGGCGGTACATATGAAGGGCTGTGCACTTTAGGCGGTGTTTGTAACAAGACACCAATATTAACAGTAGATTTCTCATATTCTACAGTATTGTCTTCAAATCTTTCATTGTCAGCCTCCACTTGTACCTCTGTCACTTCTAATTTTGCCTTTGCTTCCTCTTTACTTTTTTCACTTTCTTTGGCTTTTTGTGGTGTTGGTATTTTAATGTTGAATTTGCTATGCTTGTCTTTAATTTGGGATTTGTGCTCGTTCTTATCCAATATCTCAGTAGATCCGTCCAGAGAATGATTTGAAATTTTAAAGTGGCTTTCATTTGAATTGACGTT
The DNA here is from genome assembly GCA_000688715.1 of Glossina pallidipes. NCBI lineage: Eukaryota > Metazoa > Arthropoda > Insecta > Diptera > Glossinidae > Glossina > Glossina pallidipes. The sequence continues at coordinate 1,465,019 of KK499770.1, forward strand.
CCTTTCATCTTCACCTTGCTTGTTCTCCGCATACTCGTCAATTTTACCGTCCATACTATCCATTTGGTCAAATTCCATTGATTCTTCTGCCATTGCAGCTATTTCCTTTTCTTTTCTCTTAAGAGCAGCGGACTTTCTGCGTCTTACTCTTCTTTTCGTGCTTATTTTACGGCCGGGTTTCAATTGAGACATTTTGGCGTTCTCTTCGCGTATATGCATATCGAAATTGTTAATACGTACGTTACGTAAACGACGCCACTCTTCTACCGCTTCAATCTCAAAATTTTTGGTTGTCGCTTCCTCGCTCTCTAGTTTGTTGTTAGCTTCGCATGAATTAGTATTATTCTTGCCTTTCTTACCGACTACTCGAGAGGTTGGAGGAATTTGCCTTTTACATGCTCTGACAGCATTCTTACGTGGTTGTTGGCGTTTAGGAGTATTATCGACTGTCGCATTTGTTTCCGATTTTGTGGAGGTGGTTTTTTCGACCAGTTTCGATTCTTCGCCGTTTATAACCGTCTGATTACTGCTCTCTTCGTGAATGAACAGTGGTGGTACGTTGCAGCTGCTCGAACTATTTTCATTGATAATATGATTAGACGTTGCCAAAATAGTAGGTAAAATTTCCACATTTTTTATGATCGGTTTTTCAGGTACGACCACCATCGAAGTATCGGCCTTGGAACTAGACAGTATTTTATCTTCTTCTTTAACTTGCTCGACACTGGACACATCTTGTCGGTTTGATATATTGAAAGCTCTCTGGAAACGGTTTAAATGCTCCCGACGCGTAGACAAAGGTGTCATTAAAGTACCCAAGCCAAGCTGTGGGCCCCTAGGCGAAAAAGTCAACGTACGTACATGTGACGCTCTTTTGCGTGGTGTTGATAAACTTTTACAGGCTTTCGGATTGATTATGCCACATGCAGGGGTTGTCTTGTTTCCTAATAGATAACTATTTGCAGAAGATGGCGGTTCACTCGATTTAACGATTGCTTTATCTTTTTTGGTATTCGTCATTTCATTGTTCTGATCGTCGATCGGATTTAAATGCATATCAACAACAGGTTCAGGTAATGCCATAGAATCCTCCGCTAGGCTACTGTTAGTCTGTAATTGCTGTCCTACTATTTCATTGTTAATTAAGAAGTTCGTTATTACGGCGTCATTAGCTAAGTACACTGGAAATGTTAACTGTCCAGTGGCCGAATCAAAATACAATTGATCATCTGTACTTTCAGTTAAGCTGTTAACAGAAGGAGGTAAGCAAGTTACTTGACTCAATATCTGATTATCGTTGCTGCCAATTCCCAAGTGTGGCTGCTGCGATTGTTGTTGATGCTTCTGAACGCTCTCATTTGAATTTAAAACAATCAATTTAGATACAGAAAAATTTGGATCTATCAGTGACCCAAATGAATTATTGGATATTAACTGATTATTTTCCTGAGCACTAGAAGGTGTTGCATTAGACGTAGCTGTTGTCACCGCTGTTCGTATAATCAAAGGAGTACGAGGCGGTGCGTTGTGCGTCGATATGTTTAGAACATCCGAACAATGCGGATAGCTTAAGTGTGCAAACGATTGAGTAGGCACCAATGGTGGGGGTTCACTGGAGGCATAAAGGGATTGTGTCCCGGGCATGTTACATTGCACAGCAATTGTTTGCGTCTGAGGTCGTGCAGTCCCTGTTTTAAATAAATAAAATGAAAAATATAAAAAGAACAAAAATCAGTTATGACCACTTAACTTAAATTCTGAAAGCGTGTTTGCGTCTGCTTAAAAAAAACTGTATTATTATAATTTATTTAATCCATTTCTTGGACTAAAATAAGATGAGCGCTAAGCAACTAAGACTTTCGGCTCTCCATAAGAGAGTGAAAAAAAAAAGAAAAAGTTCTTTAGTCGAATCATCGAATCGCCGTTCATACGTCGACCTGTGCCATAATGTTATTGAAGAAGGACTACATAGCCAAAACATTAACCGAAAATATATATAAATTCAAAATATGGATAGAAAGAAAAGAAATAGTAACAATACTCAATACTTTAAATATGGCTAACGGATCATGCATAAATTAGAGAACAAGATATAAAAATCAGATAAATTTTCTTACAACCGTTAACACGTCAATCTATTTGCGTGTCATTTTTTGTAGAAAATTCACACTTCAGTACACATACTTCTTAAATGCATGAATGAAATGTATGTGAGGATGAATTAATAGTAAGGATTTCATAAAGTAATCAATTTCGTGCTATACACTCTTTCCTTTTTTTAGAAATACGCATCGGATGCATGTATATATTCGATCAACCTGTTTATTTATATATTTTCTTTTTTATTTCTGGTGCTTAAATTAATTGCTATAAGGCCCAAATTTTCTATAAAATGCAAGAACTTCCCCCGAAAAGTATTCCTATCATTATCTTCTGGTGAAATTCAAAAAGCAACCCGTCCGTATCCAATCCGCCTAATTAACAGCAAACTAATCAATTCGTCTCAAATTATTATTTTGCCTTGTTAAACTGTCCATGTTAGATGCGAAAATATCAGTTTAACCGGCAAAATTACCAAAACGACTTGTGTAAGTGAGACAAAATGTGCAAATTTGGTTTTTAACTTGAACGATTAACTGATTAACTAGCAAAACTGGACTAAGTACATTCGTTTTGAATAGTGTTGACGATTCTTTTATGTTACATGAGGCGTAAGCATACCAATGCGTAAATATATAACAAAATATGCATGCACCGCCGATACGTAGATTATCGTCGTATAAGGACTCAAGGAATTAATTTTATTAATGCTTAGGTAATAATACAACACAGAGATTTTTATAAAACAATATATTGGAATTCTAAGCAAATCTATCAACTATAATATGATTCTTGAAATTATTCCAATGCATGCTTTAAAAAAAACTCAAAGTCATATTTTTTGTTCCAGACAAGATTGTGATTTCGAAATCTTGATTCCAATAAATCGTTAGGGCAGAGTTCCATTCTCTACGCTAACAAATAATTTACGGAATCTCCTTTAAACATCACAAGCCATTTACAAATATAATATACACCGTGTTAAAAATATAAATATCACAAAACTTACATGCTTCTATGCATTCTTCAACAATGGTATTATAGCTGGGATCGTTTTCGGTAGCTTCCAATATATCTTTCACCATATTATCCAATACTTGGCTAGGCAGAATCTCAGAATCGGTTTCATAATTTACATTATTATTTGGAGAATCACTTTTCGCTGGCTCATTACCTTCAGTCGTACGCATCGACTGCGAATTGTTATTAACAGAAGTGTTCAGTACCTGATTAATATTATCCGCGAGTTTTTGTTGAAATTCAGAATTATGTAAAATAACCTCTGAAATATCCTAAAAATTGAATAACTCTATATAAATGAGGCAAAAAACTAAGTTTAGCTTAAGCTGTTAAAGGCCTATCTTGTCCTTTATTAATTACACTTAAACTGCTATAGTTATCATTTTATAGTTAACAGGCTAACGCATATTAACCGCTAGTAAATATACTTGATTCTTGAACAACATTACTTCTGGTGAATTTTAGCATTAACAACGATTTTTTTTTTTGTTTTTTGCACGAATTTGTTTCATCCTTAAATGGCTAATCTAAAGTATACACTACGAGGAAAACATAATTTAAGAAAATTCTGAAATTTTGCAGAACTTTCAAAATTTTTTTCTACGCGAACACAATATACGCATGTTTTCTAAAGACAATCTATGTCGTAGAAAAGGGGTTACGTATGCACAATAGTGATTGAAATTAACTTACCGGTAAAATGGGAGTTGAAATAGTAGCTTTCTTTGTTACTTTGCCATGGGGGGTTGATTCGTTCTCATGTTTCTCTTTAACCAAATTATGGTTTTCACCCTGCTGATCATTATCACTAACTTCTTCACTTGTGAGTTCCTTCAAATCCTCGATACTGCTTGAACTGCTCTCCCCATCATGTCTTCCATTTATTTCATTTCGATGTCGTTGTGCACTTCTTGGAATAAGGAAGCAATAAGGTTCCGAAATACGACGTCGCTTATTACTTTCACGGGTTATCAAATTTTCATTTAAAGATGTTCCTAGTCTTCTTTTACGACTAGCAGTCGCATTAGTCTTTCCTTTGAAGCTCTCTTTGCCGCTGCTTAACCTTAAGCATTTAGACATCAAATGCTTCGAGGTACTGGGTTCATTCCCGACTCGAGTTGATAAAGTTAACTCGCAATCTTCTAAAATTGCAATGAGTTTATCCGATAACTTGTATTTCTGCGGATCGAAGTCTACAATTGCAGTAAACTTCGGCCACAATTGCTCAACTAAATATTGAAAGCTTCATTATAAATAACTGTACTAATAATTGGAACCATACCTTTAATTGATATGTTCACGTATTCACATATTATTTCCTCCAGTTTAGGAAAGAACGAATGGGTTAGTAAGCATTTTTTAAAAGCCGTGTATTCTTGTTCTAAGAATGGCGAAGTTTTGCAAAATACATGCGAAGCCTCCTCCAATTCCTCCGTTTTCAAATAGTCTAAATAAGTAAATTTTTGCTTTTAGAATCTCTCATAACAACATAAAAGAAAAATGAAAAAAACGAACCCCAAACCAAACGAGCTATGTCCTTTTTGAGAACTACAACATCCATGACGATGAAATTGTTGTAATTTTGCTCGAAGCTTAGTTTATAAAATAATTTTAAATGGTTTTTTATTCCTTTTGTGTTCCGTTTGACTTTTCTTCTTGAATTTCTTTTACAATCGTTACATATATTCTAATACGTTTACCGTTTTTCTTACATGTTTATTTACTCATTGTAAAAAATTTTTTTAAGAACAAACTCTCATGCAAATTGTTTTATTTTTATTATTAAAACTATGAAAAAAAACTGGTCTTTTTTTGTCACAAAAAATTTGCGAATTACTTTTTAGCGTCGTTTTTATAAGATGCTGCTTCTTTGCCGCTATTTAGTGTTATTGCTATTTACATTACTGTTGCCACAAATCTAAGGCGTAACCTCAGGTGCAATATTAACAGAAAGTGGCGATTGTTACAGCTACACAGCTAGACAAATTTTCGATTGTGCCTACATTCATTCCTACAATTTAAACATATCGTAAAATGACAATTTTGTCATAACTATGTGATCAGTGGTATGGCTAGAAAGCTTCAAAGTAGTTTAATTCTGCGTACCTGTTTGAAGTTGACATAATTTTAAAAATTAGTAATCAAATAAATTATTCATTTTAGTATAGTTATAATAATAATAATATTGCAACTGTTTAACGGGTTTAAAAATTCCTTTGGTGTATCTTATGATCGTTATTATTTCTTAACTGCACTCTCATGTCGTATGTAAGATTGGTATGAAGCATAAATAAGAGTTACGATAAACTGTTTAGTGAATATTTTACGTGAATCTCAGAGTAAAATCTTTCAATAATACATCTTCTTAAAGTTATCAAATTTATTAATTTTCTATTTAATCAAGAGGATGGGTAGTAAAAACAAGAAGAAAAAAGACATTTCCCAACAAAAGGAATCAGTAAAATCCGATGAAGTTACGCAAAAAATAGACAATGAAGAATTAGCGGCAACGGCAGATTTGGCCGAATGTAAGAAAAGCTACCGAAAACGGAAAAAGCATTACTTCAATGCCATACGACAGCAAATGGAGTTTTATTTTGGTGATGCTAATTTAACTAAAGATCGTTTCCTCAGAAAATTGATAGACAAGGATCCATGTAAGTGGGTTTACGTTTGCTTGTAATTAGATATATGACTACTTAATTTCTTATTGGTTAATTCAAGATGTTCCTTTGGATTTGTTTTTAACATTCAATAAAATAAAATGCTTAGCTGCTTGCGTAGAGGATATAGTGAAATCTTTACATAAATCTGACTTGTTAGAACTAGATGGCACACAGCAAAAGGTAAGACGGAAAACTCCTCTGCCGGAAGACCGCAACGTGGATGAAAAGACTTTGTATGTTGAAGCATTGCCACCTAATGCTGATCATGAATGGGTACGTGGAATTTTCGAAAGATTCGGTAACGTTACTTACGTTTCTTTGCCCAGATATGCAAAATCAAGAAAAATCAAGGAATTTGGTTTCATTGAATTCGAAAAGGAAAAAAGCGTCCGAAAAGCTGTGAAAGCATTCGCAGAATTCAATGGAGTTTTGTGTGCCTTAGAAAAAGATCCAGCTGAATTAGCTAGTGTCAGAGCTTACCTTCGAGAGCAAGAAAGTGAAAAAGATATTACTGAGCATACTACGGAAACTTCACAACAAGGCAATTGTAGGAAACGCCGAGCTTCGGAGGGGCTTAATGATGATTCAGATGTTAAAACGAAGAAAGTTAAATACGAGTCTGCAGATGAAAACGTAGCTTCGGTCAGCGTCACCAGTCAACAGTCCTCCTTAAAGACTGAAAACTCTTCTATTGTTACTGATGAAGAGTTTAAAGAGCCAAATGAAACGAACCAAAAGAAAAAAAGTCGTAGAAAGAAAAACAAATCAAAAATCGCAGAAAAGCTAAAAATTCAGGCTGAACTAAGTACTGATGTCGCTTATTATGAATTAAAAATTTTACCCAAAAGAGATTGGAAACGTTTGCGCAATAAATACTTAAATTTGCAAAGAGAGAGTGTGGCCGAATTGAAACGTAAGGCCTGGAGAGAACAGCAGGAATTAAAACATCAGCTAAGAGATACAAATAATGAAGATTCCAACTCTCAGTTGATGACACAACCATCACCACATAAAATAGTAAAGACTCCAGATCATAAACTGCAGAGAATGAATATGAACTTTTATGGAGCAGGAGAGGACGAAGCTAAGACGAGTTCCGGACTATCAAAGCTACCTCTGTTTAGTTATGAACCTGGTCTTATAGTTGAAATAACGTTGCTTGAGCCATGCGTTAGTGTTAAAGAATTCAAGGCGGAAATGCGTCAGCACAGTAGCGTAAAATATGTGGATATTAAAGAAGGTGCGGCGCAGGCCTATTTGCGATTAGATAGTCCAAACGGAGCTTTGGATTTCGTCCAACAAATTGCTTGTGCTGAATATCAATGTAAAATACTTGGAGGCGATGCTGAAATGGAATATTGGAGAAAAATCGAGAAAGATCGCGCACAAAAACTCAAAAAATTAATTAAAATTCCCCAGAAGCGAGGACGAGAAAAGATAAAAAAGTTAATAAACAAACATTTACGTTTTGAAGACGATGATAACGAGGAAGGCGATAACTATGCAAGAGAAGATTAATAATTATGAAATGAGGAATTTGTAAAATTTTATTAAAAATATTTTCTAAAGTTTCTTTATTAACAATAATCAGTGAATTTCATATTTATAACTTATATTAACTAATCTAGACCATGCTTATTTTCTCCATTTTTTTTTTATTTTTTATTTTCTATGCTAAACATTAAATATACAGAGAACCATCAGCCGGTCCAAGGTAATGGAGTGATATTAACACTACATCAATTATAGTCCACACACCCAGACCTCCAAAACTGAATAATTTACCTATACCCTCTTGCCAGTGACCCAAATAGAAACGATCCGCACCAAAGCCACCCAACGTAAGACTTATAATTACGGCAGTACTCCATCTGTAGCCTTGCGTCCAATTGCATTTAATATTTCTTGAAAATGAACGATTACCCAAACAAAATACGTCTGAATTGACGGTGCAATTGGTCTTATAATACTGACCGTTAACTGAATTGCAGTTACCCTTTAAAACACATTTCTGCTGCCACTTTTCTGTTTGGTAACAATATCGACAATTCATTTGATGCCAAAACCATCTACTACCGAGGCATTCCACGTGATAAAGAGCACTACAATTCACATACACGTCTTGTCCATAGTGACAAGTATAGTTGTAAAGACAACGTATGCAGGGGAAATGTAATTCATTACAACTGGTATTGGCGGAATTTTGACACAGTGACACATGTTGTGTAGTTTCATTGAAATTTCTTAATATATAAGGCGCTACTTCATTACTATTGGCATTGTCATTTGTTGATGCTTTTGTTTCAGCTTCATCTGTTTGACTTTGTCGTATACCACTTAACACAAAAATCCATACTAACGTTAAAGCGGAACGGCGATTTATTACCACACATCGCTGCATTTGTGTAATTAATTGATTTAATTAAAATTTTTTTTGCTTCAAATACAAGTTTTCCCTTTTGCTTTGCCTTGAAATTAAAATGCCAATTGCACGATATTTTTTTCCAGTCATCTGTTAATCAAATTGTTTATTTTGGTGACCGAAATCAGGGTTGTCTTTCTCATATCGTATATTTGACAAAAAAAAAAAAAAAAAAAAATGCAATTCAACGTAATAATTATTAATCAAACAAACTCAAAAATACTACAGAATACAGTCTTCAATCCTCGTAATTAAATCACTATATTTCGTCGTATCGAATAAAATTTTTCTAGCTTAATTAAATAACGATGAGCTTGATGAGTTTACAAAATCAAAATACCGGGACTTGTATATTATTTTTTTAAGTCTATACGTCTATACATTTCCAATCACATTACACAAGCATGCCAGTTGCATTTTAGATCACAAATTTTGCTTAGTGTAAAAGATCTTCATTATCTCAGATTGCAATCATAATCGTGTTTAAAAACGTTAGATGATAGGAGAAAAAACATTTATATTGACAATGAATGAGCCCGAATTTGTCAGTTGTTTCTCAAACTTGTTTACTTACGTCTCGTTTGTAGTCAAAGTTCTAAGTCAAGTTTGAATCCTTTAATAGTCCATTTTTCGAACGATATAATAATAATGGGCCTTAGTGGGGAATTAAGTGAAAACGAGTTAATTAAAATAGCAAAAGAGTTTAGAAGATTGGAAGGTGAGTAGGGTTGAAGAATCTTGTCATGTTGTACATAAAGGGACAAGTCGCTTTTATATGGTATATATATGTTTATTGAATTTAAAATATTACTATTACCTTATCTCATACCGTTTTCGTGCATAAATTCACCATCAAAAAAGTGTAAGTGATACAGATTATAATTATCTGACGGTATCATTAATTGCAATCTTTTGCATCGCAATGTACACAAATAATAAATTCGTGTACATTGTAAATGATTAGCATTTAAAAAATCACAAACCATGAATAGAAAGAGGGTGAGAAAACAAAATAATAATTAAATTATTTTATTATAGACAACACATATTTAGATCATGCCGGAACTACGTTATATACAGAAAGTCAAATAGAAACGTCGAGCACGTTGCTTAAGGAGCATCTTTTTTGCAATCCCCATTCTTGTAAAGAAACTGGTGATCTGGTAGATCAAGTTCGATTTCGGTAAAATATTGTTGCAACTGATCGCAGATATTTTAAATAAATTAAGAAAATAATCAAAATCTCGTTACAGAATTCTACATCATTTCAATACGAACGCTAATGAATATTCCGTTATTTTTACTTCGAATGCTACCGGTGCTTTGAAATTAGTAGCAGAAACATTTGATTTCGGTAATCCTGAACCAGGCAGCTTCTATTATTGTCAAGAAAACCATACTTCCGTATTGGGCATGCGTGAGGTTGTACAAACCGCTAATATATTTGTTTTAACCAAAGATGAAATTCTTCAAAATTTAGAAACAAAGAGTTCGCCGACACAAACGAAGAACTTTGGAAATTCTTTAATTGTTTTTTCTGCTCAGTGTAACTTCAGTGGCTTTAAAATGCCTCTAGAACTCATTAAACGCATACAAAACTTTGGTTTGGCTAATAAAGGCCAACAAGTTGCAGGAGAAAAACAGTCCATTAAGCAAAAAGATTTAAGCAAATTTTTTGTATTCTTGGACGCTGCTTGTTATGTCGGTACAAATTATTTAGATTTAGACATACATAAACCGGATTTCGTTTGTGTTTCCTTTTATAAAATGTTCGGGTTTGTAGCTTAATGAAAACAATTCAGTATAGGAACTTTATTGAATCATCTTCCACAGGTATCCAACTGGTATTGGAGCTCTATTGGTAAGTAAAAGGGGCCAGTCGTCAGTTTTGAAAAAACGCTACTATGGTGGTGGTACTGTCAACATATCCATGGCTAGAGAAAACTTTCATGAGAAACGATGCGATATTTCTGCACAATACGAAGACGGCACTTTGGCTTTTCTCACTATACTGTGCTTGTTAGATGGTTTCAGGACTTTAGAAAGACTCATACCGGCCACGCCTCACTTAAATACCATGGAGAGAATAAGTTCACATGTCTTTCAATTGGCCAGATATTGTTATGATCAATTGAGTTCTTTAAGATACAGTAATGGTAATGCAGTGGTAGAATTCTACAATCATAATGGTTATCAAAGCAGATCGCAGCAAGGCGGTATAGTTACCTTTAATATTCTACATGAGGACGGGTCTTATGTTGGTTTTGCCGAGGTAGCTTGTTTGGCATCTGTTTATAATATACATATACGTACTGGTTGCTTTTGTAATCCCGGTGCCTGCCAATGGTTCTTAAAACAAAGCAATTCCGATGTACGTAAGCATTATGAATTCGGTTTCAAGTGTAGTGAATATGTTGACTTGATTGATGGAGTGCCTACAGGTGCCGTCAGAGTTTCGTTAGGCTACATGTCACGTAAAATCGACATAGACGACGTTGTCAACATGATAAAAGATTGTTATTTATCCCCACCGCAACGTAGACTGGACCGTATGAGTAGTAAAGATTTACCTTTAGCTCTTCAGCACATACCTCTACGTTTGCAACCTCATCTGAAAGAGATATGCATTTATCCCGTCAAATCTTGCGGTTCTTTTAAACTACACGACTCGTGGCCTTTGCATCTGACCGGTTTCCTTTATGATCGTGAATGGATGATAGTAAATGCTTCTGGTATGGCCGTAACTCAAAAACATGACGCCAGATTGTGTTTAATAAAGCCATACATTCAATTGGAAAATGAAAGTTTGCTATTAACTTTTCCAGACATGCCTACCGTAAGCGTGCCTTTAGATATGTCGTTTCAGGACAGTTACGCGGTAAATTCTACTTTTTGTCAAAGTAAAGTTTGCAACGATTATGTGGGAGGTTTAGATTGCGGCGATGAGGTGGCTTGTTGGTTAACTGATTGCTTAGAAATGCCGGGCTTAAGGTTGATTAAACATGATCAGAGACGCAATCAAGATGGTGTGATTAAGGACATAGCTCTGGTTAATCAGAGTCAGTTTCTTTTAATAAATCGTTCTTCGGCAAGATGGTTAGCTCAGAAAGTCGCAAGTGAAAAAGAACCTTTGGACTCCACAATAGATCGTTTTCGAGCCAATCTTATTTTAGAGACAGTTACGCCGTTGGAGGAAAATGATTTCGAGTTCGTTACTATAGGGAATATTACTTTCAAAGTTGATGGCTTTTGCACGCGCTGTCAAATGATTTGCATTGATCAACATACGGGTCAAAAGACTTCAGAGCCCTTACGTACCATTGCACGGGAATTCAATGGGAAAATACGTTTTGGTATTTATCTCTCTTTCGTAGAGGTCCCTCCGGCTAACGCACGATTATCTTGCAAAGATAAAATAGTGATAACCAAGCACCAAAAAGATGTTATTAAAAATTAAGTGAAAACCTAATAACTCACCATATAACAGCCCAGGAAACTATTCTCGGTTACTTTCTTCTAGTCTAAGAATATACTTAATAAAATTAAATACCGAGATACTTGATTTTATTGTCTTTCTTTGCGTTGCAGTTTGTTATGCAGTTTGTTATACAATTGTGCAATTTTCTATAGGCTGTTCTTTAATTTTTAATAGCGGTAATCCTTTTTCCGCTCTTTCAACGTTCTCCAGAACACTTTGATGTTCTGGAAAAGCTAGAGTTTGCAACTTTGAGTGCACCAAAGTACCATCTATTGTTACCTCAAAAGAACCTTGTCGGCCCTTGCGACATACAGTTTCAGCATCAGGTTTTTGTTCATTCAAAAAACTTTGCAACATTTTGCACTGCCATTCGAAGTTGCATTTGCCACTAATTAGAAAGTTGTAAGTTCAGATATGTTCTCCCTTTTCAACAAATAAATTACTTTACCAATATTCTACGTCAACTTTCACCATTTTCGCCAATTTATGGCTATCGGATCGTTTTTATGAAATATTGACTAAAAATACAAATGGTATCGCGCTCCTCTATCGACAATCAGCCGTTATTTCTCATTAGAGAATTTGTATTCTACTATATCGTAAAGTACTTCATTTTCGCTATAGCACCCCATTTACGATCTTTTTTTATCTCAAATCATCTCAGTTCAATTATTTTCTTGATCTTTTCTTAGTTTTGATCTCTCACTTCGTTAAAATTACTTTTCGGAAACAGTGATATTAAAATTTCACACAGTGGAGTGGCTCTCGCTACTTCTTTCTTTCTCTTTTCAGACACGCGAGTAAAACAATATATTGGAATAAAGAAATACGAAAGAAACGCTCTACTTTCTGTTAAATAACATTACGAACGCCGTACTTTCTGTTAAATAACATTACGAACGCCGTACTTTCTGTTAAATAACAGCACAAATTGATGTCAAGTTTTTTATTTTTTCGTAGTTTTACATACAAACGCCAGCTGACGGTTTTCTTCTTTAGCATATATCTATATATATGTATATATTTCTATTTCTTTATAATACGTTTCAGAGAATCAAAATTACAGTAATAATGCCAGCAATACCTTAATAATGCGAAGTAACCAAAGCAACCCTGTCTGTTTTACTTAAATTAGTTTTACGTTAGCTTCGTAGAGGTCTCTCTTGTTTAAGTGACAGCTGTCAAAAATCTTTTACGTTTTACCTTCCTTGTCTTTCTACAGCAAAATGATATAGGATCACTTGGCAGTAGCTTGACAGATTTGGTTAAAATTTCAAATTGCTTTAATTGTGAAATTCTTATTACTAAAATCAATTTGCGAAGCTATGGAGAAGTGGTTAAGGGAAGAACTATTGGATTGCCTGGGCTTTCAAGTGCCTGATGATATGATTAAATATATAATGGCCATGAAATCCTCGGAGGAATTTGATGAGTATTTTGAAACATTACTTAGCAAAGAATGTGAGCAACATCGTTTGTTTTTGGCTGATTGCAAAAAGCGTTTATTCAATAAAAGCTTGCCGAATAAAAAAACACTGCAACAACAGCAAATGAATTCAAAAAAAACTCAAAATTCTGGCACATCATTGTTTAAACAAAATAGCCCGGCAATGGTAAAGCAAGGAGTTAATGGTTCACAGCACCATCAAGGAGGTAAAAAAAAGGCAAAATTTGTCAATCTATATACCACTGATGGTAGCGTTGCTCCTGAAACCATTATGTTAAAGGGGCGTCGTTTATGCAAATGTCAAGCATCCCAGCATAAATTAATTAATAATTGCTCGAGTTGCGGTCGCATAGTATGCGAACAAGAAGGTAGCGGCCCCTGCTTGTATTGCAATGAGTTAGTATGTACCAATGAAGAATTGCAGGTCTTGAAAGGTTCAGGTAAAAAAAGTGAAAATCTTTTAAAAGCTTTGAAAGAAAAGGGAGGTGGCGAATCTCTGAAACAAGCTTTAGAGCAAAGAGATCGTCTTCTCGAGTATGACCGCAATAGTGAGAAACGTACCACGGTTATCGATGACGAACTTGATTACTTCGAGGAGAATTCCGTGTGGCATTCGGATGACCAACGCGCTCATTTTGAACGACTTAAGAAGGAAATGCATGAACGTAAACACACCAGTCGTGTTAATCGTGTCATTAAAGTCGATTTTGCTGGACGGGTAGAAGACGACGACGTGACTATTGCAGAGGAATATGAGCGTGCAGTATTAGAAGAAGTTGCCCAAATAAATGCTGAAACACCCTATGTAAATAATTGGTTTAATAAAGAAAGTGCAAAGCTAAGTTTGGATACTCACGGTAGTTCCGATCCCAAATTACAATTTGTCAAGCCAATTTATAAACCCCCGCAAGACAAGATAATGCAAACTAACAATAATATTTTAAATGGTATATATTTAAACGACGGCTTGGAAAGAAATTATAATCGCGTACAAGATAAGGAGTTGCTAGAAATACAAGATATGCGTCTGTGTTTATCCCTCCATCAGCCCTGGGCTTCTCTCTTAGTAGGAGGAATTAAAAAGTAAACGACATAATATTTCATTCGTTTTCGATTAATATTTCATTTTTTATGTAGGCACGAAGGACGTACCTGGTATAGCCAACATCGCGGCCGTTTATGGATAGCTTCCACTGCAAAAGAGCCGCGCCTTGAAGAAATCAACGATATGGAGAATTTCTATAAACGATATTATAATGGTAACTTTGGCTTTTGTTTACGAATTAATTTCCTTTCTGGATCGTTCTTTCAATTCAACAGGTCGGCAACTCAAATTCCCGGACAATTATCCCACAGGTTGCCTGCTGGGTTGTGTTAAAATTGACGACTGTTTGCCGCAAGAGGAATATCGCGAATTCTACCCCAATGGGGAATCGGAATCGCCGTATGTCTTCATATGTTCTCATCCTGAACAATTGCCGGTGGTGTTTCCCATTAAGGGCCAGCATAAAATTTGTAAAATAGATTCAATTTCAAATCGAAGAAAGACTAAGTAAATATTATTTTCGTTACAGACGAAATTGATGCCAAAATACATAACGCTGCCTGCAAAACTTTGATGCGTACAAAAGCCAATTTAACAAAGACTAAAGAATAAATTATTGTGCGGTGGATTTAATATGGAAACGTTCGAAATTTATTTTAATGTCAACTCAGTTCCACGACAAACGGTCATCTCATTTGTACATCGTAATTTTGCAAAATATTTATGAATTCGTTTAAATCTATGCCGGTTAACGATTTTAAGTACTCTGTTGCATTTATATGCAAAGTGTCCGTATGATTTGTAGCATGACATAGACCTTGAATATCGCACCAATAAAAATTTTGCCCATTCACCAGTAAAGTAGCGTTGCGTACCATTACTTTTAAATCAGGTTTACGACGCAGTAACTCTTTTCTTAAAACCAAAAGTTTCTCCCTTCGTTTACGTTGAAACACTGATAATTCGGGTTCAATAAATATGCCGGAATTTTTCAGTTTATATGATTGAGCGAAAATCTTGCTAGAATCCTTTTCATGTTTTAATTCCAATAAAACTGTCTCTTTAGTTGTATTAGATGTGTTGGTTTTGGAAGTGGAAGGTAATACTGTGACATTAAGTAAAGGAATTCCTTCTAAACCTAATCTTTGCTGCAATAATGTTTCTACAGCTTGTTGTGGTTGGGAAGTATCTAAAATTCTTAAATTCTTTATCAGGATCTTACGTTGATTCAATGAACGTTCCATTGCGTAAAGTTCACAATGCATTTTATGTTTGCTGGCTTGTAGTTGTTTCACTAATAAATTTAACGTTTTACTTTCAGTTTTTAACAAATCAATTTCTTTTCTCAAGTCGGTGATAGAGGTGGTATTAAGGTCCGCAGTGGGTGTCTGCTTTTTTCCCATTGCTTCTTCCACGACTTTAGATAAATTCTTAAATTCGTTTTGAGTCACAAACTCCTTCAGTTTTTCATTCATCATTTCACCAATTAAATACAGGGTTTTCTGCGATAAATCTATTGCGTTTGTCTCTCTTTCCTTTACGCTGCAGTCGTCAGCAGAGCTAGCAGAGTGTGGTTGTGTGAATGATGCCAATTTTTGAGGTACCGATTCTTTAGAACTGTCATATAATTCGCCATTTTCCGAGGAATTGGGCATAGTCTCTGCATCGGGTTCAGAAATTTCGGAATTTCCCTCCTCCTCTTGAATTTCAGACGCTTCCAAAAATATTGAAGCATCGAAAGCCGATGAATGATTTTCTAATAATTCGCCATTATTCGATACTGCTGTTTTTGGTAAGGAAATTTTTTTTGTTTGATTGCCACCAGGTAGATTTGGAATCACTCCAGTTCTTATGCGGTGTATTTTGTAAGTGTCATACATTTTATTTATTTCAGGATGAGCTCGTTTCATATGTTTGATAAAATTTGAGGAAACGTTTTTGCTACCTCTTACTACAATGCCACAACTGTAGCACCGAGCACTTATCGGTCCTTTATGCGCTACTAAATGTAAATCATCCAACTAATTACGTGAAACAATAAATTATCTAAGTATTTCACTTCAATATTTGTTTTCATACTTACCAGTTGAAAAAAAGGAGCATTGAATAAGATATTACCTTCTCCGCGTCTATATTTTTTTGGTGGAGGAGTGGCATCATTTGCATTGCTCGGATATTCTAGCACAGGTATTTGCGGTTGGTGTATGGCAAACAAATCAAAATCATTAGATATAGTTGAAGACATGGGACCTAAATGCCTTTGTTCTTGCTGCTGACATTGCCCACTTGGAAGTCTATGTTGTATTTCCTCAAAATCTCGTTTCCCATTATTTATTCTGTTTTCCGTCTGATTTTCTTCGGCAGGATTTTGTGGTGATGCTTCATAAAAATCATCGCAACTTTCATACTTAATTAATGGTTCCATAGCTTTTCCTTGATTTATTACATTGCTGTGAATGCACTTAAATTTGTGTTAGTATTAGTAATTGTCACATTTGTCACATAAGGCTTCGTAATTGTAGCCATTTTTAAATTTTGTTTTGTTTTGTAAAATCAATGGACATTTTTCTTATTTGGTTTTAATACCGTAACTGTTTTAACGTTGCTATTATATCGTAAAATATCGGTTATAATAGTAAAAACGACTAATTGTTAATGAAGAAGAAAGATTTGCAATTAAACTTTAATTCACTCTTACATACTCATAATTTATATAATTAAAAAAAAAGATCAATATTTTAAAAAATGTGTACAAAGAACAATGCAGTCAATTAAAAATTACAAAATTTTTATATATATTGATATTGCAAAATCGGTAAACTGAATTTATAGACCGTTTAGTTAACTACACTGTTTCAGGTGGATGTCAAAAACAAACTCGAATGCTAGTCGCAAAAGCTATTTTCAATATAAATAATAAAATTTCTAAGATTTATTTTGCGGTTCCCCACAGCATCCTTTTCCGAAAATTTGAAAAAGTAATTCGTTTGAACAGTAAATGAATGGTAAAATTAACGAATAAAATAAAAAAAGTGATAATAATATAAAAAAGTGGCAAAAAATGTAGAGTAACATTTTGAAAAGAAAAAGTTTATTCGTACAAAACAAGCAAGCGAAGGTGAAGAAACAACAACTAAATGCGTGAACTCTGTGAGAAAGAAGAATAATAAAAAAAAAAATTATGCTAACTGACAGTAAACAAATCGTAAGTGGCACTTCGCAGAATTCGCTTATAAACGACCTAAAAAGTTCAAAATTATAAAAATACATTATTAAATAGAAAATTAACGGTTAAGTATTTATATATAATACATATGTATATATTTCTATTTTGAACGTCGTACGTGTTATCTGTGTGTGTGTTTGAAAGTATAGTTAATAAAATACCTTGTATATGTATGAGTTACTAGAAGAAATGCTCTCTTAACGGTTCAGCTCACATTTGCCTTTGTTGTTATTATAACTACGTTAAACAAATGTTACGAATGATTATGAGGGGGAACAAGCTCTAAAATTTCATTTGGAGCTGTCACAACAGTCTCGCGCCTTTACTGAGTGCTAGCGGTACGTTTTGCTGCTCTGGTTTTATATGTGTCTATGCATCCGTCGTAATCGGTATCAATACATCATTCATCTCGATTTAGAAACATCTTTAATCATTTTTTATCTCTTGCTGTATTAAAACAATATAAATGCGTTTGTGTATGTTTGTAATGAAAAAACTTAAAGGAAAGGAAATACCTATATAATACATGTGCAATTAAACATATTTTATTTGACTAAGTCGTTTATTAAAATCTTAAATAATAATAAATATTTATTATTTTATAAATAGCAACGTTTTTATGTTAAGTGAAAGTTGCTCTTGCCATCGATGCAAATTGGGAATTTCCAAAATGTTTATAACACCTATTGTGTAAAACCTTAAAAAAAGTGTAAAGCCTTGTTTATCTATATGAGTGCGTACATAATTTTTGCCGTCCGTCTCTTTTTAATTCGTGATTATACCGGTATATTTGTGATGTGTTCATAATTTTCTAAAGCCAGAAACAACATCGTCAACCGCCTTCAAATTATTGATGTTTTACTTTACGCCTGCGTTCGCACAAAAAAAAAAAATTAAATAAATAAATAAGAAATAGAAAAAAACAACAACCACTGCGATTGCAAGTTCATCATACTTTCGTAGTCCTCTCTTCTAAATTTTTGGCAATAACATCCACCTTTTGCTTTAACCCTTGTTCGTTAATAATGTATCGCATCGGACCCATAGGACGCAAGTCCAATCTGCATTATCGGGAAAAATGTCTAATTGGTTTGGTATTGGCCACATTGTGTTTGTTATGTTTTGCCGGAATATTCCTCTTGCCAGATAACTTTGGCAGCGAACGTGTCTTACGTGTATATAAGCAATTTCAAAAAGCCGGCCCTGAAATATTTATACCAGCACCGCCTTTAGCTATGCACGGGTCGAAAGATAAAGATCCTCACTTTTTAGATGATCGTCAAAAGTTGGAGGCTAAAATTAAAGAAGAATTAGGTGAAATTCTAGACAGACCCCAACTCCAGCAGAATCAGATCCCAAACGAAGAGTTACCCCAACAATCCGATGATAATGATCAACAACAACAGGGAGCTGCTCCTCCCCATTTGGATACTAATGGCGTTGTTATTGGCACGTCTCAGACGGCCGATCCCACTCATAACGATGATTTACCAGTTTTAGACAACAACAACTTGCCAGTGGGAAATGTTAATATACAGTTACCTTTGGGTGGTCATGCTGATAATGATGCAGCCGCTGAGGAGAAACGGATAAAAATTAAAGAGGTAAGTTACATAATAACACTGTTAGTTAGCTTTTGAAATATCAAATATTAAATCCTTTCGTATTGATAGGTTAATAGAAAGCCGTTATATAGTATTAAGTGATTTTCGGCATAAGTTATCTTTGTTTTAATGCTCAGCGAAGGCTGCTAAATTAAAAAGGCATTGCCTTTAACGTATTTATATTTTGAGGTTTACCCAAAAGTATGATTTCAAAGAGAAGTCTTAAGAAGATTAATATGTAGTAGAAGTATATGACATCAAATGAATATAAAATAACATCTAATTATAGGGCAGAATACAGTTATCTTTTAAAGGAGTATTAAAGTCTCATCAAAATATCTTCAAACACATGAAATTTTCAATTCGGCAGAACAATTGAAAAGTCATTCGTAAAAATAGAATTTTATTCCTTACCCCAATGAGACTGACTTTAGCGTTAAAGAAACACAATATAATTAAACGGAAGATAAAGGTAAAGATAAAATAATCTGTTTAAACGATACGAACGGTATATATTCCCTAGATGAGCGATATTGAACGATTTCAGGGAAAGCGAATTGTAATTGTTTTCGAATTTTGCGTTGAAGAGGCCTTTTCCGTCACAACAATAGTATTACAAAAACTAGAAGGGGAAGCCAAGAACACATGTCGCACGTTACCTTTCGTCAATTTCGCATCGCACTAAGATCACAGTACGCTTTAATGAAGTCAATAAGGCGACATGATTTCAAATCCCTTACAATTGTTACTGCCCACCCCAAACACCCATCGGATACCTCATACAGGTACAAGTCATCAGTGTGCAAACTTTCGTGGTGGTGGCAGAACTTTGGAAATTGAAATTGAAAACAAATGGGAAATCGTAAATTGGTGATTTTTAATAGGGATTGAAGGGAAATTCTGCCCGATTTAGTCTTAGCAAATATTAACAAATCGGTTACAATAACTAATATGCTAAACGTCTACGATCTGCGGCTTGTTGTATGTCTATCAGGAAAGGGACAGCTTTCATTTGCAATATATCGAAAAGTATGGATTGCAGATATCACAAAGAACATAGACGACGGGCGCGCAGATGTCAAAAATGATCGCATAGAGTTTCTGTGTTATGTGTGAGAGTCGCAAGTTCCAAGCTTCAAAATACCCAATAATGGCAATTAGAGCGTCCTATCTGAGCATAGAATGCATGCAGAAGCAGCATTGGACAGAAGGTCCTCAGAAGGTCCAATTCTAATATCGATTTGTGTACTTAAAAGGGCAAACTAAGTGTTAAATATTGCTTCCATTACCATCTACTCGCTCGCGCATCAAGTTAGTTGAGCTCGAAAGTCAAATTGGAAAAAGTTGAAAGACTCGGCTCATAAACGAACGGCAACGAATAGATTTGGGAAAATATGTCGCAATGCTTTTCGGCAATTATTTGAAAGATGTTTTGCAAAGAGTAGAGGCCCAGGTGCTGAAAGACTTTTTTGACAAATGCTTCTTTTTTGTATCATACAACACCTGTGTAGATCATTACCCTTGCAATAAAGCAAAACACTATTAATTATGAAGTAGGAAATATGTTTTATATCCAAAGAGAATGAATACAAGGTCTGCTTATTACATTCAGTGTTTGGCAGTGCAGTTGATGTAAAACTTTCTCTGTCTAAAAGATTGGTACAAATTCGCTGAGTATAAAATGAATTTTTGTTTACATTTTATTCGACATCGTTGCGATTAAGCCGAGAGGCGGTTTAGGAAAAAGAAACAAAAGAAAAATAGGGAAAGGAAAGGAAAGGAAAGGAAAGGAAAACCATTAAAGATAAAATATATAATAAAGAAAATAAATGGCAACTCATCGAAAACCAAGTTTAAAATAAATGAACTTGACCATGTGTTGTTGCCTGTGTATGAGTGCGTGTGTGTGTGTGTGTGTAAATTTCAAGTTGATTATGCACAGTTTAAATAAAGTAATATATGAATATTGCAATCGAATTACGTAACAAATTTTTTGATAAGACCTATAAGTATATCGATGTGTTGTTTTCGATGTTGTCTGATCGCTTGCGCTTCTCATAGCGGCTATGAATACAATTTTAAATTAGCGAATGAACGAAATATTCTCTTCGTTTGATTATAATTACTATTCCATCATAGGCTTAATTCGCTTACATGTTTATTTATTTATTATATCTATATATGTCGCGGTCCCCATCGAATTCGATAAATTGATGCATTGATGGTTGGTTTATTAAAGCTTAAGAATACTTAAGTAAAGTTTTTTTTTTTTTTTTTTTTTTTTTTTTAAATCAGGATAAACGATATAATATTGGGAGCACAAATCAATTCGGTCTGGTTCGGTAAGGGAGAGAGTTTGCAGTAAGTACTGTAGGGCATGGAATGATTTCTTTATTTGAAACTATTGTCTTTAAGTTACACGCAATTATTATCAGTTGTCATACACACTAAAGCGTACATAGATATAGTTTGCTGGAGTTTTGAATAGATGTAGTTTTTGTGCTAAAAAAAAGAAATTTCGTGGGAAATTTTTCTTTTCCTGATGATTAATTCAAAGGATAGCGTGGTTAAATCTTAACGAGAGACGAGTGGACGCGGTGGACGCCCTACAATATTCAAAGCGTAAATAATCATAATAGAGAGTACAAGCGAACCAAAAACATCGACGATAAAGCTGAATATTCTTGATGACATAATGACAATAACAATAACAAATAAATGGAAACATCATAGTGCATCACGGCTCACCATTAAATATTCTACAGTTATTTATTTAACTAATAAATTCAAAATTGGGCTTTACATGGGAAATGGGGGAAAAAGTGTTCCGATCCGAACAATTTTCAATCGCGTTCGTTCTTGGTCTGATCATCTCAAAGCATCTCAAAAATTGCGGCCGGCTTGTACGTTGAATACAAGAAAACAAGGCAAACAGAAGGACAAGCGGACAGATGGACAGAAAGGTTAAGAGGAGTTTCAGAAAATAATTCTGAATCGATTGGTGCGTCGATCTCAAACCCAACTGAGTGTTGCATATATCCGCACAAACTTAATACATCCTTATGTCACTACTTGTGAGTGAGGGGGTATAGTAAGTATAGCAAGCGTAACAACCAGTGATAATGTGTGTATTAAGTATGAGTATGATAAAGTTTGCGGTACGCTTACCCTAAATTTCACCCATAATCGAAACAATGATTGCTTGCGTTTAAAAAAATTTGTTACTAAAAAAAAAAAATGAAAAAAAAAAAGTAATAAAAATGCGGTCAAAACTGTAATATATTTAAATACAAACTTTCGCCACATTTTCGTTTTCATTTTGTCTAGTGACGTTGACTTGTTATTTTTTCAAATTTTTTATTAAGGATTTACTCAGCTTGACTTGCGGCATATTGCGTTATCTCATTAAACACCCATGCAGAAGATTTTAAAATTTTTTCAAAAGTTTCTTACAAATTTGCCACTGAGATGCAATAAATTCTGTTCATCATTTTGTGCTCATTGTCATAAATTGTATTCTTACTTAAGCTTCCGCTACTTAAGATCCGCTTATTTAAATGTATTAGAAAGCAGCCGTGGGTAGGAAGCATGTACAGTTGAGGAGATTGTGGTCGAATTTTTAAAGAAGAATAGTTGATTATTTGCAAGCATTGTTGGAATTTCCATTCCCTCTTTACTGAACGATAGACTTAAGGGATAAGTGAACCGTGACAGCCTAAGAAACTTCTGTTTTGGATGGAGAAAAGGTAATAGAATAATATCTGACGAAGTTTTTTTGTGCGTATGCAAGCATTGAAAAAAAATATTCTGAAACTATATATAAAACAATGGGAATACTACAGCCATTCTCTGGAGACATCAGACTTTAGCCCAACAGGCTCTGCGATATGCAGGATACCTGATTAAAGGAAGAGAAGGTAAGGAAGTTACATTTCCACTATTCATTTTTTCACTATTCATTCGTTTACGGTTCGTGGCATAAAAGTGACTGCGATGGAATCAATTTTCCATACTTTACTTCACTTAAATGAAAGCTTATTTAAAAATAAAAGAATTTGTTCTATAACTTAGTTAACTCTGTTTAGTCCGTCATATGTCGCCTTCTACTCTCGAAAGCTTCTTATTTCACATACACATCGACGTGACGCGCGTCTTATTTCTTATCGAATTAACACAATCATCTTGCCGTGCTCTACTCTCCAAGCCCTCTTATTCGACAGTTAAAACGACCGGATTATTAGGAAAAATATTAATCCATCAGGTCGTGACTTCTGTCTTATTTAATTTAAAGTCTCCGCGTTAAGTCAGAATTAACACATTTTTTGCCCGACGATATGAACGATCCTCAGGTGAACAATGTACAGAATAACTTTAAAGAGTCTGTCTTGTTTACTTTACGGGTAATAAGGAAGGAAACGTGAAAAATGTGAAACAAATGAAAATTTAATCGCTTATAAGTTTTTTAGGGCGTGGTCGTCGTTTTGCGTTTTTGTACATGAATAGTAGGATCCTTTATAAAATGAACTCAACAAATTTCAGATTTTTATTTTTCGCAATTTTTGTGAGTAATGAGCAAAAATGCACAAATTTAATCTCGGTTTACACTTTGGTGTGGGCGTGTTCTTTGAGTTTGAATTTGACCCATTTTCATGGACTTGCAATGTTTCTGCCAAAATTGAAATTGATATCGTAATTTTGCTGAGACCAGGAGTGTGCCGACGAAATACACCACATAGACACACAGACACACAGAGAGCCGAAGAGACGAGCGGACATAGCTAGATTCACTCAGAATTTCAAGCTAATCAAAAATGCATATACTTTATAGGGTTTTTGATATGTCTTTTCGGGTCTTGCAAGCACTATGACAAAATGCCCTGCCCTGCCCGTTTGTGGTGGGGGGAAAAAGATTTCGGATGAGCAATTTACCAGAAACTATGTTGAATTCATACAGATTTGGCATATTTTTTACCTTTTCTTCAAATTCGTAAAATCCACAAACAAACAAACACCTCTCTGCCTCTTGTTCACGACTAGCGTTCTTTCTTTTATCCATAAAGTAATAATTTGGTAACATTTACACGGCTACACGGAATTGAACGAATTCTATACTGAATTGCATTTATACTATGAATTTCACATAGAGTACGACAAAAACAACGACACAAACTACTCTTATACCTCCTGAATGACGTAGGGTTTCTCAAAAATATAGATTTTTGTTTGATTGGCAAGGACTGGAGTGAAAGTGAAGGGACCGTGAAGTTTAATTTTCGATCGAAAAACGGGGCTCGAGAGAAAAATTTTGGATGAAAAAAATTAAAAAATTGCTTTGGGAGATGAACGCAGTTACAGTTTGGGCATGTGCTACAGACATGTTTTTTTCATTCCCATAAAGTTCTTTTACACCCATCATCGAAGGATTGGAGGGGTATAGTCATTCTGTCAAAACATTTGCAACAAAGACCCCTTAAAGTATGCATAAGCATGTCAGTCTGTCCGGCTATCCACCTACGTAATGTCTATTGGCTGCTGATTTTCTTATTTTTTCGGATCAATTTCCAAATCGATTTGAGCATATCAGTCTGTCCGGCTATCCACCTACGTAATGTCTATTGGCTGCTGATTTTTTTTTTTTTTTTCGTGTCTGGTTTTTGTTTTGAATGATAAGTTATAGTGTGACAGACTTATGTGAACACTACGGTACGGTATAGCAATATCGATAACTTTGACATAGAAGGATGACCAAGTGTCTACTCTGTCCCGTTTACAATTAAACTTAACTTTTTTTCCAAGCATATCTAATAATATCTTTTGGCATAAGACCGGCTTGATTGGACTGAAGCATTGCAAAGAGAATGTTCGTCATTGTGTCGTTATTTTAGGGCATTCAGTAATTAAAAGTTGTCGGCGATTGATTGCAAGGCGCATTGCTAAATGAGCACAAAATCCCATACTCAGCGAGAATCCCTATGTACACACATAGACATAATGTATCGTAGTAAACGACAGATACAGATACAAAATACACATTTACGTATATACATACATTAGACATTCTGCAGCTATGTGTTTGCTTGAACCTCGTCATTTGTTTCATACGAATTGGAGTAAATTTATGTAAGTTTTTCGATTTACATTGAATGCGTTTAGCAGTCATTCTCCGACTGGAGCTTATAATTAGCAACCAGTTCATTCAGTTCATTTGTGTTTTTCAAATTTTCTATTCTCATTAAATTTTCTAATGGGTTTTCCCTCTGTACGATCAATTTGCTACTTACGTCTTTATCTAACAAAGAAATACGGCGTTACATTCATTTCGTCAATCGGTTTGCATTAGTCCCAAAAAAAAATGGGCAATCGGAGCCCACGAAATATATTAGTTATGTATATTTCACTAGCATAAAATGCACGGCCGACTTACGTCTCTCCATTTCGTCATGTAGCCGTACATCAAAAGAAAAACGAAGAAGAATTAAATCAAAAAACAAAACATTCCTAACATTCATTCGCTGTAAAATGGGATTGGGATTGGGATTGGATGCCGACAAACACTTCAGTCCGGGCTTCTACGCATCTACAACTGATAGAAGATTATCCGATTTTTGATTGAATTTGTTGCTAAAAGCTTTGCAGCTTTAAAGAGCTTCATATTCTTCGGTTTGACCGGAGTGACCTTTCAAACATTGTTTCTACGTTGGTCCGTTTAGAAGAAAATTTGGCACGTGTTTGGCATTGTTGCAAGGGGTATTTATTGATCCAGGTTTTATATCGAACGGAAAATAAGCATTCAACAACATACTCAACATAGATCCCACACTTGACGTAGATTTATAGTCTCAGTAGATTTAAAGTCACAGCGATCTCTTTTTTATTTGATGTTTATCAGCGCCTACTGGCCGTCCAAAACGTGATATGAACGCACCAGCAAACCAGTTTTGGTACTGGCGTTCTATTCGTTCATCGCCTCCATACGCATCCAATAATTTTTTTTCTTGCTCGAACATCATTTTTACCTTTTCGTTAATACTAGAAGTAAAGCACACTGAAAATGCTGCGTTCGTCTGTTCACATTTGGTATGACATCAAACGAACACTTTTGCTCAAAATCAAATAAAATCTTCCCCTCATAAGTATGACGATATCAGTTATCAAATATATGAAGATCTTGCACTTTAACTGTAAACTAAGCCGTGAGAAAATGCAATTAAATGCACTGTTGGGAAAAGAGCGAAATGACTTTTGAGAACAACGTAATAAAAACTTGTTCTTGTTGCATCCTAATCCTTCCAGGATTGAATTGAACTTGAATTTAAATTTAACCTCTCATCCTTAAGAATTTCTCCAAAGACAAGCGGGTCTTGTCAAATGCATCAGTTGCCTTTTTCACCAGCTTCACCAAAATTTTTTGCCCACTTTTTACTCCGGAATAAAAAGGCATTTTTCTATGCCAAAACAAGAACATGTGGTGCGAGTGCTTCGTCAAGCCATAAAGCCTATGTTGAATTTACGTTGTAGTAAGCGTTGAAAAGTAAAGCTTGTAAAGATTTAGACGCGTGGCCCTTTGCCGCATTTTAGTTGTCCTACCATCACCTAGTTATGCCAGAAGGAAAACTGAGCGTTCTACGATCCTTTTTACGGCCGTAATTCACCTTAGAATGACTGCCCTAGACGCTATCAATCAGTCTTTACTTTGGAACTAATCTTAACACCGCGAAGGTTAATCCGTGTCTTTAACTCATTTTTAAAGGAAGATCACTGAATTTACGAAGCATTCATTGCCCTCCGCCAACCAATGTCGCTTTGTTTCTCTTTTCAAGCAATTGCCGAGTTATGTGGGACACAAAGAGCACATGCCTTTATAAAATTAATTCGTGCGTTTACCGGCGAACAGATGTCATCATAGATTGATTCATTAAACCGACATAGGACTACGTCTTTGCGTAGTCATCAAAGATTGATTCATTAAAGAGACATAGTACTACGTCTCTGCGTAGTACTATGTCATGTTGAATTGACCTTTGCCCGCAAAAGTTCACGAAAGCATTACATTTATTTTAGGCGAAAAGAAATTTTCAAATCAAAAAAACGTGAAGCGTACAAATAAAATCAAAAATGAATAACGACTTTGTAGACGGTCGAGGCCGATCTCTAGATACCCTATACAACTAATACATTTCATCATTTAATTTATTTTCATCATAAAATATCAAAAAATGAACATAGAATGGCGTATTTTTTCATTAGAGGCCTTATCTGATTGAGTGGGATTCAAAAAATAGATCTACATGGTCCGAATTCGGTATGGCTTAATTGTTATGTCAGATTAGTAGCACGAACGAATTTTCATCAAGAAATATTGAACATTAAGCCTTTCTATCATGTAAAGATTCAGTTTCCGTGCGAAAGATTGTAGATGGCAGGGCTTCAGAGAATTAATTGCCCGATCCGAATGCCAAAATACTATAAAACTATAATGTTTTCTCATATGACGACTTTTCAAGATAAGGTGTTAGTTTTATGGGGACCTGTGTCGAAATAATGATTCGATTCGAACCATTTTCTATAGGGTTCGTCCTTGGGCCAAAGTGTGTCGAAATGTCGAAATGCACCTCAGAAATTTGCCAAAGGTTGATAGCCGGACAAAGGAACTTCGATCGACTGGGAAAGTGATGAATGAGTAAAACAAAAAGTGGGTCTATCTCAAATCTCTTTGGGTGCGGTGTTCATGCGCGCAAACTTAATACACTCTTGCATCAGAGCAGGAATATACGGAAGGGTATAATAATAATAATTATAGCCAATTAATAATTGTCTCTCGAAATTTTTTGTTAAACAATATGTGCATGCGTACGTATTAATGCATCAGTTTTCTGACTGTTATTTATAATTGAAGGAAAAGAAAAGAAACGAAATAATTAAATTAATAGATTCATTAACTCTTCTTACGTATCACTGATACTTGTTATTAACCATTGTGGACGTTTACATTGTATCTTCGGCACAATTTTCGCGCACCATTTTGGATAAATTGTAAAGTGAACACAACCATATGTGCGCGATGTGTTCTCGCGATTCAGTTCATATATATATATATATATATATATATATATATATATATATTTTTTTTTTTTAAGTAGCATTTTTTTCATGGAAAATTACTTACGTCAACTTTTAATTTCGTAATTTTTATAAATGCTAGTCTTACGTAGTTTATTTTATTAATTAAAATTGTTTTTATTTTAATAGTTAATTAGTTTCACTAAATTAAATTATATCTTGATACCCTACATCACTGGCACTGCGGCACTGTGACACTGTTAAGTTAAGTGCAGAACACGCAGAAGGGCTTGAGATAGAGCCACCTTTTATTATACCGATCGATTCAGAATCATAATCTGAATTGATCTAAACCTGTTTATTAACTTTTTTATGGATTCCAAAGTACAGTTTTTTGAGTATAGTAGGCATCAACTCAGAGAGAGAGAGGGAAAAAGAGAAAGAGAGAAAAATGGAGAGAGAGAGAGAGAGAGAGAGAGAGAGAGAGAGAAAGAAAGAGAGAGAGAGAGAGAGAGAGAGAGAGAGAGAGA
>KK499770.1:1493716-1535165 GCA_000688715.1 Glossina pallidipes
AAGAAAGAAAGAAAGAAAGAAAGAAAGAAAGAAAGAAAGAAAGAAAGAAAGAAAGAAAGAAAGAAAGAGATAGATAGATAGATAGATAGATAAATAGATAGATAGATAAATAGATAGATAGATAGATAGATAGATAGATAGAGAAAGAGAAAGAGAGAGAGAAAGAAAGAAAGAAAGAAAGAAAGAAAGAGAGAGAGAGAGAAAGAGAAAGAGAGAGAGAAAGAAAGAAAGAAAGAAAGAAAGAGAGAGAGAGAGGGAGAGAGAAAGAGAGAAAAAGGAAGTGAGAGAGAGAAAGAGAGAAAGAGATAAATAGATAGATAGATAGATAGATAGAAGAGAGAGAGAGACAGAGAGAAAGAAAGAAACAGAAAGAGAAAGAGAGAGAGAGAGACAGAAAGAAAGAAAGAAAGAAAGAAAGAGAGAGAGAGAGATAGGCAGAGTTTCAGCATATCGTTTCAATTTCTTGCTAAAACGATTGTTCTCACATTAGAAGACGGACAGACGGATTGGCAGAAAGATAGAGAGATGGATAAAGAGATAAATGGAAGGCCAGGCAGACGATCAAAGAGACAGACGGACAAGCAGAGAGATAAACAGATGCATGGCGGCGTGGTGACATCGACTTAAGTCGATCAAACTCCGTACATGCTCGCTGCTTCGTAGATTTGAATGTTAAAGACAAATCCATTATACATGAACCATTATTTGAAAAATACACAAATACATATACGTAACAAATGAAAGTGGACAAAATTCTTTTATGTTATTTAATCTTTCTAAATCATCTAATAGGAATGTGTATAGGAGCGCGTTGCTTAAGCGATATATGAATAATTTAAAACCAAAAAGTATGAGCAAAATAGATTTAGTTTACTTTCTCTAACTTTCACTAAACGTTTCTAGCAAGCACATTAAGTAATAGAGAGGAATTTAAATTAATTGAATATGATTTTATTCGATTGCCTATCGTGCTGTATCGTCTGCACCAGGTAAAGGCTACAAATTTTGTCTAATGACTTAAGAGAAAAGGTCGTGGCGTTCTAACATCCAAATCTTGAATCAAATCAAACATGTGCGAGTTCAATCAATCAATTTGTACGATTTGTCTGCTTAAACTATTTTACCGTGATTGCAAAATTTGTCGTCTTCGTCAGCAAAAAACTAAATCGAAGTATTTCCTCAGATCTCCCAAAGAGGTCGGCTTGACGGGCCCTTAAGAGCGGAACAAATTGTGTTGTTGTTGTTTGCGGTACTTCAGGGTAGCGAGGCCCCTTTCAATGGGGATTGTCTCTCTCTCTGAGGGGCTCTCAATCAACTACGCAGGTCAATAATAAATTAAATATGACGAATTCGATGACGTCATGGATTAATGTTTCCCTAGCAATTTAGTTGATATTATGGCTGTTACATGAAACGGTTTGAAAAATAGAATGCGATAACCTAAGTGAGTTATTTCCTCATTAAATATAGCAAAAGCGACCATGTGGCCGGTTACGTTTTTTTAACAATCTCTTTATTCGCAATTGATAAGAAAAAGTTAATCCACCACGTCGTGACACCCGCCATATTTAATTTAGAATAAAATCCTTTCCCTTGTCGCATTCTACTCTCTAAGCCCTCTTATTTGACACCTACGTCGACGGGTTTATAAAAACAAAATTAATCCACCTTCCCGTGATGTGCGCTATATGTAATTTAGAATAAGATACTTAACGTCTTGCGTTATGTGCTCCAGGTCCTTCTGTTTAGTACTCAGCCTAAAGAGATTGTTAAGAGAAGGAAAACGACCGCCATGCTGAATATACAAAAAATTTGACCGCACCTCCATTGCTTTACCTTCGTAATGAAATTTCGGCATCGTCGGACATTCAGAAGTGGCCGAAATATCAACTGACAGTTCCTCATTTGATATTCTGTGTGCACTCCTTTGTCGCTATAATTAAGCCCGTGTGCAAAATTTCAGCAAGTTCACCGATTTGAAAGTGACCGAAATATCGATTGGGAGTTTCCCCGTCCAAAGAGCAAGTTAAGTTGAAGCTCATAATGAATTGAATTTCAGTCACTTTTATAAGAGTTTGGAGTTAGATCATTTAAATAAAGATTTATTTGAATTAATAAAAAAATCTTTTTTTTATATAATTTATTTTATTACATTATTCAAGTTTGCATCGCTGCTGCCCCTAAAAGGGAAATATTAAATACGGTTTCGCAATTCCTTATTTGCGTTTTCGGGACCAATTAAATCTGTATGTTGGGATTAAAGTTAATTTCTTGTAACCGCTTTAAGCTTTACAAGTTTGCGATTTCTATCAAACTTTTAAAGCCTGACAATTTCCTTACAATATTTATGCTTCTTTCTTGCTTTACTGTACGAGTACACTCAAGTCTTTTTTACACGTTTTTTTTTACACGTATATGAAGTAACACGATTCACCAATGAGAGCAAATACACTTTCTTTATACAAATATTTTGGTCCAGCACGAGTTAAAAAAAAAAGAAAACAAATTTTTTTTAAATCTAATTTTGGCAGTGTCTCACAAAGATTTATGTATGCAGCAGCAAGATGCAAATGAGCGAACACTGTGATCACAAGCCAGTCGGTGATGCCCATGCAGTGACTTGTTCTACTGTTATTTACGTTAGTAATGAATGTAATCATTCACTTGCATCAAATCGGACAGTTCTGCTAGATATACCTGATATATGTACTGGTGATAGCATTTCTGGTCCAGCCCAGAAATGCCAGGTGAAAGTTCACTGTAAGCTAATTTTCATATATTTTTTGTAATAAAAATGAACGGCTTTTGTTTTATAAATTGTGTAATATGAACTTCATTTTTACTTTTTTTATGCGGATTTTGAAAAGATACAGTTTTTTTAAAGTTGTCGAACATATCACCAAATCTACCATGTGTCGTATGTATTTTTTACATAATTTTTTTTGCACGATTTTTCCAACGTGTAAAAAAAGAATTGGATGTACCAGTAACAGATAGAAGCACCCGCTTATCGCTAAACTTACTTAAAACCTCTACAATGTATACTTAGTGTGACGAATACTTTTATGTCTTCCAAGTTGTTCTAATGCTAAGTTATGAAGAAATAGAGCAGAAAGCCATATATAGCGTATTACGGTGAGTATTGGACGACGGCAGTCCTTCACAGTCATCGTATGGATATATAAGACTTGTGGACTTCTTGCAATGCATAGAAATACATATCGAAAATCCCTCGACGTACAAACGCGTATGTCGTGTATCTCAATAGCGGACTCCAATCAGTAATCTTAGCCGGAAAAGTAAAATTGTATTGCCGCCCTTTCTTTTTATATCTGGAGAAAGGAGCGTGATTTCAAGTTCCTTATTTTTCAATCTCGCTAATTTGTAATCAAAACACAATTAAATCTACCTTTGAATCTGATCACAATTAGCATTAGCATTAGTAATCGACAACTAGTATGTAAACCTTTGAATTTTTGCTAAAGGTTGCTTTTTATTAAAAGAACGACCAATTCTCGAAAGGTGGAATTTTGTTATTTTCATTTTATATTTGTAAGAAATTTGAATGAACACAAGCATGAAAATTATTAGAGCCATGTTGCATGACCTTTCACAAAAACAGAGTACCAAGAAAAATGTACCTAAAATTACGAAACGTATTTTTATTAATTTTTTTTTCTTATATTCCATTAATCTGCAATCGTACATTCACACAAGACTGCAAAAGCCCTCTTCCTCATTCTCCGTCGTCGTAGATCTTATGCGGGAAAATGCTCCTTTCGCTATCATCATCTGTCAAAAACAGTTGCTCTCCTCTTCCATCCGCATCTGTCAAACACAGGAATTCTATTCTTAGACTTTACGTGTTACGAAATGGCAGAGAAAGTTGCAGGAACTCATAATTAATATTTTTCAAATATGCATCATGCACTACTAATTTGCTGGCTGAAGCATTAATTTCTTCTGTAACGCTCTTAGCCCGATATTTGCTTAAGGTGCGTGTCGACAAAACTACATTAACGTATTTTGATTTGGAAATAGACTTAAACAAATGGAAACGTTTCTTAGAGATATGTATGTGTTAGTGTATTAGAGAAATTCGAAATCAACAGACAAAACCTTAAGCCAGAACAGTCCAGCTTGGATTCATTTGCTTTGTGTACGGCGCAGTCTTAAGTTTTACGCTGAGTTCTATATATTCTACATGACTTGTGGTGCAAGGGTATATTCAGTTTTGGGCAGATGTATGCAACACCTACAAGTACTTGAAATAGACTCACCTTTTATTATGCTAATCGATCGAGAAAGTAATCCAAGCTTGTCTGACCGTCCGTCTGTTTTTATTTCCTGTGTTCAGCCTACAGGCCTCAATATTTGAGATATTTTGAGATATAATTTGGTACAATGATGTGCTTGGGGTCACGTGCCCTATTCACTTTTATTTTGAAAAGTTCTTTTATGAATAATTAATTGGTCTACCAAAGAAAGTTCAGTCCGTTTTTAGAATAAAACAAGATCCTGGTTTCCGAATATGATCCAAAGTGGTTTGCCGAGCCTTTCCGCAATCTCCGATGTGGTCAAAAAATGATTTTGGTCTAACATGATCTTGACAGTACCGTCGTCGATTATAGATGTTCGTCTAGAACGTGGCTTATCAGAAAGGTCGAAATCATCTGTTTCAAATTTTTGGAACCATCTTCTGCATGCCCTATCAGAAAGTGTACGTTCATTTCTTTCTTGTTAAAATTTTGTACAAAATACAGTCGCGTAGCCATGCATACACTTAATACGCGTCAGGAATCATTTTCGTTTTAGTTAATTTGCTACGTCAGTATGTATACATTAAGCGGTCAAAATAGAGAGCCGAACATGCGCCAAATAAATATGTGCTTAAGTGTTGAACATTTTTGTCATAGAAATGGACAGAACCTTTCGCCAGATCTTTATTTATTTATTTATTTGTTTATTCCACTTATACATGAAACTCGACTAAAACAAATGATAGTCGAGTTCAATTGACTCTTAAAGTAAATCTTAAATTAATTAACATTAAAACTTAGTACAAGTATAATAAAACAAATAAGACGGACAAAAGAAGAAAAAAAGCATGCACACCACAAGCATAGAGCCACACCCACAACCGGTACAGGACCAAATTGCAAATGAACCCCTATGTCATCGCAAACATGCCTAACATGCTTGGCAACCGATAACACAATTAATTTCCGAATCGTAATGACTTTTCAGGGTTAAAAGCTAGTTTAAGTACGCCATAGGTAAATCACGTGTATTACGCAATGTGGCTTAAATGCACTTTAAAGAGTCCGACAATGAGAATAAGTGATCGACGTTATTTAGGTTTTTACAAACAACTCCGAGCGGGTTAAACAGCTCATAATTATATTTACAGTGACTAAGCTTAGCGAGTCAATAGCACATTTTATTAAGTGAAGTGGTGTAGTGTATTCAAAGGTGGGCCGTGGACAACCACAGAATTGTTACTTGTTAGTCATACGATTATAAAGCGTGAGTACACGATAATAGAATCAATAGATTTTTCCATTTTAAGACTTAAGCGAATGAATAGACGGACGAACAGACTAATATTTCTTTTCGGTTATCGCCCTTTTGAACATTGTAAGGGACGTGCCTGGCTAATTCAGCATAGAAGGTAGTTCTGATGAAGAATATACGAAAGCTGCATAAAAAGGAGTTTATTTGATTATTTTATCACCGCTTAGTGCAGACCTGGATTAGGGATTCAGTCGGTCCGCCATTTATTGTTCACAGGTTGATTGAGATGTGGCTTTCAGTTTTTTTTAGCGACACTTTCTTTGTGCTTTCAATCGACTCAAAATGTTTTTGCTCACTTAAAAAGTCGAAGGAAACTAGACTTAGGTGTGCGCCGAGCTTTTTTGCACAAGATTTTCTATATGAAATTTTTATTTATTTCACAGGACATGCTTTGCCCACAGTAGCTAAGCAAGCTTTCGCTTTATCAACTTCATTTATGACATAGTGTAAAAATACTGACTTTACAGATATTAATTAATTTACATAAATAGATGTTTTGTTTATTATATTTTGTAAAAAAATTTTCCAAAAGTATTATTTTAACTGAATTTTGACTTAAATCCCTCGGAGACTTCGTTTTATAGAATTATGTTAAGGGCTTAACAGAGTTCTGTAAATAAATTTTGGTTTGTGTCTTTGTTAGTTATATTGAAATACAACTTCACACCCTTTAGGCTCCTTCGAACACTTTAGACGATTCCTACGTTTGTGTGTGATACACTATTCACCGTTTGTAGGCAATTAACTAAAGGTGAAATGTTTGTTCAAATATCTTTTCTTTTGTAAGAAATCGTAGAGTGCGTAAATGTATGATTAACTAAAACGACAAATTTAAACACACAAAGCTACCAGCTTGAAGAAAAAAATTTCCTCTAAAGATCTTACAACGATGCAATCCGGATATAACAATATATATACGCTATGGAGGAATGCTCATTATATACTTCCTTCCTACTGTTAAGAAATGGTGTAATAAAATGTTAGAATGCTATCATCCTTTTTCTTTCTTCTTTATCCTGTTCGTGTTTTCTTTTCCTTTTTACGCACCGAGAGATAGCGACGTGTAATTAACAAAGACAAAGACTGGCTCTGCTCGAAAACTTAAAGACAACTATTTCGAATGGATTATCAATTCTATTGAAGTCTTTCGACACGTGTTGTTACACTCGACGACGATTTCTCTTTCTTAAACCAGTAAATATGCATGAACTTCTCTATAAACTATAAAATAAAGAAAAAAACTCCATTTATTGTATTTGTTGTTTGTTGTTGTTAACATTACCGTATATAACTACGTGACCAGAATAACTGAAAATTATAAAAATTTTAAAGAAACACACAGAGGGCTTCATGATTATTGTACTATAAAAAATGATGTGATGCATTATCTTCAAAGCAATAACAAGTAAAAATATTTCGACATATAAGTATGTATGTATGTTATGTTATGTGCTTATTTACAAGTGTTAACAAGAATTCCTAATGATAATTATTTAGAGTGAAGCGTCGAATATCGATTGAAAATAATATAATAAAGAGAAATTTTAACAGATATTCGTATAAAGTATTGCTGGGAACAATTGTCGCGCTATATTTGTTTTCTTTATAAATGAATTAAAATTTTGTTTATTTTCGTACCAAACATCACCTACATACATATAATTAAGAATGTATTTACCCTATGTGTGTGTTATGTAACACTTGGAAAGCCTTAAGATGAACTTGCCCTTTATTATAGCGATTGAATCGATATAAGGTCGTCGTCAGCGCACCCGCCTACCTAATCACTATCTATACATATTTGTGTTTAACATACAGATCACACTTCTTGAGATATTTTTACAAAACTTGGTACATCAGCGTGTTTAGGTCTAGAGATCAAACCTATCGAAAATTGGATGGGACCATTTTTCCGCTATTGTTATCTACAAAATTTCTTGCCAAAGATTGCAGAGTGGTAGCACTTTGTCATGCTAAATTGACGCAACAATGGTGTAGACGCTCCTTCTGCAAAGTTCTTTCTTCAAAAAACAAGGCTTTATGTCGCAAAAAACAATTAAGTCTTCAAATTTTTAGGTCAAATGTAATCTGATCCATAATAAGAATTTGATATAAGACCTCACATTGTCAAATTTGGATCACATAGGTCTATTTTTTGGACTCTATCACATATAAGGACTCCAATGAAAAGCGAACTTTATAGATCCTATAAAGTATATATGTTTCTGATCCATAATAAGAATTTGATATAAGAACTGACATTGTCAAATTTGGGTCACATAGGTCTATTTTTTGGACTCTATCACATATAAGGATTCCAATAAGAAGGAAGCTTTAGAGATCCTATAAAGTATATATGTTTCTGATCAATTAAAAATTCTAAAGCGATCTAACCATGTCTGTTTGTTTCTCTTCGTTTCGCGCAAACGTTTCTAGTAAACAGTTTCCCGATCGCAACAATTAAGATGTTTTCTAAAAATATGGCAAAAACATTCTAAATTCTTGCCCACAGCTTGATATCGAAAATGGCTCAAAGCGATAAAGTTTCAACTGAGTAAAATTTCAACAGATGTAACGATTAAAACCTTCTAGTGTAGTCTATGAGGGAGCTTACAGTGTCTGTATAAAAATGGAAAAATCATACACGCCCATCGACTATGGTTAATTATCAAAATTTATTTTTTTTGTTATTAAGTTCTTGCAAAGATAAAAGTCATAGGTATAAAAGATTCAGTCACAGCCGAATGCCATTGTCTTGTTTTGGTTTTTTATATCTCTTTTAATTCACATGTAAAGCCAGCTAACATTGAATTTTTTTAATTTTTCTGTAAAATATTTTCAAATACATGTCGTATGCAATTACTGGAAGGCGGTTTAGCAACATTCGAGTCTATCTAGTCTCAGGAAGTGCATATATTCTTGATTAGTACAGGCTTTTGAGTTGGTTCACCAGTGTGCGCTTAAGCAGTTGATCATCTGTTATTGGAGTTCCTAAGGTTTAACAAAAAATGTGATAGTTTGTGTTGATAAATTAAATGCTAAACATCTTAGATAAAAAGGAGCTAAGTCTTGAAGCGAGTAGTTGAAGAAATTTTATTAATTGCGCTCCCTTGTGTTCTTAATATTGCTACTATTTGCTGCATTACACCACTTGTGAGGCAAGGGTGTATAAAGTTTATGCGGACGTATGCAATACCTAGCATCGCTTCAGATAGATCCACCTATTATTATCCCGATCGATTCAGATTAGCTTTCTGACTCGATGTACGCTTGTCTGTCGGTCCTGTTTGCTTGCGTTCACTCTACAGGCCGAATTCTTTTTGATATATTTTGAGGGAATCTGGTAAGCTGGCATGTTTTGATCTAAGGACGAACGCTATTAAGCACAATTCGGATCGAAGTACTTTTTTCACCATTTCCGATAAATACGCGTTACTTTGAAAACAGTTACATGAGTAACTGTAGGGTGGTGTAGGATATGTAGCAGGTGGCCCTCGCCTGCTTTATAGTTTTTGTACATCTGTTGGAGTTTCCAGGGCGGATTGCCGCTTTATTTAAATTTGATCTATGATCCCTAAACAGGAATCAGTTACGCTACGTTTCAGTTTTCCATGTTAATATTAACATGTAAACGTGTGTAAGCGTCTAAATAACAAAAAATGGATAAAGGCTGCGAGTTAAGTCAGCTTAAAAATGTACATTGATCAAGAATATAAACACATGATGCGCATTTTTCAGGCAACAAGAACAAAGAGATGGAAAGACGAAGGGACATGGCTAAATCGATTTAGAATTTTACACTAATCAAGACTATTACGTCTACAACATGTAAAGCTGGCATGTATTAAATGTAAAATAAAAAACAAAAAAAAAATATAAATAAAAGGATTTTATAAAATTATTCGTATTTCTTATCACTTTCTTATCAGAACCACTTTTATGTAACGATCGCATAAAAGCACGGGGCGCTTGAGATTTTAGTGTCTAAGAAATTCGTATTTTTTTAAACGCCCACTTTTTTGCGTATGATGACATAAAATTTGGTTCACTATTTTCGGGCCTTTACTTAACCTTCCTTACGTTAAAGAAAAGCTTATTTTAAAAAAATTTTTTATAATTTACTTATTTTTTTTTTTTTTGTTTCCTTTAGTCTATTACTGTTTGCATTGTACTTTCCAAGCTCATTCATTTGATACCCATTTCGAGGGGAACATCAAGAAAGAGATAGTCTGCCATTTTGTATAGAGAGAAAAATCAGCTCTGCTACGATCGAAAATGCCCTATATATCGATTGATAGTCTCTCTGCTGTCATGAACGGAAGTTAAATAAAACTTTATAATAAGTTGTAATGGATTTTTACGAAAAAAAAAAAAAAAAACATTTTGACAAATGGATGTAGAAAACAATTTATTGAAAATATTCTCCCTCGCAGGATACACATTTGTCTCTTTTTCTTTCTAACACAATCTGAACCCTATGTCGAAAGCACTGTCTTTTTAAAGTCATCTGTCTAGATACGCACACAATGTTGTTAGAAAAATGGTAGCACCGATCACACAATTAGTCACTGATCGGAACAGATATTGTTCGGAAGAAGGAATGTCTGATAAATAACAATTAAGTCGTTTTTAGGCCAGAAGGTAAAAAAATGATGTAAAACCAATTGGAAAATTTTCGAAGAAAGCATAACTGAAGCCATGTGTAAACTATCGACTTTCATTTCTCGGATGAAAGTCTTGTTAGTTGATTACTGATTTTAAAAAAAAAGTTCTTATTGATGAAAATCTCAAAGAAGATGCGACATATTGCGTGAGATGGGATCGAAAAGATATAATATATTGTAGGCTGATAACATAAACAATTAGGATTAAGATCGGAAGCCAAAGAAAATTTAATTTCCTTTCATCATAGTACGCTATTGCCGAGTTCGAAGTATGACGAGAGTGTTACTATTTTAGAGCTGAGTGAGATGAAAAAGTCTTGGGAAATGCATTTTGTAAAAACTTTGCATCGCGAGATAGAATTCTTATTGGAAAGCTATATAAATAAATTGTCAGATTGATAAGCGATACTTGTAGTACGTTAGACGCAATCGTCTTTTAACTTGACTTTGCGCGTGTTAGTGATTTGTCCGTTTTTTACTTAGAAAATTGTCAAACAATGCATTTAATGTAAAATATTTTCGCTAATAGTTTCGAACCCGAGGTGTATATCCGTCCATATCATATTTTGCACAAATATTTATGAAAGTCAGTGTAAATATTCTATATTTGCAAATGAACTAAATCAGTTCACCGACATGCATGCTGAACACAACTTTCTCACTTTGTTTTTTCTCAATTGTTTATTACGATATCGTATTATTTTCTTCACTGCGTTCAGTTTTAGTAATTTTTCCAAGCATGAGTGAATTTTAATAGAATTTTCCGGAACTTTGTTTAAAACATAGTGTAATGCATTTTTTTTTGTAATTAATTTTTTCATGCCCAGTCACAGTACGGCCGTCGGTGGTACACTAAACAAGTTATTTTGCTTGTAGCCCCGAGATCTTACAAAGTGCAAAGTGGTTCCGAGTAGCATTAAATAAATCCTGCGTCTCTTTGCCTAATAGCTTTTTTAATATAACAACAGGTACTGAACTCGGAAAAATATATATTCACCTCGTAGGTGAAGAAAGAAGGTGAAGAGAATTCTTTTACTTTTCTTTACTTTAGTGTTTTTACCTGTTGACAATTTAAAAGTTTAAAAGAGTTTAGGGGAAATAAGGGAAAATTTTGAAAAAAAAAAAAATAAATAAATAAATAAAAATAACAGTCGATTAGGAAAGTGTTTAAACAATTTCATGCTAAGCCAACCATAATACGCGAAAGGTTTGCTTTGTAAATTTTAAATATTTCAGTGATTTTATAATGCGTT
The DNA here is from genome assembly GCA_000688715.1 of Glossina pallidipes. Classification (NCBI taxonomy): domain Eukaryota; kingdom Metazoa; phylum Arthropoda; class Insecta; order Diptera; family Glossinidae; genus Glossina; species Glossina pallidipes. The sequence goes on from KK499770.1 coordinate 1,505,208, forward strand.
TATCAATTATTTTATTGTAAATTAAAAATTTTTTTTTTATTTTATTTTCTATGTATATAACTTCCTACTCAGAGCACAATTGATGTGATCAGGAAGGATTACAGGTAGACAGGGGTGGAAGGAGGACCTGTAATGCCTGCACACATTTGACTCTTAAGTGGGAATACAAGGCACAGTAGGAAAGATGGTTGTTCCAGAGATGGATAGTGTGATTAAAGAACGACGCGTTGCGGTAGTGTGTCGCACAATACGCGGGCAATTCCAAGACGAGTGGGTGGGAACTGAGACGGGGAACGCTTGTGTTCCTAATGAAGGACTTAGTTGGTAAACGTATTTCTTTTACCTCTGTAAAACACTGAGCACCTTAGCCTTTTGCGATAGTTTGTCTTGTGTAATGATATTTTCGTTTTATAAAAGTGAAAAAAAAGAAAAACAAAAAAAAGGAATTTTAAAAAAGAATTCGTCGGTTATGACTTTTATTTTTATATCTTTACTTGATTTGCTAAAAGAGATGATAACAATCTTGACTATGAGCTTAGGGGCATTACTGTGTTCCTATTCTAACCGACAAAATATTTTGAAATTTATACTTGTACCGTTAGAGGCACCCTGAGTTAATTAGTGTTTTCAAAAATGCTGTTCGTCTATATCACACTTTTTCACACTCTGGAGTTTTATAACTCCAGAACATCAAAAATACGATGACACTTACTAAGAAATTATAGTTTAATTGTATCGTTCTGGTTGATATTCAACGGCAATGAACGCAATAAATATCAGCAAAATGAGAGAAATTGGTGTTCATTATATGTAAGAGTGAACTCAAGAAATAAACATATCTTCTTAATGTTTGATCATAACATTCTTACAAGATACACCCAACTTTTTTTTATACGGCAGATATGTTGCTTAAAAAATCGTGTAAAAAATACTTGCGACATGTGACAAACATGGGGATACGTTCTATAAATTTAATCGTGTACGGATGAAAAAACTCGAAATATTTTCCCAAAAAACCGTGCAAAAAAAGTAATAATGAAATCCACATGACATTTGTAAAACAAAAAGAATTGATTTTCATTCCAAGAAAATAAAATTAGTGTAAGATGATGATAATTCGCTCCACAAGTACAACGTATACAAATTGAAATTGAACTTAGGAACAAAAATCAATTTCGCAACTATTCAACGCTACGCGATAGCAAGCGTGCACCCTTATCACGAACTGGGCCAAAAATTCTATATTCAAAAGAAAAAAGTGGTCATAAAATTCGGGTTTTCCGGGTTAGTAGGCCTAGTTACTAGCACATATGTAGGCCCATATCAAAATCGACCGACTTGTGATTGCGGTATTCCTCCAATTATACCTTGTTGCTGTTTACATAGGTTTCTAAAGCGCACAGCCATGCCAGAACAAAAAACTCGTGTAAAAAATGGTATTTGTTCTTATTATGACCGGCGTTACATCAAAATCGGTTAAAAAAAAGACAGTGTTGGGCATGCGTTGGGCATGAAATGGATTACCTTCGGGTTAGTTTCGCATAAAGGTATCATTGTCGAACAGGAACCCTATGCACTTTATGTGTTTCTACCAATACCTACCCAATATTATAGTGCGTCAACATTTTATTTTATTTTTTTTGATCGATACCTTTACAAGGCGTAGACACAAGCTTGAAGTATATAGATTCCCATAGAGTATATAGATTCTAGGCCAGTTTCAAATTTGAAGTGCATCTAAACATGTTCGTCCGCCCATTCCTCTGTCTACGCAACTAAACATTCTCCCGTAACCGATAACGAAGATATCGCCCATAAACTTGCCCAAGGACACGCCTACAGCACCCACACGCCTACGCGACAAACACTTTTATTTTGAAAATGGAAACAATCAGCCGCGCCCACTTCGTATTATAGAGTATGAAAATTTAGTTCCTCGACTTTTTGTCTTTTTACGGATAACGGTGACAGGGATGGAATATTTGGTCACAACGAAACATAATTTTCTCAGTTGTTTCCTTTTTCATCGATCCATTGAGAGAAGTTGCTAACCACGGTTTTCGCGAAACTATGTTTTTCGAATTTTCTGTGCATTTAGATCCTTCAAATTTACAACCCTTATGCGGTCAAGGACTCTTGAGTTCGGTCAAGGAAGTATCACGAAAAATATGTTTTTTTTTTGCAGATGCTCTGTCGTCATTTTATCTTTAAAAAATTTAAAAGTTCACAACACATGTACCAGCCTATGTAAGAAATTTTTTCTACTGCATTGAGACGTATTGCGTACATAAATTCGAGAAAATGACTCACAATCTCAGGTTCATAAAATAGCATCATGCATTTAGGAATCATTTCTCGGGCTTTTTCACGGAAAACTAATCGTTGCAAGATAGCAAATTTTTACATATGTTTGCGCATTACGTTGAATTACAAGAAATCGTTCGTTTTTAATCGTTACTTAATAAGAAAATAGTGGTACAGTTGCTTTCGTAAAAAAGCAATTCGTTAGAACATTTTCTTGGAGTGTCACGGGCCGCAAATTTCGCATATCAAGGAAAGAACCAAATACTAAAAATATTCTTCGAAATCCAGTGAAACGTGTAGGCTTTACTTACACTGGCAAATACCAAAATAATTACTGAAGAAAAAAAACATTAAACACAATTCTATGGAAGCCGTCAAAGTTATTAAATTAATTAATAATCTTAAAAATAGAAACGTGAGAGGCGTTGAACGCGTCTTTCTCACAAACAATATTCGGGAAGAAGCCTTTGATAAATTGAAGCAAATGTTTGAGTGAGTTTTTCTGGAAAAAATAGAAAGAAGAAGTAAAGAAAACACTTTTATCTGAATCGATTTTAGTAATACTCTTGGTATGTCGGTCTATCCATCCTTTATCATCAATCGAGATTTCCCAAGTTACTGTCACGAAATTTGATGCGATTTGATGATGTGCCAGGATGCTTGAATGGAAGCACGAACGCAATAAAAAATTGATCGGATCAGGCCACACTTACAGCCGCTCCATATATTGCACTGCTTTGAAAAATTTGCTTTTTTCAATATTTCTTGACAAAAACGATTCAATATTCATTTATAGCAGCTCCTTCATACACTCGTAAAGATCAAATAAACTTGGAGAGGTTACTCAAAGTCTCTTTACGTAAGCGAGCGTCCTTCTGTGTGATGTGTGTTTTGCTAACAAAAAAAAAAAACAAAAATGTTTAATGTGACATAATTTTTTTGTGTGTGACAAAGTTTTTCAAAAAATATTCTGATATTCACCTCCTCTACAGTGAAAAGGACCAAGCAAAAAAATCATTATTCTATGAGGATTCCAACGACACCATTTTGTTCTTGAAACATTTGAAAAACCTGCATAATAATAAATATTTTTATACAGTGGTGAACTGAAGGATGGACGTATACTCGTTTTGTTTTTTTTGCATAATGCATGTAACAACCAAGAGGAAGCCTCAGAGACGCTATAAAGTATACATATTCTTGATCAGCATGAAATTTTGAATTGATTAAACCATGTTTGTCCGTCTGTGTGTCTGCGTGATATTGGCACTCTGCTGGTCGCAAAAATGTAGATATCCATCTCAAATTTGATAAAAACATTGGAGTTTTTGCACGCAGGTTGGTATTGAAAAAGAGTCAAATTGGTCAGAGCAGAAGCCCGCAGTGAAGCGTAAACTGAACGCAACTCTTAATTATTATTAAAAATTATTTCCTTAGCAAACATTTGTGGATCTTCGCTCGTTACTCAGAAATTATAAAAGTTAGAAGGCCGATAATTTCCACATTACATTACTTCATGAAACGCTCTACTCTTTACGTGCAAGAATGGAAAAAATCGGCCATGCCCACACAAAGTTACAAGCGATTCAATTTTTTTTTTCTTTCACTTTCTTTTTTTTTGCTTAATTATCATAGCGCGAATAAGACAAAATGTTTAAAACTATTTTAGACATTCGTCAAATAAAGATTTATTTTGTGCCTAAAAATGGGTTAATGCTATAGTGAATGTGGCAAACACCGTGATCTGGTGGATTAGTTTTTTCTAATTAATAACACCATGCGAAGGCATTTTGGTGGATGTGCGAGGTTCGGCCCCCCACATCTGCATGAGTCCATTACGGTAACTGCAGAGTATTTCCTAGATCGTGGCAAATCACATTCTCTAGAAAAGACATCAAGAAATTAGAGAAGCACTGGGATCATTTTATTGTTCTTGCAGTTAACTATGTTGACGAATAAAGTCGGAATTTTGCGAAAAGAAAAAAATTATCCTTTTCTCATTAAGTCACGGAAATTATTGGCTGAGATGTGCTAGAGTGCTAGAGAGAGAGAGAGCAAATTAGATTAGATCAAATAATTGTAAACTCTAGAACTATACATTGCAGTTACCATAAAGCGTACATTTCGATTTATTTTCGATGAGCGTAAAAAGTGCAATTAAATTAATTAAATAAATTAAAATTGCTGTTGTAATTGAAATAAAGGCGCTCCATGTAGCTGGCGATTGACTAAAAGATTAGAAACAAATTCCGGGAAATCTAGCAAGCAAAAATCTTTTAAAATAATGTCAGAACGAAATCGAGTACTGGTAAGTTGCTTTCGAGAGATTTTGAAAATCGTTTGAAGCGAGAGTAGTCGGCCAAGTGTATGTGAACCGAATGAATATGTGAATATGTTGCGAAATACTAAAGTTCTAGTTGTTGTAAATAAATTATTTTCAAAGTTTATAAATAAAATCGAAATAAATCCGCTTGAGTGGCCGAGCAGGCAAGAGTCTCGACTAGCAATTCAATGGTCGTGGGTTCAAACCTCAAGTGCGGTAGAGTTTTTAATAATAATAATAATAATAAATAATATTAATAAAAATAAAAGCCGAAAACCTTAGATGCTAGTGCTTTAAGACTTTAGTCTTTTAGAATTTATTCTCTGGCTAAATTTATATAATAATCATAATAATAATAAAATGGAAATACAATTTACGCAATTTTTAATTCACTATCCCGTGGAAAACCGAATCTAATTTGGGCAATATTGGAAGAAAAATGGACTCACCTTCATGTAACCAATATTTATAATGTCGTTTAGTCTGTAGTCTAGTCTTCTATTCTGCTGTTACTTAAATCGACTAACTTTGAAAACGTATCGTATCGAATCGTCATGCTTAGCTTAACTTAGCGTTTTGCATGAAATTAAAATATTTGTGTAAACGTTTATGTCTACTGCTTCCTTGTAAACTTTTGGAAAACACAAATGGTTAGTTCAGCATTTAGTTTATTGCTTTAATCAATTACATTAGTACATCTTTTTTTTTTTTTTTTCATTTCTATTAGCGGTTTTTCTCTAATGTAGGTCAACGCAATTATTTAGCTTTTCATTTCTTTGTCACACACAGACAATTAAGTCGTGTGAGCAGACGCATTTATATGATAACTTTTTACTGTTCCCAAGACAGCCGCAAAAAAAAAACAAAAAACAAAAACAAAAACAAAAAATTAGAAGAAATTGCATAAGTACTATACTTGTACGTTAGTTTAGACACACACACACACATGTATATATATATATATATATATCTATAAGCGTAGATGCACGTAATGTTAAATAGTTTTGAAAGTTTTCACATTGCAGTTAACGCAGTGACGTAAGGAATTATAAAGCGAATTAATGCATTTTTAATTGTTCCGTTATAAAATGCGACAATTTTTACAAAAACAGATGAATTCACACATTCAGAACACGCACACAAAGATAACATGTGTGCGACTAGAATCTTTCTAATCACTCACCGCTAAAGAAAAGTTAGTATAAAAAATTCTCTTCATTATGTTTCAATAGGCCATGTACTGCCATTGACGAGGTCCGTCGAAAATTTCCTTTTCCAATTTCCAATATCATAGCAAATCAATTCCATTCCAAAAAAATGTGCTGCCATCCATATTCGCCACGTAATTACGCTGCGCTCCGTCAAGAAAAGCTACATGGCAGCATTGTCCCAACTTAAAAAATGACCCTGCCAATCCTGAATATTATTATCCAATTAGAATCTGTTTCGCAATAGACCAAACGCAGAGAAACTTCCGTGAATTGATGACAGCTTTAAGTGTGTGGTAACCCTGTTTAGATATATTCAGAATGAAAAAAAGTTGGTAAGCTTGCACAACGTTGACGTAGACCTAAAATGAATTAATAAATTGGTTAAATAAAAATTCAAGTTTCTTATTCAAAATAAATTGCGGTCGATTACGTCTGTGCTAAAGAATATTTTACTATTTACTGTGGGTGCTCGTTGCGTCACTATACTTTGATTAACAACATCGCATTAATGATCACGACGTGATTTGAATATGCAACCTTCTGTTAATGTTATCAATTGCCAAATAGCAAGATATTCAGCGCCGAACGATCTGATTAGCGACAGACAACACGGTATTCGCAAAAATCGGTCCACTAATGTTTTAGTGTAGAACGACAGCGGACAGCGGACAATGGAGCCATTCACTGTTTCGGTGACAGCAACGTGGTTGCACTAGATATGATGCTCTTGTCTCTAGTCAATTTTATTCAATTCATATCGAATTCTTATCGAACCATTCGATAAGAATTGTAGTTGGCAGATATACTTCAAAAGAATTTCACTTAAATGTAGAAATAGCGCAAGGCTTTTTCCTACTGACTCTCTGTGCGCATTAACGAGCCTTTGTGCGTGACAGAAAACGTTATTTGCAGATGACAGCAGCTAGTTTAACTTGTTCATAGTTTTTTAACAACCGACTATGCAGCACCGAGCTATGAACTAACACCGCATGATGAGTCACACACTTAATTAAGTTTTCACAAAAATATTTCAATTGGATAGGAGAAATACGGTAAACTTTCACACCAGCAGAACAAAATAATGTTTCTTGGGAAGCAAGGGGCAACCTCTCCCCTTTGAAAGTGTGAACGTAGAAGAATCGGCATCTTTTGACATTTTAGTTATGAGAAAACAAAATGACGTTTGCTGAACAAAACATATACACCAAGAGGCAAGAGTTACAGACAAGGGTGCTGGGTTTTTTAAGCGGTGCAAAAAATACTTCATTGAGGTCGATATCAGTACCACTTGCATCGCCATTATTCGGCCAAAACTAAAGTACAATTGGGGTGTGCGGGAAGCCTCCAAATATTTCCACGGGAAACTTCAAACTTTTACCAGCAAAAACTCAGATGCTCATCGACGACGAGAGTGTTTCTAGAGCTATATCAAGAGCATTGATATAATATGGACTGTGTGATGCCTATACTAGGGTATACATTCAACTGTTCGACAGAAATTTGTTCACCAACCAAAACCTTTAGCGGAATTATTCGCCTTTTCAGCATTTTCACCCATTTGTCTTGCAGGTGTTCTCATGTCACAGGACAGACTATCACCGCTCGTCAATGTTCGACCTCGCTGCCTGCCTTTGGAAGGACCAGTGCTCCCTCCTTGCTATTCAAGCTTAGACTACCTTGCCTTAAAATTAGGACACTTTTTTGGGTTGGAAGCACACCATTTGATTTCATTTTCTTGATTATGTTATTTCGCCTTGTTTTTTACGATATTATGATTAAATATGATCAGTTACCGTTCAATGGAATAAATACCGCATGAGTTAATTTGACGTTTTTCAACATTTATTTGAGCTTCAAAGAGGCTGATTTCAAAAACTTTTGTGATTTCAAATATCTATAAAAAATTTTTACCTTTTCTAGTTGCCGAAGTACCGATGACATGTATCTATTTCTATTGCAATGAATATTTGGCGAGCAGTTTTTCGGAAATATTTTCGGGTTGCATTTGGGTTGCAAACATGAAAAAATTGTGGGTTTTTCGAGGTTATTTTAATTTTTTCTATATTGTAGGCATGTGCATGTAAACAGATCACATTGATTTTTTAATTCTGGATTCCTACACGATTAGGTTGTGACAAATTTCATCTTTTCATCCTAACTTTTGCGAGATTATGCGAATTCCATAAAATATATAGATCAAAATGATCCAATTTCTACGAACAGAAATATACAAAGAGTCGGCGGTTCTAAGGTGAAGGTTAGTTCAACTGCAGCACAAGCTTCTATATTGCGGTATATTTATACGTAAGCGCTGCTAGTTTATGAATAACGTTATATTGTAGAATGCTTATGCTTGAAAAAGGCACAACGTTAACGAACATGGTGCCGAATATATCTTTCGTGCATCTGCGATCATAATCACGAAGAAATCGATGATACAGTCAATTGGGGTGACATGTGCGCAAAGACAAATGTTTCTTCAATTTTGAAATGACAAAATAATCAAATAATGCGTTTTGACTTTTCCATGCAATAAATAGGATATGTTCAGAAACAAGCAACTAATCTAATTTAATGATTTTTATTATTTATTCTCGATGATTCAAACGATTATGTCAAATCGCGTACACATGTAGAGAGCTGCTCAAGAAGTTTTAGGGCGAAATTGGACAATCGTGATTTCAATCATTACACTTACAAAAAAATACATTTAAATTAAATGAGTAAATAGATTGTCCTAATATTTTGTAAGCTTACTGATGCTATATGCGTTATATTTAGTTCTCATTAGAATATGATTTGGTCCACCTCTCTAGGGTGGGCTATTAAAAATCTCTTGTCACACTATGTTTTACATTTCATTGTATAAAATACTGCGGTTTAGTGTTAATATGAGTTTACCTTAGGTGCCAATTAGTTCTTTCTCAACGCTCTACTTAGCTCTCAACATTATTTTAGGTGAATTGAATTGAATGGCATCATCTACATTCAAATGAATTTTCAGGCAAAGTATTGTCATTATATTGTAAGTAAAAGCCGATAGCCTTAGATGCTAGTGCTTTAAGACTTGTGTCTCACAATTTATTTCTCTAACTAAATTATATAATAATAATAATAATAATACTGTAAGTACTTCACACTCTTCTTAGGTTTGCCAGAATTTACTGCATTTTTATACTGGTGCATATTTATATTTTTGGTCTGTCTGTCTGTATGTCCGTCTATCTAATGTCTGTGGTAAGCATTCTCCCGATCAGAAAAATAAAGTTATTGGCTTCAGATTTAGCAGAAATTTTGGAAGTTCTTGCACGCAGCTTGGTATTGAAAATGAGCCAAATCGCCCAAGGAATACAGCCACATTAAACTTGAAATAAGCGCACCTCGATTTTCAAAAGCCAAAAGAATTAGGGTTTTTTGCCTTTTACTTATACATTACCACAGATGTAACCATTACAATTTGACCGTTTACACTATAAGTGATTTTCTAGCATGCTCTGCTCAAAAATGAAAATGTTATAGAAGAGGTTTCTCCTTTTTCGCGAAACGTGTGTAACACGTTGAAAGCAACTTCAGAGACCCTATAAAGTGCATAGATTATTGATGACTATCAAATTCTGAATCAATCTAGGCATGTTTGCCCGCCCGTTTGTCCAACTTCCTATCCGCCCGCTTATTGCTTGGAAGTTGTTGCACGCAGTTTCATATTAAAAATGGTCCAAATCGGCCTAAGAATGTGCCCGCAGTAGACAATGTAAATTGAGAATATATCTGTTTCCAAAAAAAAAAAAAAAAAAATGCACTATTTGTTATTCACTTACAACAATTTATAATGTTGCAATTTTCTTGCTTGTTGAACAATAAAATTTGATTTTATATAGGATTAAAAATGTTATTCAACAACCGAAGTTTTGTTCGTGGCGCAAGGCATGTTAAAAATTTAACATGCCCTTGCATCATGAGTGCTGTATAATATAATAAGTTAGAAAGTTAAATTCGGTCCTCACCGAATCTTTTATACTCATCATCGTTATCCGCGAAAAGATTCTGAAAATGGAGAAGAACTACATTTTCATACTCGATAATATTGGGTAGGCGAAGCTGATTTTTTCTCTTTTCAGAATAAAAATGGGAATTTATATGGTGGTGTATGTGCTATATTTTATGAGTAATAAATAAAAAACGAGGAAAGCAAAGGCGTTTTTTATTCCTTTGGAAAAACATCACATCGTCACATCACATAGCGTTATAGGCGTGTTCTTCGACCGATTTGAAGAGAATGTTTGTAATAGACATTACACAGACGGACAGAGGGACAGACCGAAAAAATGAATATACTCCTCATCCTTTGGTGTTATATATAATTTTACGTTAAAGAGCTTCTGTTTGCTACTCAAAGAGTCTCACATGAAAATGAATAACATTTTGCAAAATGAGATATTAGTAGCATTCTGCACCAATCTACGTATACGGGAGATATTTATGTGGTTACGGCGTGACGACGTTGTAAAATTGTAATATATCTAGCGTTGCCTTTTGTCTCGCATTTTTGCAAACTAATCTTTTTTTTATTTTATTTTTTTTATAATTTCGTAGACTATTATTACAATTTTTTAATTTCTCCCGTTGTGGTAGCAAATATTGAGTTTTAATTAGTTCATCGTCACTATCATTCATGGATCTTTAAGAAAACTCTAATCTCTCTAGTCATTAGCGCACATAGGGAGCTGGCTAACAACATCGGATAAGAAGAAAGAGAAAGTGTGATGCGCCATTTTGTTTCCCTAGTAATTCGATTTCTTTCATCATTGCCTGATAATTTTCTGGAAATTTGAAAATCGTAGAGTTGGTCATGTTATACTATATGGCAAGAGCTGAAACACGAACATTTTGCTTATATTTAATTATTATTTTTTATTCACTATTTACCATTTTTTTTTCTAACGAAAAACATCTACAAGATTTTAAATGGCTGTCATTAATGCTTTTCCGCTTTCTTGAGAGCTATAATGAAAACTAGTTAAGCCAGAATGTGAAAGGAAAAAGCAACAAAATTATTCCAAGAACAATGTAAAAACGAACAACTTTCGGATGTCGTACTCTTTACTATTAACGACTCTATACGGGACCCGAAAACATGTAAAATCATTCGTGCGCCGAAGCGTTGTTTGCACATCTAGACAAAGTTTGCATTAAGATTCCTTTCGTTCCGAGTAAAGACGTTCGTAAAAAAACAAAAAACTTGTTAGTTAATATAGAGTTCGGTCTCCTGACAGGACTTAAAATGAAAACTTTTTTTGCTTTTCTAATTGCATTTGCTTCAAAAACGTTCAAATGTTATTTTCAAATAAAAATTCTCATCAAATTTAGTCGACTGTCTTTTAATCGATAACATTTTCTAATCTGTTAACAAATTGCAACTTGGAAAAAAGTTGTTGTTTTCAAATGCAGAATTTTTGTACAAAATTTCATTGATTTCTAGCATCTTTTGTTTGTGTTTTAATCATTATTTTTTTTTATTTTTATAAAAATTTTTGTACTTGTTTTTCCAATAGTTGTTTGAGTTCGCATCAGAATTATATAAAACTTATTACGAACTGTAAGATTAAGTTCACTCAGTCTTTCGTTGATATGTTCATACAACATATTTAAAGCTTTCATAATAATGGTTTAAGCTGTCAAGGAATGAAACATCGGAATACGAAACATACAAAGAGAGAGAGAGAGTTAATTTTGAAAAGAGAGTTAATTGATGGACCATAATGAATGCAAGCTTTATAAGCTTTTAAAAAGAGAAAAGGAAAGATTTTTGGCGGTTCGTTTTTTGTTTTAGTTTTCTTAAACCAAATTGTTGCCATTGTAATATACTGGGTCGTAGCAAAATATTGCGGTTAATTTGAGAATGAAAAAAAAGGAAATTGCATTTCTTGACATCCGCTGCCGATATTTGTATGTAAAGCAAACACTACAGTCATACTTACATATCGCGACTTTCTTGTTTTACTTGATTACTAGTCAAGGTTTATCCCCTTTTATACATAGAGGGGCACAGTGTGGGTCAAAAAAGTTTTTTGCTTAAGAATGGAGAAAAGAGTGATTAGTATTCGTGCGCATTCGACTTGAAAGTGATGGCATCTGAAAAGACGGCAGGGAGAGATTGTGGATTGTGTTTCAAAGACAGCCATGGCGTTTAAAGACAGCCATGGCAACCTAGGTAATGTGTTTTTAATGAGAACATTAGGAAAACCGATTTATTTCTGTATGATTGTTTGGTTAATTGCCTCCAAGCTCCTTTCAACTCAATTTATCTAATTTTCTTTCTTGAAGAGAGTAATGTATTACGGAACCTTTAAACAAGTAGCTTGAAGCCAGCTACTTTGGCAATCTGGCCACTACACTTAGCAAGAGAGAAGCAGTTATCATTTTGTGGGTAATTGTGGGAGACCAAAGAGCAGATTTGGTTTACATTAGAACTTAACGAGAGGCCTAAGAGAAATTCTAAGAACAAGGGTAGTTCTCTTATAAAAAAATTCCAAATTTGTAGTCTTACGATTGATCGATGGCCAGGCAATCAAGTGAACAAATGGGCAGCCAAACATGTTCCAATCAATTCCGCCTGCCTAGGCCATGAAGAGTACATGGACTTTATATCATCTTCGATCTATATTTCGGTGCGTTGTTAACATTTCGCAAATTTTATAAAATAAAGCTAATTATAAGAACGAAATAACGTGATTGTATTAATTTTATCTGTTAAAATAAAAATTTCATTAAACTCTTTCTAAGCCCATCAAGAGAAATTTGATGTATTAGGTGCTTGCAACGCCTTAAAAAAAACCACAAAAAAATGTATGTATTTTTGGATGCGAGAAAAAATGCAATAAATTTTCTCATATTCGGCCAACTAGCCCACTAGCACTAGTGATGAGTGATCTCAAAAGTCTATTTAGAACGAGTCTAAGAGAGTCTAAGTCTTCGCCTATTTCTTCTCTTTCATTATTTTAGAACTAATTGCAATAATCAGCATACGTTGCAGGAGAAAACGCTTTTTTCTCTCTTTTTGGATTATAACTACAATTTATATGGATAGAGCGGTAAACTGGCCATAAATAAATTGAGTCAACGGGGTTCCTACATTTGCGTCGTAAAGCCATTTGCATTCGACTGTAATCAGAAAATTTCAGAATTGTACACTTGTTGTTGTTGTTGCTGTTGTTTTTTTTTTTTTAAATCGACCTCCGCTCAGCTCAGTTTTTCATTTTAATATCGTATTTTCCAAAAATACACATAATTACCCGTAAACATTATTACTGTTTTACGGAAACTTTCTCTCTTTAGTATATGCTGCTAAAAGGTAGGAAGAAATTTGTTCCAAACTCATTCAAATCAAATTTCTCTTTTGTTGTCAATTCATTGTACTAGTAAAGCTTACTCTATTCTATCATGTTTGTTGTTTATGAACGTTTCTGTTACATTGTTGTTCGTCGTATATCTTACTCTTCTTCGCTACAGAAATGAGAGAAATTTGTTGTAATGAATGCTTCGAGTCGGGTATCTGCACTAATATCCTTCGATACTGCGTAACAATTGTGTGATGCCTAAACGAATGGTAATGTATAAAAGCATGCACGTATGTGTATGCGTACAGGAAGAGCACCTTATTGAGGCTTAATGTTTGTTGATACTAACCAAAGTCTTTAGTTGTTTACCGTTAGTTTAACTCTACTGACCGTTGAATAATAGTTATTGCAACGTATTACAAAAATTTTAAATAAATAAATTAAAAAAAAATAAATAAATAAATAAATAAACAAAAAAAGATAATTTCGCTAAAGTAAATATATGAAGAATAAAAAATACTGCGTCGCTAATATAAAGAAAGCAATAATTGTGAAAAATTAATGATAAAAAAAGAAAAAAAAAAAAATAAATAAATAAATTATGATAAATAAAATTCATCTTTCAAAGAAAACAAAACTTCATTATTTCAATTATGCGGAGTCTTTGACTGCGTAACGCATTCGAACCTCTTACAATGCATTTATAATTTCCTTTAGCATTTTACGCAACAACTTATTGTATTCATTGAATGTTTTTCTGAATTATTTTCATAGTGTTTATCTTTATTTTGCTTTACATTGCATTGGTGGTACGTACTTCCTATACTTACTAAATATTGAAAAGAAAAACAAAAATTTTTTTAAATACCCTCCGCCCCAGAAACAAAATTGACCGATAGCCCTAACTCTGTTCTGGCTGGCTGGCGGATGCTGTAACGATAACAACAGCAAATTGAACAATGTGAAACCGTCAACAAACAATATATTGGCTGTGCCTGCAATGTTATGTTTACGTTGTACAAAGCGAACGGTATTTTTACGCTCCTAAAAAAAAAAAAAACATAAAAAAACATAAAAAAAAAAAATGAAAAATGAAAAAAAAGGCAAAAACAAAAATTTTATTGAACTTGTTTATGCAATGTTTGTCGTTTTGAATTTTTATGCATTTTAAAGATTTTTAAACGAAATTCTTGTGTATGTTATTAAATATTTCAAGAGCTTTTATTACTTATTCGCATCACTTATACTTGAAAAGAACATCTTTCATATTCAAGGACATGTAATTGCTACCTATGAAAATTATATTTTAAAATATTTTAGCCCAGAAAGGATAAAAACAATGCATCCAAGTATTTCAACTTAAATCATTGATACCTTGACGCTGATCACATTTTTTGTTTTGTTTAAAAATATTCTTCTCATTTAATATAATTTATGTATTTTTCTTATCTCGCAATTTTTTATAACTTCTTGCTTAAATAGCTTTTTCTACTCAAAATTAAAAGGTTTTGTTTTTTCTTCTTCTCTTCAAGGCTTTGAAAAACGTATAGAGGAAGTCTTAAGATCTCATTTTGTTCAATTGACTTTTACAAGTTTCGGCGAGTGTGGAAAGGATGGTAGGGCGGCTTTACATCAGCAAGAAACACGCTTCGCGTTTGCCCTGATCGGTCCATGACCAGAATTTAGCCATTGATGCTTTTCTATAAATGGAATTTTTTTTGTTTTTGCTATGTCTAGCGATCGGCTTATTTACTACGTTACTTTACTAATTCGTCTGTATTGCTGATAAAGTTTTCATCGAAAGTAGAGATATACTTCAATATTTAAGCCGATAACTTTAGATGCTAACGCTTTAAGACCTTAGTCATCGAATTTGTTTCTCTGGCTAAATTAATACCTTTACTTTCTGTCCATAGAAGTATGATTTACTTTGTCTACATTAGCTAATCAGCCTTGCCTTGTTAAATACCGGTATAGGATTGATCATCAAACGTTTCAAGATTATCGCAAGCTAAACATAAGCTCAATAAGGATGCGAAGGAATCTTAATTGAAATTTCTCTCTGTTGATTGTATTTGCGTTTGTATGATGATCGGTAATATTTTGAAAAAAATAAAAATCTTGATGTTGTAACTCGCGTCGGAACAAGTTCATTAGATTATTAGGCAGTTCAAAAAGAACTGACTAGAAAAAAGTTAAAAGTGAGACATTGGAGTTTGAAGTCTTCCTTATCATCTCAGGCAAGTTCCACATGCCAAATTGGACAGATAAGTTATATCATTATATTGTGTTTAAAAGGTAGTAACATTTCTGCATTTAAATTGCGCGGTCTTATCCTACAGAATATTTTTCTTTTCTTACATTAGCGCCACCCTAACAGATATTTGTGTCAAATTTTGTCCTAATGTTTTTAAGATTCGATAAGATACGCCTTTTCACTTTCGTCTTAAAAAATGCCATTTTCTTCTCAGCCGAGCTAAAATGATATGTTTGGAGAGGTTTTGAGTTTCGAGAATAAACAGAAGTCGTACGCAGACGAATCTAAATCGGTTATACAGGGCCCTTGCAGGACAATGTTAGTTGAATTTTTCCTTAAAAAGACTCATGATACAAAATATTAGATAACTGAGGCGAGTAGCTTCCAACAAATGAACCGTAACACTTTGGCCCAAACCGGAAAGAAGTAAAAATGCACCATACCAAGCTAATCGAAGGAAGTTAGTTTATAGAAACTTTTGGTCGTATTTATAAAGACCGTAGGACGGTTTGAACCTGTTATTTACATATCAGCGCAACTATTTAACTTTTCTCTTTATCTTCTTGAACATGCTTCATTAAAATTATTATGGGAAACTCATTCTATTTGCAAACCATTAATTTTAGTGTGAAACCCCATCACAAATGTATGCTTTATTACTTTATGTAATGTAAACAACTAAAAGTATGCTACATTAAAAAACGAAAGCAACCAAGTTGTGAAATGAATCGGAAATTACTGCTTGTTACAATTTTTTATTAATATTCGAACATTAAAATATCAAACAAGAAAAACAAAGAAAAGAACAAAAATTAATATACACATATACACATACATGGAAACTAAAGAAAAATTAGAAAAGAATGGGAAACTTAGTGTAGAAATTTCCCTCGTATTGTTGTTGTTGCTTTCAATTAGTAAGAAAGGTGTGAGCATGTGTGCTTTTACTGTTAGTATAACGTGAATGCATAATACGCATATTTTGCTATCACACATATTGTTATAAAGTCTGTATAATACACGATTTAATGACTGAGTGTAAAGTTAATGCAAAGCTTTGCACTTTTAAGTCAGGTTAAGTGTTGTTTGCGATGCACTCTGCCCATGCATTTAGCTTAAGAAGTGTAGCTTTGCTAAACGAAGACGTGATACGTTTATGCTATTTGAGTGAGAATGCTTGCGCTGGTGTTAAACACTATATACAGGTATAATTTTCCCATTTAAACTTTTTATTATATATATTGTTGCTCTGCATATTGTTACACATTACCGTCCCCCCTATTTCTCGAACTTGAAATAAGTATATCATATTCACTGGGCAAAGTTTGGATCAATGCTTCTCATGTAGTTTTGAAATTATTGGGAAATTTTTGTTTCAAAATTTGCTACTCATAAGAGATAGTTTCATCTTTTAAAGTATTGTTAATGAATTTAATCGCATTTCTACTTTGAAAATAAGCACAGTCCGCGTTGTCAAAGGCTCATATAGGTCGACTGGCATGTTGAACTCGTCGTTTTATTTGCTGCTTCTATGTATTTAGTTCTCTAGATGAGACGTATACTAGCTCTCTTTCCTTCATTGTTCCTTCTGCAACAACTCAGAAGAAAATCTCAAGTTTCATGTAAAGCACACACATTTTTTGCTCAATCATATCCATAAATCTTAAGGTCATAAGTACCGTGTTAACTAGACTAGAAAAAAAGAATTTAGGCTGAATTCTGTTAGCCATGATAGGCTTGATTGGAAAGCAATCAAATCTTTCAGGTAGAATGCTTTTTATCATTCATCTAACTCAAATCGATACCATTGGTCTATATTTGTATAATTCGCAATGATATACGGGGCAGTCGGCAAAACGTCAATTTTCAGCGGATCATCAAACGTTCAGGCGACGATGCTGCGTCGCAATAGCTGGTCAAGGAATAAACTCTTTCAGGAAAGCAAAAGATTGTCGAAGATAATGGTGACAGATTTGCTCTCATCGCTGGTGAAACTGCAGAAAACCACTTAAGTCAACATTGCATCGTATAATAAAAATATTATCATTAGAATAGTACAACAACTACAATCATGTGTAGCGATTTCGATTAATGTGCTAAGCATGAGAGTAAAAAAATTTTCGCAATTTTTCGATCACAACAGATGTAAATAAGATAATATGCGAAATTTTATTGCAAAAGAGAACGAAGGCCCATTTGCTCCATAAGCCTCGTATATTGGAAGATATACGAAATGTTTATCGCATAAAATCCACTTCATTTTCATAATAAAAATGTTTAAAAATCTAATCTAAAATTTTAAACCAAACTTTGCGACTTAGCAAGAGATAGAAAGTTATCAGGTTTATTATAAATGTGGATGGATGTACGCTTAGATTAATTGATTTTTTAAATTTTCTTGAAAAAAAAAAAATGAGAAATGTTGACACCTTTTTTATTTGTCAAGGCAAAAATTTGGGATCGGAACAATGGCTTAAGGAGACAGCGGTTTCTTAAACGGTCGGGAATATTTACAATTTTGTGCGGTTTCTCACGTGTACTTATTTCCATTGCCAATACTACACAACTCTAATATATTTCCTGTTTTTGCTGCAACAGTGTGCCTGTAAAAAAAAAAAAAAAAAAAAAAAATTAAAAAAAAAAAAAAAAAAAAACATTAGGTGACTGACGCTCAAGATTCATATTAATTTTGTTTTTTTTATTTTTTATCACATCGAACCCTATGTTTATAACGATGGCGGGTAGCTTTATGTGCACAAGTTTTCTGTCCATTTTGTTGCTTTTTCTTCAATATTTACTATCTGACCTATTTAGCAGTTTGTTTTCTTTTTTCCTCGTCTCAGTTTTTATGATTAATAATTCAATGGGCTGAATTTAAGAAAAAAACAAAAAAGAAAAAAAACTATCATTACTTTCCTTTTATGAAAGGCCTCTTAACATATGCTATGAATTTTTCTATTTGCACTCAAGTAAAAGTATGCTTTACAATTCATAGCATTATACGTTGAGATTGTGTCTTAAGTAGAAAGATTTCTTCTTTTTTTTTTTTTAATTTATTATGGAAAGCGAATAAGAAAAATATTTTTCCTTACTATTAAGCTTGAAGAATATTGTGTCTTATCTTTAATCTACGAGCAGCATATATGTGCGCATTATATATATACACACATATATATTTGTGTGTGTGTGTGTGTGTATCTGTATGTATTATCAAAATTTTAATTTTTTTTTCGTCGTAGTACCAGTCATATCTATGAATTTGTTTTCATCATTTTTCAACATATTTTTCTTTTATTTTTTAAATTGTAGCGCTACTCTAGCATTATCTTTTGTGTCATCGTATTATCTTTTCTTATATTCTTAACAAATTGTTATTTGTTTTCGTCAAGGCACGTGTTATGCCTTGAAACTGTTTTCTTAAGATTCGTTAGTTGGCAAGTTGCACTTCAGTGTTTTTTTTTCAGTTCATGCTTTAAATCATTCCCATTAAACCATCAAATAATTTTTTTTCGTTAGATATTTTTAGGTTATTCTTATTCCTTTTCCTTCCTTTCGCTGGTTTTAATCTTTGTCTTCTTTTGCCCCCATATGTTAGCAAAGAGGGCGTGCTTATAGCTGGATACCATATATTCTTGATATTAATTTTACACAGTGGTTAGCACACACAGTGGTTCAGACTATGTACATATATATATATATATATATATATATATATGAATATAGTATGCAAAAACATTTTTTTTTCTTTCTTAAATGAAATTAATTTCATTTAAAATAATTAAATTCTTTTTTAATTTAAATCTTATGCAATTAAATTAAAATTTTTCTACTTATATTTTTTTAAGAAACTTAATGCTTTTTATTAATTAAAAAGCGCCTTTAAAAGATTTTAAAGAAGTTTAATAAAACTGTCCTTTTTTACCCATCACATTAAGATGATATATATATATATAGCTGCATCAAATTCTAAACCGATTTAGGCATGTCCGTCTGTCTGTGAAATTCTGTGGTAAACATTTTTCTGGTCACGAAAATGAAGCAATCAAATTTTAAATCAACTTAACCATGTCACTTTGTCTGTCTGAGCTGACGGGTTGAAGAACGGTGAGGATGAGTCTACAGAGATAATTTAATTAAATCAGTATCAGTGTTCTTCTACGCACGCTTGCCACGATAGAGGCCCGCTATTGCTCAATTACCATTTACAGTTGACGTGCATACGGTGTATGGGACACTGGTCTAACTCGCAGGCTGTTTCTTAGCCAATGGCGCGTTGTCGTCTTCCGTATCACTCAAAGTTGTTGTTGTACTTGTTTCGTTATTTTACGGTCTCTAGTGGTTGTGATTCTTGTTGCTTATTATACATACAAATTAAGAAACAATTTGTGGTTTTATTTCAGATTTTTATTTTGTCTTATCGGCAGATCAAATTCATTTTGTAATTTTGTTTTTTTTAATCGAATTAAATAATGCACCCTTCAGTTGCTTTTTTCGGCTTACTATCTACCTTTTGGTGACTTTCGCTCCGGCGAATATTTGAATAGCAGCTTTTATGAAAAATATTTACTGGGATCGAAAGTTATAGATGAAAGTATGAAAAACTTGTCGGTTTTGTCTGAGTTTCTTTTAGTTGCGCTCTGGATTTTGAGTGTATCTGCGAACAGGTCGCGTTTATTTTTTAATCTCGCATTTTTAATCTTCCTACTACTACTTCCTTTTTTCGCGACTGTAACGTTTCACGAAAATTGCCCGTCAAATTGACGGGATTCCGCGAATCGAGTATTAATGAAAGTTAATTATATGAAGTGAGTTAATGGAATTGGTCTATAAAGATCTATTGCAAATTAAAAATTTTGAAGCAAGTTTTTCACAAGTGTTCCTCGGGTGTTGAAATTTTAATCTTTACCAGTGAAATTAACGATAGCAGTAGTTTTCCGCTTCGCCTCACTTTTATTTTCATTTCCCAATTCGTTTCTAAAAAGAATGCTTTAAAAGCTTATATTTGCTTATATAATATCATTAACTCAAGCTATGTCAAATATGCAATAAGTATGCCTGAGCGTCGTGCGGGATGTAACTTCTCGCGCTCCTAATGGTTCGCTTATAAATCTAGGTGCTAGATGACCGTCGGTCACGGTGTTCGTTAGAACTAGCTTAAGAAGAAGCTTAAAATAGTAGGCGTGTCTATCGCGAACTTAATTTGAAAATGTACCAGAAATATTTCATATCCGCGCGCCTTTGAAAAGCAACAGAGATTTGTGTTGTGAATCCTTACGATCCCCTTTGTCAGAATAGTAGTTACATTTGAGGAATTCTTGAAGACTTATTTGGCAGAAAGTATTTCACTCAATAAGATATTTTTAGTATTCATTTTATATTACAATTAGCATTAATTTCGTTCGCTCCCCACAACTCTTTAAATGCTTCGGATAAGGTTAACCCTCGCGAAAGGTTTTCTCGCTCTTTCTTCTATTTGTTTAATTAGAACTTAACGGAACAATTAAAACGGACATGTTGTTCTTCTAGGCAAAGTTTTCACAGAGCGTAGTTTTCACCCTACGAAGGGTGGATGCATTTGCCAGGCGAATGCTATGCATAATCATAATTTATACGACTCTCATAGGATGTCCTTTTCTATGTACGACTTTTGGGATAAGTCGTAACAGGTGTTCCAATGCGGTGAAGTGTTTTTGTTTTGTTATAATTTATTTTGTATTAACGTATCTAAGACTTCATTTCGCATATTTTTTTCTTTCGTTTTGTTTTGATTTTATTTAACAAATAAATGAATTTTAGCTTCTCCCTCACGCTGTAAATAACGGTCAGTTTTTTCCTTTTTACCATTTTGTGTTTGTACTGTTGTGTGCTTATGAAAGGATGTGTTTTTTTTTTTTTTTTTTTTTTTGTTTATTTCATTATTATCGCGATTATTTTATACTTTATTCAAAAATATATGCGGTATTAAATTGATGCTGGTTGTTGTTTAACGTTATATTTTATGGCGTTAATTAGATTTTATATTATCTCGGTGTAAACAATACATAAATATGTAAAATAAATTATACAGAGGTATCATTATTATTAACTTCGCTATATATCTAGGGGCGTTAATTAAAAGTTTAATGGATATTAAAACAAGTGAAAACATTATAGTCGGACAAAAACTGATCATTAAATACCCTACATCACTTCGCCGAAAACAATACATCATTTATTTTCACCGTAAAATATTAAAAATTATAATATCTTCCCTGACGGCTTTCATGGGGCGCGGGACCCAATATTTGAAATCACACAGTGTGCCGCCAACAAACAACAAAATTAATTTTCTTTCCAACGTTTGTAGCATTCTTTGGCATTTTTCGTTAAAAAATTCTACAAATTCGACCCTTAGAGTCATATTTACTTTTCGTAGAAACGGAATGGAAATAGAGTAGGCCTTCAAAAATTGGTCGATGCGATCCAAATTTTTTCCATAAGTTTAATATGCCGAAATGCTATTACTCAGCGATTTTCATTGACCGATTTTTCAAAATAAGGCGTTATGGGAGAAGTAGTCGTAATGCAATCCAATGCACTCAAGTCCATTTCCAATAATGTCGGTGATTGGGTTAAAACCTATGAAACCTATGATTGCGACTTGCAAGTGAAAAATAAAAATATATGGACAGACATTAGACGGACAAGCAGCCGATTGGACAAATCTAAATCAGTCCAATCGATGCATGCATCCCGACAAATATAATATATGATGCTGTGCGTATCAGAAACCCAGAACAAAGGAGTTACCATTGCTGTATACTTTCCGTTTTGCTTAAGGCATATAAGGCGTTTTCATATCTGATACAGGATACTCATTTTAAATGTTTACAACGCAAAGTAAGAAGAAGATTATGTACTCACATCTATCTATCTACTTAATTACATATTGATTAATTTCCAATGGAATTAAGATTCGCATTTCGTGCTCGTCATTCGAAAAATTGAATATTTTGCCGTGAGAATAAATAATTTATAATCTTCATTATGGCGTAGGGGGGAAAATACCACACCATATTGCACTGCGTTCCGTGAGAGGATCAAACACTCAAACCGATCTACTTCAACTTCAATTCTTCAAATTGGTCTCATTCTTGGCTCAGACTTCTGGACATCTGAATTATTTTATAGTATTCTGCCCACCCCGTTCGATGGTTCCCTAGGCTTATTTTACGGCACATGACACGGATACGCTTTCTACCATCTGCTTCAATTTTGGTAAAAGAAATATTTGTCTGCTGCCGCTTTCAAAAAGCGATTCATCATTTATACGCATTGTTACTAAGCTGCCCGATGGCGGCCTAGAGTAAATCCTTTATTAATTTCATTCCCGATTTATGTAAAGAACTCAAATGCGTTTCGGCTTCTCTAGCAGACAATGGCTTCTGCAACGGACGCAAGTTTTTCTCGGCTTGGTTCTCCCTATGCTATTGTACCCTACGCCACTTGTACTACAGGGTATATTAGCCTTGTGCGTATGCATGTAATAGTTCGAAAGTTTTACGACAGGCCCCTCTTTTATTCAGAATCATATTCTGTTAAGTTTGTCCGTCTGCCCATCCATCTCATTTTTGTGCATTTACTTTTACGTTCAATCTACAGATTGCACATTTTGAAGATATTCTGATAAAATTTCGTGCACTGGCCTGTTTAAAAATTGATTGCGTCCGACCAGTTTTGCGTCGACTCCGCTTACACCGCTTTCTCTTGAAAGAGTTGTTATACGATAAGCATAGCAACTTCCAAAAGTTGTCGACAGAAAACGCTGGGTAATAGTGTTCTGACATACATTTAGATCTGGTAGTTGAATTTTCTAAACCTCCTCCTATATAATCAAATTTAGACTATGTTGGTCTATTTTTTGCACTGCCATGCATGTAAAGTAAAACTTTACATGAAGAATGGCTCCACATTTTAATATTTTATAATCCAAATTGGATAAAAACCAACTGTGTGAAACATGAACCTTGCAGGGTGATGTTTTAGACTCTATCCTATAGTAGTAAGCTTTTTTTATAAAGACTAATTTTTAATATTTTGTGCTAAGGAAAAAGTGAAAAATAATATATGACAGCAAAGTTAAATTTACTAAACTCGGATCATGTTAGTTCGCGTTTTGTGTGTGCACTTCCACACGGTGGCTTCCATGGAAATTCTGCCTTTTCATAGAAACATTTTGTAATTTTTGGTATTTTATCACGGAACTAAATAGAGAATTGTGTTACATGATGTATTTACTTATGTATTTACTTATATATTTATTTATTTACTTATCTCTGGCTACACTCTTAAGGCTAAAGGGCTTCAATAACACTATTATAGAGAAGATCATCAAAGCACAACAAAGTTAATGGTTTTGAGTTTTAAAGTAGAAAACTTTTTGCTTAGAATATTTTTAGGCTTAAAGTATTAAGTATGAAGCGAACTTAAGTCTGAGTGTTGAAACTATGACATTATATATAAAAGAATATCAAGCAGAAAAGCAAGTAAACACAGTATACTATTATAGGCTGTAATGTATTAAAGGCAAACATAAGTCTATGGAAAGTGGTAAAGGCGAACCATAAGTCTATGCAATTGTGTTATATAGTTACTTAATAAGGTATGGTCTACGGCACTGGGATTGGAACATCGCTTTGGCAGTCGCGAATCTATTGAAGCCTATTTATTGGTCGGAGTATAATTTTAATGCTTGTTCTTATTTAAGTTAGTATCATTGGACCTTACAAATTTGATGTCATTATAAACCATTTTTCTGAAGAACTTTAGTAAAATAATAATTACATCCTTTTTAGTTGCTTTCTAACAAAAATTAGGCACAATTTTTTTCAGGGATTCAATGAAGTTCTCCATCCATTTTTTTTACAAGATTCCTGTATTTTTTTTTTTTTTTTTTTTTTTTTTCAATTCATTTATATATGTAATAACATTCCGTGCGAACAAATGTGCGAAGAGAGAGTCAAGACAAAAAGATAAATCGTTTCTCAGATATTTTAGTTATATTAATACTTGGACGCCCGGAAATGAGATTTCTCGTTTTTGTTTGCCCAACTTTTGCTAGTAAGGATGAGGAAGACATTTTTCCGGGAAAACTTCATCAACAATTTTCCGATGTACTGGGTAGTTGTGAAAGTGAGAACTATGATTTGAATAGCACTACAGAAGAAAATTCAGATAGGTATCTATTTCCTATTAGGAAAAGGTAGGCTCGTATCCCATCTTATGCAAGAAGCCATTCTGATATAAACCAAAACATTGGTAACGTAAGTGACAATGAGAGTAATTGTGTGTCGAATGAAGTTGACGTCCTATCGTAACTAGCCACTGTTGCAATCATAGATCAACTTGATAGATGGACCAGTAACATCAGACAGCACACCCTTCAAGATGTGAAAGCAACACCAAAGCAAAAACTTGCCGCAAGAGTATGTCATTTTTGCAAATCACATAATAAGAGAAGCGAAACTCGATATGTCTGTAGTTTTTGCAACATACCATTACGACACAAAGTCAACTGGTCGACCAAATATCACTCACTAAGAAAATGTTAGTTTCACTATGACTGCGTAAAAAAGATTATAAAAAATTATTATCAGTTCTAAAATCGCTGGTCTTTTAATAAATTTCTGACAAAACATTAGTGGGCGGGATGTGTTAAATAAAATGTTGTATGAAATCCTTCAATTAATTAGTTAAAAATTTTACTAAATAGACTCATAGACTATAGACTATATACACAAGCCGCTGGTTCGGAAATTTTTTGTAGTTTTTTATATAAGGAATAAATTTTATTAATTTATATATTTGCCATTTTGTTCAACAATAAGTTGCTGCCACTCTTCACATAATTTCGTTACCTCGTCTTCATAAAATTTCTCATCATTTGTAGCAAAAAAATATTCTTTGTATGAATTTACACTGTCGTGTTTGCCATGAATTGAAAGTTTCGCCAGACAACAATTTTTCAAAAGAACGAAATAGTGCGCAGATCTGATGGTGCTGCAATATTCAAAAGAAGTACTACGAACTACATAAACATAACCATGTTAGATAACATTGTAATCGGTGGCTAATAGTCAAAATATTTCGACACTCGGTTTTCACAGATTTAGTTTCAAAGTAACCTAAAATTTAAGCAAAGTTTGCAAAGATCGAAGATATTTCTTGAAAAATTTTAAAAATATATTTGTCTCTGGTAGTTTTTTTTTTTTTTTTTTGGATCATTCTTGGCATTTGCTTTGCAATGATGGCGATGAGTATTCACTTTCACATAAACACATAGCTTGGCTTTCAGTTCGACATTTACCGTAAACCTTTAGCTCGGCTTAATCGCATAGAAGGCGGCTTTCGACGATAGTCTATGTCGTTTATTGTTGTCCTAAAGTATATTTGTGTCTGCCGTTATAATCCGTTTGGTAGTTACCGTGGGAACCGTTAGGTTTCAGCAGATCTTCGCCGATAGAAATTTGATTCGAGAAATGCTAGCCAAATGTTGTCGTTCTATTTATAAGTGGGTTGTTTGAAGTGAGGAACAGTGTCGCTCGTTGCTTGCCCAAATCCACATGAAGCCCTTTTCCCATGAGTAGTTGTGAGAAACTCCTTGAATATTAGAAATTTTAGAGTAAGAGCAAGTGAAACAATCTTTTGAATAATTTTCCCAAGGAGTATTTCCCCAAAATACTTTTCTAAAGTTCAGTCTTCTCCACCGCACACTAGTACGTGATCGATTATATACTGTATCCAATAGTTTTTTAAACGCTTGCTTTCAAACAGCATACTGCCCAAGAGACTCATATACTAACTGATTTTTACGATTTTTACGATTTTTACGATACTAACGTTATCTCTTTAAAAAAGTTTCACTTCACACTTTTATAGCGCTTATTATATTATATTAGATATTTACAATGATTAATAAGGCAAATAAACTTTAATTGGTTTTAATTTGATTAAAATTGAAATTTTTTTTAATTATTATGTAAAACAAACGAGTCGAAACCTGTATATTCGGCTTAGAACGAATCTTTTTATGCCTATATGCGTCGACTGAAGGGAAAAAACAATCTATAAATTCTCTCAATAATATCACACATTTAATAGTCGCACGTACAATAATCCTTAGCTAAGATAAAGCGAAAATATTCGTAAGCATATGTTTATTTGATTTAGCATCCTATAGGTGACGATATATAAATTAAATGAAATTTCATCTTATGTACGTATGTATGAGTTTATGCTAATAGCATACGAAATCTTTGAAAGATTTCATTGATGATTCCGTTGCATAAACTGGCGAGACTGGCATAAAGAAAAAAAAGAAAGGCTTAAGCCGTCAAGTTTCCGCCGCCAATTTTTCTAGACAAAGCTTTCGGCTGTAAAATGCTTTTTTTAACGGACAGATCAAAAGATCGACAGACGAATATGATTAGATTCGTTTCTCTATTGATGCTAATCGCAATGTCCGATTGTTAGTTAGTTGTATGCGTTACAAACATTTGACAGATCTAACCATTATCATGCCTGTGATGGACATTACTTTTTATTATATTCTCAATTGCTTCGCTCGTGTCGTACAAATCCAAATAGCACAAAAACAACTGGTAATAATAAAAAGATTTTTTTTTTATGAAAAGCAAATTATAGACATGATATGTTGGAAAATTTTATTATTGTTGTAAGTGTCGTTAATGAAAAATTAAAAAATTAAAAAAATAAAAAAAATAAAAAAAATAAAAAAATAAAAAATACTATACAAATAATTATAAATCACGATAAATATTTTCTGGCACGTGTTGAAAATTGTTTGCATTTTACACAAATTAACAAATAATTAAAGTTGTTGTTGTGATGAAATGAACGCAATGAATGCACAATTGATGACTGAAGTTTACACATTTTGCCATCGGACTTATGGTATCCAAAAATAGACGTAGAGTGCAAAAGGAAAGGAAATAATCTTTTCATAATGAATTCAATAAATTCAATTCTTTTTTTCACACCCATCGTCGAAAGAAGCGTTGCGAACAATTCTGCAGGACAACTTATACTGTTTAACTAAAGCTGAGAGAGAGAGATATTGCTTTCACACGTGGAACTCAAGATTTGCCAAACGCTCAGACTAGAGAAAGCAGTAAACAACTAATGTATACCATATATATAATATGTATATATATAATATGCTGTATATCGCAAATGTTCGCCATATATATAAATATAACGGCGTGCTATAAAAAAGTCTGAGTTAATTGAAACACTATGTGGTATTACATAGAAACCGCGTCATAAACACTTACCGCTTTATAGCAGGATTGACTGTAGATATCATATACTGAAGGTCCAAAGGATTTCCTCGCTTTTGGCATATAATGTTTTCATGAGTGCTAGGTTAAGCTAGCCTAGCAGTTAGCTTTTGTTATACCCCGGTATTCATTTTGTCAAGACCTTTACAACATCCAACAGGTAGCTGCAGAAACCTCGTAGAGATATCTTTAGTCGGTATCAAATTCCAAATCGATTTAACCACCACGTCCATCTGCTCGTGTGTCTGTTTATGTAATATCTGTGGTGAACATTCTCCTGGTGGCAGCAATTAAGATACCAACAAACATCGAAAGTTGTTGTAGGCTGATTGCTATTGAAGATCGGCGAAATCAGAGCGCGCGGCGGCAATGTAACATAAACTAAGAGTCGGCCTATCCTTATGTCAATTATTTGTAGCTTTTTTTTTGGCAACGCTATGCGGCTGCAATAGGTCTCCGTTTATCTTCATCCTATAATCGTGATAGATAACACGTGCTCGTGAGTATAGAAGAAACGAGTCTTAAAGAAACCAGTCTATGCTATGTACAGGAACGTGATGTATTTACGAGAAGGGGTAGGAGCTTCATTCCTTTATTCCGAGGAAGTTATCAACACCCATATATTTGTGAGGCCAATATTCAACAGAAACCTTACACAATCTAAAGACTCTTGTAGACGTCAGAGGAAGCGCAGGATACGTCTAAGCAATACTTGTAGTAGCGGACAAGCGGCCTTGAGGAACATCTCATAGATGCACTCCCATCATTCGAAGCACTACAAAGTCAATAAGACGACGACGTTGAAAGCGCATACAGGGTGTCGCCTTAATTCGCTGGCAGGTTAGTGGTGACACTAACCGCTCTACTGCGTTATTTTTTTTTTTTTTTACTTTCGCCCAATAATAAAAAAGCACGAGGAGAAAGCTCTAATTTTTATAAGATATGTTCACTAATTTATCCAATAATTGGATCAATACTCGCACGAATAGCCGAGTAGCTATAAATCGCGACTATTAAGCCAGTGTTCGCTGGTTCATACTCTAAGTGCGAAGTAAGATTTTACTTTCGTTCGTAACTATAGTGAGTGCTCGGTCGGCAAAGGCATAAAACTTATCGATTAGTTGCGTCCACCTTCCCGGCTTTTTCCTCTTTCCTCTCTTCTTTCCGACCTTCTCCATATTACGCCGCCAGGCAATATTCCCTGAGTGATTGGTTGTATTAAAAAATATACATACGTACGTTGGGATAATTAGCGAAAAGGATGAATAGTCAGTCGTCCATGCGACGTTATATCAAAATTTTATTTTAATATAAACGTGAAAATTATTTAACAAAATTTATTAACTGAAATTTAACACATTGTGGGTAGCACAAGGAGAGAATTCGGCATAGACCGAATGGAATTCGTTTCTCGGTTTGTCGACATTTTTCTATTATATTAACATTGATTTTGCAAATAATTTATTTAATAATAAATCTATCTAATAATAAATGCAATAATTTTGCTTGATTTACACTTATTTCCGCTGGATTTTCCAATTTTTTGTTGAGCTATAAAACCGCGTAGTTTTTTTTTTTTTAAATTATTAAATCAGTACTTCCTACTTATTAATTTTTTTTAAGCCATTGAGTGTCACGTTGTCATTCACACTTCAGTAATTATTGCTGCTGTTATTTTGAATTTTTTCTTTCTTGTTTGTTGTGCTTTTTTTTGCCCTTTTTAGCCGCATTAACTTTATTTGCCATAATACACATCTTTGTATGGGTTTAGTTCTGTTTAGACTTAATTATTGTTGCTGTTCTTGTTGATAAATGTTATGTTTAAATCTCTCTCTCATTTTTTTTTTCGATCTTTTATTTTCATTTTACTCATAAGATTAATTTGTTGTTTGTTTGTTTAGCTTTTTTCGATTTCTCACATATAGCGCAAAGAAAAACGATTTACTCTCAAAGAAAATAATGTTAGTTTAGCGCTTTTCAAAACGCTCCGAATTTCATTTCTTCTTAATCGGTACTTAATCATATTAACAACCGTTACGTTTTTGCAATTGTTTTTTTTAACCCACAATAGCTTAAAAATGTTGAAGTAACTTTAAGGCAGTGGTATTGTCGAGCCGGAACGCTCCGGAACTTTGTTCCGGTACTTCCTTTTTGGACAGGAACGCGTTCCGGAACTAGAAATGATTTC
>KK499770.1:1535205-1633872 GCA_000688715.1 Glossina pallidipes
CGAAAATTGGGGGAAACCCCCCCCCCACGTCGTCAAATTTGGGACATGAGGCCGCACAGAGCGGCCGCTTACCCAGGATCGGTCCTGTCTATATAATTATATATACGCGTTCCGCTAAAAAAAAAATTAGCACAACACCACTGCTTTAAGGGTACGAGAAACATAAATACAATGAGAAGAACAACAACAATTCTTTTGTATTCATATTAAAATATATCGCAGGCGTTTTTATATTAACTCTAACTCTTCAGAAATCTGATTAAAGCTGAAATATTTAAAGTTAATTCGAAGCGGCCTGTTAAACATATAAATTTCTACTTGATATTCAGATGTAGTCTGAATCTCTAAAGCGGAAAATTTTAAATATTTCAAGCAATAGTTTGCGTACAACTTTAAAAAATTGTTGTCAAAGCAGAATATTTTGTGTGAGTAAAAATTTCTGTAATTTCAGTATGCTTAACTTGAGTTCTAAATCAAACTCTTTGCCCACTAAATAATCAAAAAATACAAGTGTCAAAACTGACGATCTCGGCATATAAGTAATTTGTGGTCTTTGTAAAAGTTTTATGCAAAAACGGACTTCCCCCGTACGGTCACAAGGAAATTTTAATTCCGTAAGCAAATCAGGCGCTGGTGAGTGGGTCGAATCTTAAGTTGCTGGGTAATGTAGACCCACCCCGACCTTAGCTAATGCTGAATACAGCTAGAGATTAGCTAGCGATATACAAAAATAGTAAGCATTTGGTTAAATGAAGGAGTGTGATTATGTGCACAAAGGCGAATTTACGCTCAACTTTTAGGTGGCCCTGGCAACGAATTTTAGATAGGGGTGTGCTTTATAAATGATAAATTATTGCATATTTTTTAGTGACACAAATTTTCTGAGTTAATTTTTCCGCTCATTAAAATTTCACTGACGGAAGATAGATGGACACAGATAAATCCAGTTCCAATATCTGATCAATAATGTTTCTTAATCAAATTAATTAAATAAGAAGTCTGACTGTCAAGTCGGCATGCCTAGGTTCTGCTTCGGGTTCCATTCAGTGCGGTATATCATTTTTTTTATTAGACTTGATCCGTGGCTGTACCCATAGTCAGTGAATACTCGAACGACAATGCACTTTCTTGGTTGCTATAGTCCGCTGCCTATGCGTCTTTCTCCACGCCTCTGTCTTTGACCAAAACTTTGTTTACATACGTATATATATATATATGTATATTTTCGGATGTTATAACTGGAACGATAAGCCCAATTGTAGATCTACGGGAGTGTTGAAAAATTGCTTTTCAGCGTCTTAAACGTTGACGACATTGTTTGCATACCTTCCACTTCTTTCTCTTTTTGCGCTCTTTCGCTTTGTCACTTCCTCAATCTTTGGCTCTCGCATTATGTTGCTGCCACAATAACATGGCATTTCTTGTGTTGTATGTCTTGTTTAATTTAACAATAAAATTTCATGTTCATATAGTCGACATGTCATGCTTTCTGGTTTGTTTATTTAATTTTTCTGGTTTTTAAGTCTCTAACTTATACGTCAGTTGGTCTGCTTGTCTCTTTGTCATGTTGCACTTATTTATTTATTTATTTATTTATTTATTTATTTTTTTTTTTTGCTTGCGTATCTTTCTGACCATATGCGTGGTGGCTATGGAGATACATGCGTGTATATGTAGGCTTTCCAAACTTCTCTATTTTTCAGCATCTGTTACTTATGTTCGGAATTTTATGTGTCACTCCTCTGTTGTTATTGTATTGTATTCATTATTACTATTGGCATTGCTAGCTTAACGGTGTTGTATATCTCCCGAATTCTTTATGAGTCATCATAATTACATGATTAATATTTTGTAATTGGTTTTCCTTTTTCGTTGTCTATATTTACATTGTAATCATGTGTCAATTTATTGCAATTCAACTCAAAAGCAACATTTATAGAACTTGGAAAAGCTGCGTTGTTCAAAATGTCAATAGCTTTAAAATCTTTGCAAATCTATTGCTATGGAATATTTAAAGTAATTTTAACATAATTTTCTTGAATATAAAAACAAAAAAAAAAAAAAAAAAAAATGTCATAAAATCTATCTGCGAAGACATTGAATGTAATTTAATATAAATCCAGCCTACAATAACACAAATATCAGAGGAGATTAAATGAGTTGAAAAATTTCAAGCGCGACAGAGTAACAAAAATGTTGACAAACAATGATGACCAAATAAAAAAGCGAAGCTGCCACCACGGCAGTAACAAAGATTTCATTGTTGTGAGAGGCAATGTCGTCTACAAGAAGATCGATGTCCAACACATTAGTGTTGGTGGTGGTAGCATAAAAGCCGTATAATTGTCTACTATACAACAAATATACAAACCTCTCTTATTCTATGCAGTTTGCGATTGTGCATGTGCGTCAACTTATAAGGGAGCAGCTTTACGAAAGTGATTTATTATCTTATGTGCGGAGGAGATTATAGAGGAGCCTTTAGTCTTGTTTATTCCCGCCCTTCTGTTTTCTCTCTCCTATCCAACTTTAAACAACTCCATAACTTGACTCGTCTCGTCAAAACTTTTAAACCGTATATTAGTCACGAGCCCGGCTTAACTAAAGTAAACATAAGCCGACCTTAAAATTGGAGAACAAAAAAAAAAAAATAAATAAAAAATAAAAATAAAAAAGAAGCAAAACAAAAAAGCAGAGTGAGATAGAGAAACAGGAGACAGGAAGAGACAAGGAGAGAAAAGCACTCATAATATTTATTCTCTCTCGCTCTCGCAGTAAGGCTTGCGAACACATTCTGTTTAAAATCGAGTTTTATATTTTGTGCGCACAGTTGCGATTAAGACGCGAATTGTAGTAGATGTTTATTGTCTTTTGGACGGGTCGCTCACGAAGGTGATACTTGGATGCGTTTATGTGCGGGTTTGTGTGCGTTTATTCAATGTAAAAAAATCCCCAGTAAAAATTATTAGAATTCCGGTGTGTGAAAATTTGTGCCTTTCATTGTTGACAAAAAATTAAAATTTGGTAGTGAAAAACATTCAGTTTTCGTCAGTTTTTTTCATTTCCAAACCAACCAATAAAGCAGCAATAACTCTAATAAATCGTTTGTCACAAATTGTGTGTGTGCGCGCGCTCCGACAAACAATGTGCAGTAGAAAATGTTTTCGCATGCCTACGTTAGTCATACTCGGTGTCATTTTCACGATCGTATTGGTCTTCATCACCGGCATAACGCTCACCAACAGTATCAATATATCGAATATAGTGAAATTGCGCGAAAAAGTCGCCAGCGATTCGGCGGCGGCGAACAGTCCAAATGCGGCACAAACACGAGCCGCCTTATTCGAACAACAGTATTCAACATTGCAACAACATCATTTATCGCGTAGCGATCTGAATTACATTACCGCCAATCATCCCAAGAATTTACAGCGTTTTAATTTGCCGACGGGGCCGCCATTATCAACGCAACAACAGCAACAACAACAGCAACACCACCAGCAGCAGCAGCAAACGTCAATAGCGGCGGCGGTCGCACCAAATAAAATTGTCATTGAAATTGGTATAAGAAATTTTAGTACAAATGCCAACAGAGACGCGGGCCCCTCGCCGTCATCTTCAGCATCGGCAACGGTGGTGGAGCAGGTAGTGGCGCCTTTAAGTGGCGCCATTATCGATGGTAACATTGAGTCAATATCAGTGCCGGCCACCGGTGAATTGCAAAAGCATTTAAATGATTCACTGGCTACAGTTTTTGGAAGAGTAGCGGCGGCGGCGGCGGCGGCACACAATGCTCAAACAAACAATGAAACGTCAACAAATTCAACAACATTAAATTTAATGGCAACATCATCGCCGTCATTGTCATCATTAACATCGACATCAACAAAAAAAACAACAACAACAACAACAACAAGCTATCCCTTATGGCCATTAAATGCCATTTCTACTACATTAGAATCATTAACAACAACATTGTCAACGACAATATCGACGACATCGTCAACGTTAGCCATCAACGAAAACCACGAAAGCTTTTTAAATAATTCCGCAAATTCTTGGTTAAAATCAACATTTAACGTGTCTTTCCCAAATCAATTAAGCATCGAGGATCATAATCCGGCCATGATTGATTTTGAAAAGCGCAACTACGTTAAGAAGGTATGTGTGCGTGTGACGCTTGATCTGATCGCTACATTTAAAAACTTTTAACATTTTTTTCTTTTTCCCGTTTAACATTTCTTTTTTTTTTTTTTTTTTGCTTTAGAATACTTTGTTTTTAATTTTTTTTTTTGTTTTTTTATTTATTTTCCATTAATTACTCACTAATGCGGATACTTCTAATATTGCTTTTCATATCTGCCGGCACAGAGTAGATTAACTTTATCATTTCGTATGCGCACTTCATAAATGTACGCAACGGAAACTTTATAAATATATACACACATACACATACAAGTGAAACAAAATTGTTAATATATCCTATAGGGTATAATAAGACATACGAGTTCAACTTTATAAATATAATTAATCTTCCTCCAGTACAGTGCATACATTGTATATCTTTCTATGCACATATGAGGACTTTTTAAAGTTTTTGGTTATTATATACATACGTAAGCCCTAAGAAATTTATGTAACAAAGTTTAAAAAAACTTTGTAGCATTCATGAGAATAAGAAGCAGCTTTAAATTACTTAAGAACTACTTACTGACGGATGTGGGCAAATTCCATGTTATAAACTCTTAACCAATTAAGAATGTTTTAAAGCAAAAACTCAAGTACATTGGGTTTAGGCCGAGTACTTTGATGCCTACCTTGCGCGTGATCCTTTTATTTTTATTTATCTCTTACTTCTTTTGCAAAAAGAAAAACTACAGCCAATTTGTTGTACGAGTATGTATGCTGCATGGTACATGAGCTTAAAAAGTTTCAATTGATAACTCGATCGATTTAAAGGCACTCAACTTACCTAGTATTTCCTATTACGTCCAAACAAATTGATGCCGATAAACGACGAAATGTCAAAGATGACTTCAGCTACTTTGTAGTTCGATTCAGTATAGGCAAAGTTAAGTTAAAGTCTCATTTAAAAATTCAAATCGGCGTATAAGCTTCATTTCAACCGTTTGAAAATCGTGCCAATCGAACATTCATTTGAATCCTGTCTTTGCTCTAAACTAATAAATGTTGCTGTCAATGCTTATCAATTATTTCTGTATACCTGATTAACTGGTCATCATCTTTTGTCGTGTTTGTCCCCTAATTGAGATACCAATGACCTCAGCTACATTAATCATAATTAATCAGCGATCTTCTGAATCTAAGTCATAGATGTACCTCCAATCCTTCATTGGCGGATTGCCGTTCTTGGATGTGATAGATGCGTACACGATCACCTTTAACCGAGACCAACGCATTTTAAATACTATTATTCCCCAACACGTTCGCCGCAATACGAAAAAAGTCTCTTGCACGTAGCATTTTTTTTCAATATGAATGAATGAAGAATATATTCAATCGCAAAAAAGTTTCTCAAGTTTTTTTTTTTGCTTTTCGGAATAAGCAAAATAAGTCCACTTTTATGAGGTAACTGAATTAAATCATTTGATTAAATGTTTTGGAATCGATGGAGCGTTTCCATAAACGACAAAAGCTGACAACACAACGATATATATATCGATACTTCACATAACTGAGGCGAAGAGAGAGTATGATAATGATAACTACAACAACAATAAACGAAAAGAATCTGAACAAATGATAAAATCATTTTTACATATACACATAGGGCATTAAAAAATGGTCAATTTATCGGTTCTCGGGAAAGTTTAATGTTCTGAATGAGTTATCAAGACTTTAATCATGAATTCGGTAAACCAAGAGACAAACAATCACGCTTAAGTGAAGTGCGTTCATTATTCTTATCGCGAATGGATGGTGATAATGAGGTTTCTGGTGGAGTGCAATTAAATGGATTCCACTTTGTACGCGTTTATGCGGCATCTGATGCATCAGCACATAACATGTTGTAACAAAATCCGTCTTAAAACTAACTTAAGGGAAGTCAAGCAAATTGGAAAATTCTACATCAACAAGTGGTCGGAATAAATTTTACATTAATTTGTTAAACGTTGTTGTTGTATTGCGTAATTCGACTTAGTTGGTGACGTATTCATATAATTATTTTCACATGTTCATTGTTTCTTCAGGTTTCTTTTTTTTGCAATCAATTCTCTATTGTCTGGATTATGCTCGTCTTCAAGCTTGCTTGGAGAACTCGAATCGAACTAAGTGTGAGTTATTGCACCTTCGAAACTCCCAATATAAGATGCGTTCAAAGGTTGTACCATAATTACGTTCTCACGTACGATCCTTAATTCAAATTTCTTATTACTAATATGAAGGTTGCACTTGGTTGCGGTCCAAAACGTTTTTAAATGTACAGCCGTATTCTGGCATTACGATGATGAGTTATTAGTCGTAAGAGAAAATAATCCGTTTTCTTATCATTGTTCTTGTGGCTATACATCAAATTTCGGAGTGATAAGCGCATTAAAATTCTTTTATATCGAATTGTTTATAAAATAAGATACCGAAGTCACAAAAATTACAAAGAAACAACTAAAACTCCTATGGTGGGCCTACACTACCCTATCACGCTTCGCTTCATACAGTTAGCCGCATGACAACTTAGCAAAAAAAAGCATTATATGGGAAGTGGTCGAAAAGGCGATCCGATTGCAATCATTTTCAATAGGGTTCGTATTTGGTCCAAAACACGTCAGTGCACCAAATGTCATCAAAATATGTTAAAAATTGTGGCCTGTTGGTTGAGCAAAAGAAGACAAGACAAACAGCAGACAGATGGGCAGATGGACAGATAAATTTAAATAAACAAAATTACTTTCGGAATCGAGCGGTATAATGAAAGGTGGGTCTACCTCAAGTCTTTTTGGGTGTTGCATACATGCGCATTAATTTAATACAATCTCGTACCACAAGTAGTGTAGGGTATGGGAACAGTCTTGCGATTCGTGGCATCTTGCTGATGTTGCTCAGAATACGGTTCGAATTTACACCGTATTTGAAATTCTTCTTTCTCCCTCTTTTTATATCTTATTTTTTTCACTTATCGAGACTCAGACTCCTCAGAGCGCCTTCAGCATAAAGTCTTGAAATTATGAAAACAATTCTAACGGATATTAAAAAACCTCTCAATATCCATAGTTGGGCAAAATATTTTACCCTTCAAAATGCGTAACAGTTTTAATATTGCAGGTGCTACGAACAACTTCTGCCTGCATTACAAAAACATTCTAATTCGCAATCCGAAGTTCGTCTTCCATGCATGCATGCATCCAAAGAGAATAAAATTTTATTATTTGCTGTAAAATTACAATTAACTTGAAATGCGCAATCAATTTCTCCCAAAACAAATTACGTGCGCGCTACCCTTTCAGCGTCGAACTACTGCGAGCGTAACTACTGCTTTCATACTTAAATTCTGATCTTTTACACGCCAAAAACAAATTCAAATAAATCTCGTTATGCTTTTGTAATAAGGATTTAACCTTTAAACACAAAAAAAAAAAAAAAAAAA
This sequence comes from Glossina pallidipes, assembly GCA_000688715.1. NCBI lineage: Eukaryota > Metazoa > Arthropoda > Insecta > Diptera > Glossinidae > Glossina > Glossina pallidipes. The sequence continues at coordinate 1,542,809 of KK499770.1, forward strand.
AAAAAAATAAGAAAAAACTATTATATAATAGATTTTCATTTATTCTCACATACTAATCGTGCAGATGAAGCTTTCAGTTATGTTGCATGACTAGATGACTAGATCTTGGAAATGCTTTGTTTGTCTACAATCGACCTTTGATTTTTTCAACACAATTCTTTATGCAAAAATTGAACTTCTCCTTATTATTATTATTATTATTATTATTATCGTACTTACTTAAAACTATTACACAATTAATTATTTGAATATTTTTGAAGAGGTATTAAATGCTCTCTCTCTGGTTCCTAAAGTAGAATTTGAAATTAAGCTTTTAATTATATTATTACCTTCAAGCAAAATTACGTGAACAACATTCGTTAACGGTATTTCTTAACAACTTTTCACTTATACTCTTTGGTGGGACTACTCTTCGTACTTGATTTTTCAATTTCTTTTCGTAACAGTAATGTTGCTTTGCGCACTCGTTCAACTTTGCAAATTAATCCTCAAACTTTTTTCTATCATTATCGGGGCTTACATATATATCAGGACCGCAAATATTCTTTGCTAGGAAATTGCTCACAACTTGATTAGCGCCGAAGCGCTTTTTTCTATAAAGCCAGCATATGTGTGCTGGCTTTGCGATTAATTGATTGCTACGAAAAGCAAATAAAGAGCTTAACTTAACTTTACGGACTGCTTTGAGGAAGATTATGGAACAATGTTAACTACTTAATAGAGCTCTATTGACTCTTTGGAACATAGATAACAAATAGTTTCACCTTTTCAGCGTCATTTAAAGCATACGTTGTTTCATTTTTATTAGCAAATTTATTGAAATATAATTTTTTTTTAACTGCGAAAAAATCAGTTTATTTCAATTAAATTTAATTATTTTTTTTAAATTTATTTTTACTTCCGTAAGAGTAAAGATTAGCCGAGTAGGGTAAGGAGCGCGACTGACAAGTCAATATTCAGAGAGTGTGACTTTGGCCGTAAATATTGTTCGAGTGTTCAGTCGGTAAAGACGTAACACTAACTGATTAGGCAGAGACGTAACACTAACCTCTAGGCCGCCGCCATCTCGCCATGTCATTCCCTTTTTTCATTTCTGTTTATTTCTGGCCGTCACCGTCTGGCATTAATCATTAAAAAAACAAAAAAAATTTTTTTACCTCTGGTGTACATATATAGATATGTCTTCGCATAGTTCTATAAGAAAAATTGCTATATTCATTGCGAAAATCAAGCGAGTTTATAATGATAAGCTTTCCAAGTAACGGATCGATCAATGTTCAAGCTATATCCGATGCGAATAAACCTTTGAAAAACAAGTTACTTGCACTACCTGCAAATCGTAGATCCCAATAAAGCATTTCTGAAGAAAACGTCGGCGCAACTTTTACATTCCAACTGATCGGTCGCACACTTGTTGTGATAGATACGTAAATTTATACTAATTGTGTGTAAATGGTTTTGGAAAATATTTGTACAAAATTTTATTTCCTTATTTTGTACAAGTCCTTAGTTATGCAGTTACTTGCCTATGTGGAATGTATTTGCTTACTCCTGCTACAGTTCTACATAATCTTGACGAATACTTGCTCTAAGTTTCAGATTAATATTTGTTGCAACTTGAAAGCCGCCTAATATTTGGCAATTTTCGCTCATTTATATGCTGCATTTTCGCCACGAATTAGGAGGAGTTATATGCGTTAATCTTCATACAGATAGATCGAGTTTACATTTGCAAATTTTATCTTACAAAGATAACAGCTAGAGTGTTGTATATTCGCTTTAGTCAGAAGTGTGCTCTACCATAGAGAGAGATTATAATTATGTATTGGTGAATGCCAATTTTACTTGGCTAAGTTGAATTTGGAGACACATTTTGTCCTATCCACGAATATATGTATTCTGAATGAATTCAAACAAGTTCGGTTCGGTTCGGTAAGAGAAATTTAGGTTATAGAATAAAACCGAAGGATGTGAAGTTACATTTACCTATAACTAGCAAAGCTCGAAGCTAAAATTTTTGTCTAGAGCTTGGCTAACCTGTTAACCCAATTCTGTTAAACGAAGTCTCGGGGGCGGATTTAAGTCAAGATATAGTTAAAAAATAGATTTTTTCAGGAATTTTTTTAAAAAATATCATAAACAAAACATGTCTTTATCTAAATTAATTAATTTTTGAAAAGAATAAATTTGTACACTATGGTATAAATGAGGTTGATAAAGCGAAAGTTTGCTGAGCTGTTCTGGGGATGTTTCATAATCTTACAAAAACCGTGTCATCTTCATTTGAAAGCACTGCCTGTAAGCTGTACGCAACTGTATAAGTTGTCACACTAAGGCTTATATAACGGCGCGTCTAGTCTAGGAGAGCTTCGAATCGCAATTAAGGAAAAGTGGGGATAGGATACTGCAGTATTTTCGAGGGCAGAATAGAAGTTGTTATCGTGGCCAAGGGGTGGTAATACCGCGTATTAACACATGTTTTCTTTACCAATGTTGTTGTTTTATTATCTTTTAAGACCTGCTTTAAATCGTGGAAAGAGACGTGCGCTTATGGGTATTTTTATTGCACTATTAATAGTGTAATGATTTTGAGCGTCAAGGGTTGTGTTTTTCAAGAGATAAACAGTGTGTACTTTACTTAAATTTAAGATACTTTTGTTTAGAATCGAAGTGAAAATGTAAGGCGTGTTTGCTCTCGAGTGTAGGTTCTTCAAAAGACAGGCAGTTATATGTCAAAAAATAAAATTTCGTGGAAGACTATGCTCCTCGTGATTAATTCAAAAGGTAAAGCGGTTAAATCCTTACCAGTGACACGCTACGATATTCAAAGCCTTGATAGAAAATATGCGAAACAATAACATCGACGATAAGACTGAATATCCTTGATTGCAACTAGGCGTTTAAAGTTTATTCCAATCAAATGAGATCATCCCTAAGGAATTCTATTGCTTAGCAAATTGTTGCAATTGCGTGAAAAAGGGGCGTGATATACTAACAGTCATGATATCGTAAGTTTTTAGTATGCAGGAATTCGGCTCCATATCGCAAAACACGCTCAGGAAATGCTTACAGATCTAACCTGGAAGTTAGCAAAACATTGTTTTGGAGGCGGTAATGGAAATCAAGTTTTTTTTGATCAATTTAGGAGGGCATAAAGAAAAAGTTGTCGAAGATCTGTCTATAAGACCATAAATTAAATCACGCAAATAAAATAAATTTTAATGAACAAATTATTTTATCTTTAACAATTCCGGATAAGGTATCCTTTAGTCGCACCCACCGTTCTTGCAAGCGATACTATTAACCTGCAATTATTTTTTACTAACTAATTTTCATTCTTCGACAAGATATTATTAAATGGCTTTCGAAAGAAATTTTCCGCTTTTCTTTTCTGTCAAATCGCTTGAATTATTTATTATGACTTGTAAACGCTATAGACAAGTCTTAACCTCCGGCCAGCATATTTAAAGTAATAGAATTGAGTTTATTATTTAACAGTGGTCTGTTATGTGCTTAACTGTCTTCTTTAATGATAATCGGTGAATGTCTTTGCTAGTTAAACTCGAAACCCTTTACTTTTCATGTTTGTATCGTTGTTTGTTGTTGTTGTTGTTGTTGTTTTTTTTTTTGTATTTCTTATATTTCGATGCAATCGCATTTTGTTTTGTAGTTTCGTTTCCATGAATATTCATTGAATGAATTATGAGCGCGATTAAATCGCGTATTGTAAAATAATTTTGAAATTTATTATATGCGAAGTTCACGTATGCGTATATGTAAGAAAGTTTTCATTATTGTTACTGTTGTTATTGTTGTTGAAGTGTTGATTTCAATTTATGATTTCTCAACCGTTATCCAGAGCACGAAGGTAATGTTTTTTGAATGCTTTTTCCTTTACTACTTGCTTTTATTAACACTTTCCGATTTCTATATAGTAAAAAGGTATCCCGGAATAATTTGTTATTATGTTTTTAATAAAACATTTGAATTCTTACTATTTTCTGTATGAGTCAATCACACGAACATTTTTAATCAAATTAACATCAAATTTATTCTTATAAAAGATTCGAAATGGAAATTATCAACGATGTCAAGTTACGTGGCCTTTACGTGGGTCATTTATATCGTCTCGATTACTAATGAATTTTTCAAGTAATAACTGCCTGATTTCACAGGCATTGTTTTTTAATAAACGTACGCATGCCTTCCGCGTCCATTTGAAGTCATAAGGCTTTTCAAGTCATTCTAATGTAATTTTGAAGGTATCAGTTCACTTCGGGACACCCTATAGATGTACTTTACAAAATTCAAGACAATATTACCTTTTTGATTGTATAAAGTTGTACGTATGAACCTACTGCTTATTCAGGTGATAACTGTTTATCTTTAACGAAAAAAAAAACAAAAAAAAAAAAAAGGAAAAAAAAGTGCATTTCTTAAAGAAGAAAAGTGTTTGTTGGAAGAGTTGAGTTATCTTAAAACGGACAAAGAAGAAAATTACCATTATTTTATGTTTAGCATTAACGGGGCGCTAAAGCATACGAAACAATCTCTAACAACGCATCAGAGCCCTGAGGCATTTAATATTTAACATGTTCGGTTTAAATGCAGATCATATCTTTAAGGGATAAACATTTCAGAATTTAGTACGATAAGTTTAAAAAAAAATGTAATACATTTTCTTTTTTATTTTTTTTTTTTTTTGTTTTTTTTTTTTAAGTCTATAATTTTCTCTTTTCTTCTCTAACCCGTCAATTTGGTAAATTAAAAACGAATATGGTACGACACTTTACCGCACTTATGCATATTATACGATAAAAGTATAAAAAAAAAAAAAACATTTCTTTCATAAAGCAGAAGAAACAAAACAAAAACACGCAAGAAAGAAGTTTTTGGCCTAAAACGAATTTTTCTTTTACTTGCTACATTTATATTTTTATTTATCGGTAAACGAGGTTTTTCATGAAGCTCGCCTTTTATTAGGTATGCGGGGTAACACTTTCCTGATTGCATTTCGAAAAGTTGGATTTTCCAAAACTTGAAATTTGAATCATTAACGCATCCATTATGACAAATAGAGGTGATATTGTTCCTGCTAAGAAAGATGTCCCGATGAAAATGTACATCCGTCACAATCACGACTTCCCTGCATTGCTTAGGACGAGCCTATACGCAAGCAAGTTGGACTGTGCACAGTTGGTGCATTCTCGGTTGAGGATGTCTGATTAATGAAATCACTCCTTGTCGCTTTTAGTGATCTTTCAATCATCTTAGGAATACACTAATAATGTGCCTAGAAAAACCATACGAAGTAAATGTTTCATGGAACGTCTTCCTAGTGTTTTCGAAACTGAGTAGAATATCAAAATTAATTAATTTAAAAAAATGTAAATTTCTCTTTAATAGCATCTTGCATAAAACTTTCTTTTCAGCAACTCAATCCTTTAGCCAACAACGTAAAATACGGTGCAATTTCGTCGAAATTGTTTTTCTGAATAAGAAATTTTTTTGAGTTATCTAAGAATTCATCCCAGAGTTGTCTGTTATGTAATTCACAAATTCAAATTATATCAATCGCCGATGCAACCTTGCACTTAATGAAGGGTATATCCAGGTGTCTGTAAATTCTTTAACGAAACTTTTAATTCAATGCTTTGCTTCAACCTAATGCTAAAATGTGGACACCGAACACGAATTGGAACAAAAAATTCGATTAATTTGCAAAAGTTGTGCAGGGATAATAAATAAACAAATGATTTTGACAAAATAGAATTGGAAGCAATCTTATGAGATAACATCAAGCGAAATAGTAAAATAAATTAGTCATCCTCCCCTTTTCAGAACTCTAGCTTTTCTAATCTAGAATTACATTGGAAAACTGTTCCCCGCTTCTATCTAAAGTTCAGAATTGATATCCGAATACACGGCCATAATGATGTGTGAATGTCTTCCGGCGGCTATTAACTAGGAATTTGCCATTCGAAATTCGAAATTTTGAGGTTACAGTTGTTCGTGGTGGACCAAAGTCTCATCGAGAGCGCAACATTGTCAACTCTTTTTTATGTTTTTTATCGCTTCGTTAGACACACAATTTGTGCAGCCGTTGATGGTATTGCTCACGGGACCAATCTATTTGCTATAACACTTATGGATTTAATGCTTACATTTAACTATAAGCGATATTTGATTGAGAAGAGAGAACGAAATCCGCATATTGCGATAAAAGAATTTTGAATCTTTCAGGATCCGAAAATTTATTTTTGGAATGTTTATACTAGTACTTCTTAAGTATTGCATAAGTATTTCTAACCTTTCTAGCATTTGCTTCTTATTATTATGAGGTCGAGTAAAAGACAGGGGAAAGGAAAATTGGAAAGGCTGAGTTTGAGTTTTGTTTTTCAACTGGTTTTAATTGTACACCCAATTCTCTTTTTACGCGATTTTTTTTACACGTATTTTCTGGGAACGTGTCTATCGTGTAAAAAGAGAATTAGGTGTAATTGTAATACGGATTTCAAAAGAAAAAAGCCCAGGAATGTTGCAAACAGTTGACAAAAACTTATAAACTTCGTATGGTGCGTGTGCGTATAAGAAGTGAAAACCAATAGCTATAAGAAGGATAATAACGCGTAACATAATAGCAACAACAACAACAACAACACAACTGTATTTTTATAAATATTTTAAATATGTTATTAATTTGTGTGTAGAGTTTCCTGTTTTCTTTTCTTTTTTGTTTGTTTGTTTTTGTAACAGCAACAACATTAGCAAAAGCAATATGAATATTTTGCATTTTTCTTTTTTTTTTTTATATATAAATTGTAATAATATTCATTCACTTTGTTATTCGGGAATTTACACATTTGCTCTCATACCTTATATCGTTTGTTGAATTTTTTTTTGTTTTTGTTTTTGTTTTTTTTTTTTTTTTTTTTTTTTAACACACGTATATCACAATATAATAAATTTTTACATATATTACACATATTTTTTCCTCTCTTAATCGTGCATATGTAAAATTATTCATGTACATAGGTATATGTATATACCTATGCACACACGTACGCATATTAATACGCATACACGCTCACATTATTTTCTTGTTCTCGCCAGTTATGTTTTACATTGGTAACAACAATCATTTATTGTGCCATGTTGTTCTTGTTCTTGTTGCTGTTATTGTTGTTATACTTAAAACTGTGTTTATTAGCCTTTGTGTGGCATTATTAACATAAACAGGAATTTCTGTTACCGGTGCTGTTCCTCTGTTTCCACTTTTTTTTTGCTTTTGTTTTTTTTTTTTTTCTTTTCTCTCTTTTTAACTTAACTTAACTTTTGCTTCTTCTTTAGTAATATATATTTTGTCTGCCTGATGATCTCCGCTAGTGTTAGTTGCAGCAGCGTACACTTTTAAAATGACTTCAGTAGTTGTTGTTTTTTTATGATATGTGTTTCACTTAAAATAACATATTTTTCGTTAAATATATATTAAGTTCATTAGGGGACGCCTTGAATATCTAAAAGGTGGAATTCATAGCTTATTTTGTTATTGCTGTTTATTTTGTACTTGTCTTTTTCCATTGAATATAAACATTAATTATAGCCAATTTTCTTCTTTAAATAAGTGTATTAAGGAATATTAAGATTCAAAGAGCAGGTGCTTTAATGTCTGTCCTCACGAAAGATCTTGTAAAGATTTCAAATTGTTTCTAAGTTTACATGACTTGAATCTATGCCCAATGCGTTTCCCTTTTCTTTCAGGGGAACACATCGTGTTAACTTATCCGAACTTTAAAAACGTCTTAGAAAGCACAGTAAGCAGTCTTTTCCTCTAACCCTTAATACTGTTTTAAGCAAAACTAAAGTAAGTTCCAATTCACGGCCATTATAATCGCTTGGCAAATGCATAAAACATTTGAACTTAGTAAAGGTGACAGATGAGAGGAGTGAAAAGAACACGCGAATCTTTGAGGATCATTGCGAGCATTACTCCGAAAATCCAGCATTTTGGCAACGAACCACATGCTAATAAGATCGTTATGTCTTAGATATTGACTGACTCTGGCGTTCATATCGAGTAAACAGAATATTTTGATCTCTATAATCGCACTTTTTTACTTGGGTTTTATTGGTCCGTTAATTAGCCAAATTTTTGCATTTAACCTATGCATCAATACGAAGTCTTACACGGAGTCCAACAGGCGACTGTTGCGTGTGCAATTAATTGAGGCTGACGACTTTAATGAACTGTAGATTTTTTATAATTAAAAAAAAAAAAACCGTAGCAGCCAGTGGTGACTGTGATCGTTCAATTGGAAGAATTAAATGTCTGCGACATGCGGTTCGGTCACGGCAACGCAACATACGGCACAGAAAGTGAGAAATTTCGAATCATTTAAGAAGCAGTTCCCAGCTAGTGAATTATTCAATATTTAATGTTGCTCACCACTTTTTTGTTCTTTCCTCTACAGAATGTTGGATTTTTTATTAATTTTATGCATTTGCAATGTGTAGAGAGATAAGTGATAAAGAATTTCCAAGGTATACGTACAAATATAAATATTCTTTATTCGCATGAGACTCCGTCGGGATTGCATCACATATATCTATCTATTTGGTATTGCCTGAGCTTCGAACTACACCACACGTACTTTATAAATAACCGAAGAAAATTGAGGAAACAAATTTTTTTCTACGTAAAAGTTTGCTAACGCAAACAATGGTAGTTTTTCGCTTAGCTGATAGAGAAAAAATTTACATATTATTTTGAGTTGAAGCAATTTCAGCCAAATTCATGTTGATCAAGAGTTTTTACACGTGACGGGTTTTCTATTGGAAAAGTTGGAAAGTCATTGTGATTGTGTACTCAGCGAGTAATGATGTCACGAACGAACTTTTCGCTCATTTTCTCGTTTAAATTTATAAAAACTAACCATTCGGTTGCAACAAATTGTCTCACACAGGGGATGCCAAAAGTTATTAATAATTTTTTAAAGAGAAAAACGCGGATCAGTATTTCGCGCAAAAAAGAATCTCCTTAATCGTACGTTTTAACTACTCACCAACTGTCTAATGAAGCGAGTGGATTTTTTTAAAATATTAATCTGAAAAAAAAAAAAAGGAAATCGCGTCTATTTTTCTCTGGTCTTATGAATCTACAGTTGAAGCTTCAAAAGAGAATCCAGGCACAGGCTGATTGCATGGTTGAAAAAACATATTCAGCATCGAGAACAACGCGTTTAACGCTACGTTTACGGAAGACCGTCAAATTGACGAGTAAGTTTTGTTAATCGTCACAATCGCAAAAATTAATACAAGAAACCGAAATTCACACAAATTCACACAAACATTCCTTGCTTGATTAGGAATACGAGATTACAGAATTGATGCGATCTATTCCCAGCCGCACTCACAAGATAAAGTCCAAGAACACTAACAATTTTTTCATAGTTCCGTGTATTACTTTCAATTCTGTGAAGATATATTTCAAAATCTGTGATCCATATGTAGATTAGGGTCACTTTTATGCTGAGTCTAGAAATGCTTTCAATCGACTTACAATAATTATTAAATAAAATTCGATCCAACGTATTTTAGATTTGCGAATAAATTGGAAATAAGTTTGAATTAAAATTTTGTCGATTGCAATTTTTAATAATTTATGACAGAAATTGATACTTTGGCATACTAACTAAGCACTGAAAAAAAGGAATCGTGCGATTTTCGTTCTCCCGCAACATCAGTCCGCAGCAAGGCTGCAGGGAAGACTTCTGATATTTTATGACGAGAGAAATGGTTTACGGTTTTTAACGATCGGCCTTGCCCAACTAAAACGTGTTAACTTGTTTCACTTTATACATTCTTTTTCTATTTTTTTGCCCCCTTTTTCTTTACCGTTAAAAAGGATTATTATATTTATAGCGCATGCATTCGATTTATTCAGTATGGTATTTAAGCATTTAAAAAATTTTTATTTTCATCACAGTAAGTATATATAAATTATGACATGTAAGTCGCTCATGAAAATGTGCATAGAGAACATGGCTAACCGCATACATATGATCCGTGTAAACAGCAAGAATCGATTAAATCATGTCCATCTGTCCGCCGATTTGTTAAAGTTTTGTTTTAGTCTCTCAAAAACTTTCCCAAAAAAATCAACTTGATCTCTTAACATTACACCTAATTCTCTTTTTACACGATAGATACGTTCCCAAAAAAAGACGTGTAAAAAAAAAAATTCGTGAAAAAAGAGAATTAGGTGTAAACAATATTAAAAAGTTCTTGTTAGAGTTCACTTAATTTATTTCGTGCTTACACATTTTAATTCATTAAATATTTTATAAAAAATAATTTGTACTTTGGAAAAAGGGAATTATATCTGAAATTCTCTTTGCTCTGTGAGATTCAAGAAAAATTCCTGGAATATTAAAAGTCGTGTTAAAACAAAATAATTCGTGTAAAAAAAGAAATATTTTTTCGTTTGAACTCGTGTTAAATCAAATTCGTGTAAAAAGAGAATTAGGTGTATTTTGTTGCAAGGGATATTGAGCGCGCAAATATAAGGCAAGATTGAAAACAAAAGTGATACAATTACATTTAATAAGAACAGATATGATTTATGTTGCTCAGTGTGCTGCCCTTCACAATTTCATATTTTTGTTGAAAGTTAGTTCGTTGTCTATGCAAAGCATTCGCTTTACAAAGGAACTTTTTGTCGATAGGACAGGGATAATCAATCTCTAAACAGGGATAATCAATTGTTTCTATCGAGAGAGGAACTTTGTTCTCCTGCAACTTCCATAAAAATATCAAAATTAAATGCAATTAATTCCTCTTCGTTTAACTATCGCTCGTTGCGATTACACCAAGTATGTAAGTACACGAACGTTAATGGCTATCATACGAATCAAACGACATCTTGTTTAGATAACAAGCAATGCTGCCATAAACGCTTAAATGCGGTAATGCCATACGAAGCTTAAAAACTGCTTAGCAGATTACATTTACAGTGCTGTCATAAAATTTGAATTTAATGTTTGGGCATCAGGTGATTCTCTCCAAGTTGAATAAAATAATGGGTTTCCTTTCTCCTTTTTCGTTTTTTATTTTGGTTTTCGTTTTTCTGGTTTATATATGTCTGAGGAAGCTGGAAGGCGTTTTACCACCACCACGATTAGATGAAGGGATAAATTAAGATTATTATGTCGTCTTATATACGCAATCGATTTGTTTCACTGTTCGCTTAAGGATGCGTGTATGGTTGATCCTTTTCGATTGCACTTGAGAATGAATTAAATTTTAATATATAAGCAATTAATATAAAGTTAAACGCTTTACTTATTGAGCTTAAAACTTGCCGAACCTAAATAATGATAATTCAAAATTTACTTCATAGACAAAAACAATGACTTTATTTCTTGGTTTGAAATTGCACTCCCTTACCATGCATATACTTAATTTAAACCAAAGTAAAATCTGTATATATGTATATATGTATATATGTATATATGTATGCATGCATGTATGTGTGCGTGTGTGTATGTATGCCTGTGAAAAGCATTAGTACAAGGAGATATTTTACAAATAACACCATCAGCAACAACAACAACAACAACAAGTACAACATCAGTACGATTGATTATCTTGTGCATGTTATGTCGATATATTCGTATCGATCTGTTCATACCTACATTCATATGTAAAAATTTAAACTACAGATATAAGCTTATATGTACATATGTTTCTATGACGGTGTATGAATACAGATTAGTTATGGAGTTGAGATGCTTCGATGCGTAAATTTACTGTTCGGGTTACTGTTGTTGTGTTCTTACTACATATAAACTATCGAAAAAATGATGATATACTTATTTGATCGTTGCATTTAGAACACTTGATAAATTAAATATGAGTAAGAAAAAGTTAACATATTACAATATATATGATGTTTTGGATTGAATTGATGTTGAAGAGAACTTCAACTTTATTCATTACTGGTGTATGAAGTGAAACGCAATTAATCTACACAAAATGAGACATAAGTTTGTTTTACCCGCTTACGTCTGTCCGTTGGTTTGACAGTTGAGATAGAGCGCTGACTGCAATTGATTATTGGAAATGGATTGAAGTTAATTGCAAAAGAATGTCAAGAGGAACACAAGGTAAGCAAAAAAAAAAAAGAGATGTTTTTCTGGCAACTTATGAACTGTAATATATTAGATACAATATATGGAGCAAGTGAAGTGTCATATTAAATATTCATGTCGTGCGGTAAACAGTTTTATTGACCCTGCAAAAGGTTAACGATATTTGTCGATGAACCCTAAGTAAAGGGTATCTAAGATTCGCACTAATGCTCTGCCCGCTATGGCTTTCCTACTTGTGGTTTCTCTTTTATATTTTGTATGAAAATTTTAGATCTTTGTGTTTGCTAACTAAGTACGTATGCATGTCTGCATGTTTGACTGACGGTTGAGAATAATGTTTGGTAAACTTGTTCTGTTGTTTTACATGGATTCAATTTTTTTTTTTTTTTTGTATTCTTTATTCTTTTCTATACGTATGTATGTATGTATGGATATATGTTTGTACGTATGTGTGCATGTATGTATATATATATGTATTTATGTATGTATGTATGTATGTATGTATGAATGTATGTATGGATGTATGCATGTATGTATGTATGTATGAGCGTGTTTGAGTACTGCATGTGCGTTCCTCTCTAACGAAAAGCCTGAAGAATTTCTCTAAACTCTAAACTTGGATTCCTTGTATAGGTTATAGTACAAAGTGCGTGTATTTCATGAGAATTTCTTTTGCTGCCTGTGACTTCCGTTTAATTAAAACGTGGAAAAAAAAAAGAAATATTTAAAAACGACGCTAAATGTGTACAAATCAATGTGTATTCTTCATTGCATCTTTGCTTCGTTTTTTTGTTTTTTTTTTGCTTTAGGCTTGTATTAGTGCAGAGATATTAGATTTATCCTCTCAGTTAGCATTTGTCCCATCGCAAACATTTAAGTATTTAAATTATTGATGATATATTTTCTCTGTGTGCCTGTGTCTGTGTCTGTCCGCCTTTTTGTGATAGCAATGAAATTACATTTTAACATGCTATTGCATTGTGGTTAACAACTTTAAGTGGATTATGTCCTTTAAATATGTATGTTTTTACTGAAATCTTTGTTTTATTTTCTATTTCAATATGATTTGATGTAGGATGCCAGGATATTTGCTAAAACCTTATGCCGTTTGTGAGATTTAATGAAAATTTGAAAAAAACCAAAAAGTTCAATTTTATTGAAATTTACATCTCTTCGACAATAATCTAAAAACTCAATATTAATTAATTAATTGTTATTGACATGTATGTGATGGTGAATTTTTTTCCTTTTCCTTTTCTTTTTCTTTTACATTTTTTTTTTTTCTTTTTACGATTACTTTGATGTTGATTTTATAGCTTGAGCTATAAGTTGAGGTGTTAGAGTGCGGTAAGGCAGACCATCATTATGTACTCTACATCACTTCGTTTATTACAATCGAAATTCAACTATCTAATAAAAGATCTGGATAGGATTTAAAAAAAAAGAATCCAATTTGCGTTGGTATCTGTGTGATATTTTTGAGTAAAATCGATTTAATTTATTTCGTTTTGTTCAATTCTTAGTTTAATTTCTACTCTATGCTGATATAGGTAAAGCGACAGCGCTGGCACACGGGTAACAAAGAACAAAGACAAAGAAAGAACAAACAAGAGAGAGATAGAGAAAGAGTTGATTATTTTAGCGTTGTCGTCATCTTCGTCTTTACCGGATTACCAACTTGCAATGTGAAAATGTGATTGATTGCAAACTTACTAACTACACTTACTTGCCATGTTAAAGAACTTTATGTTCTCCCCCTTATTATTACAACCAATTCCCTTTTTACACGATTTTTTTTACGCGAATTTGATTTAACACGAGTTCAAAAGAAAGAAAATTTCTTTTTTTACACAATTTTTATATTCTAGGAATTTTTCTTGAATCTCACAGAGCAAAGAGAATTTCAGATATAATTCCCTTTTTCCAAAGTAGAAGTTATTCTTTATAAAATATTTAATGAATTAAAATGTGTAAGCGCGAAATAAATTAAGTGAATTCTAACAAGTACTTTTTAATATTGTTTACACCCAATTCTCTTTTTACACGAATTTTTTTTACACCAATTTTTGGGAACGTATCTATCGTGTAAAAAGAGAATTAGGTGGATATCGTGCTACATGCAAGCTTTCTTTCTTATAAGAATCGCTATTACGAAGGGGTCCAAAAACTCGACCTATCACCATCGCAGTGGATTTATTTGTACGTTAAATCATAACTCCGGATCAATTTTTAACATAATACACGAAAAATTATATAAATCGGTCGGATAGGAGATTATGTTTTCTAAGACGGAGAAAGAAATTTCAAATATTGTCGCATTATAGCATTCGAATTTTCCTCTTCCCACATTTAGTTTGCCAGATAGCTTTTTTAAAACAGGGCGTAATATAGAGTGTTTTAATTGTTAGCTTTTTTTAACTTTATACAAAAAAACAAGTAAAAAAAAGAGTTGATGATAGCTTCAAAATTTTTTGAATATACGAAATGCCAAAACTTTGCCATTTATAATCTTGGATTTGTTTAGTACATAACAGCGCAATTCGGGTTACCAAACCAATTACGAAATTACGTGACCTGTAAAAAATACATTTTTTAATTTTCTTTTTCTAGTGGAGCTTATTTTTCTATTCACTAGATAGGTTAATAGACAGACAAAGGACAATTCTCATGCTGGTCATGAGCAATTGCTGGCATTGTTGAGCCCATTTGCTTTCAAAGTGATCGCTTGGCCCAAATGTGGTACGTTGAATGTAAGCGGCTTTCGATTCCCCTTAGACGGTAGTCATGAATCTTATGAACTTATTATCATCGAAATTCGGTGAACGCGTCATTTTACGAAATTCAAAAGTCAGGTGATCAACACGTCAAATACTTTCTTACAGTCGCTCCATTTTGTTCAAATTTTTGTATATCACAGGGGAAATTTAAAAAGTAAGTGTACGCGAACACTTAATCGATGAACAGTTCACTACATAAAAATCAAGAATCGTCGCAAAGTTGAGCTACAGTTACTAGAAAACGCATTAGAAAACTTGGACTTTCGAATGCTTACGCGTTGGTGGAAATGTCGGCGTTATTGTTTGTTATATATAGCCAAGTGAAAACGCTACGGTGGGTCACGGTTCATGATTAAATACCCTACACCATGCGTCGACGACTCAGATAACGACCTTTCAAAATGCCGCGTAAAAGTTGTCCGATTCGAACCATTTTCACTATTCGTTCTTGAGCGTCAGAACACGTCAGTGTTCTAAATTTTATCAAAATATTTCAAAATTGTGGGTTGAACAAAAATATACAAGACGGACAGATGGACAGACAAGCCTAGGTCGATTGAGAAAGTAATTATCAATCGATCTGTATAATAAAAAGTTAATCTATCTCAAGTCCTTCTGGCCGTTTTGTATAAAATGAATATATCTTGTATTACAAGTGGTGTAGGGCATACATAGATAGTGCCAACTTTCATTATAAATAAACAAGTTAAGACATTGTACTCGAGCAGGGCCGACCATTGTGTGCTTCATACTACAATTGTTGACCCATCTTCGGCATGAAATTCCGAACATTAAATATTGTTATCATGTGAAGGCGTATTTCTCATGAGGAGTACGAGCAGTTATTACTGCGAACGTATATATGTCCTACCAATAGTTTGTATTAATTTTCAATATAAAACATTAAAAATGAGACTTTGCTGTTATATGAAAGATTTATTTTTGGTAAGAAGCCTTATATAGAAAGTGGTGCGAAAGTGGTTCCATTGCATTTACAATTTTCTCACTCATATGCACTCACATGTATATATAAAACAGTGTGACCGATTTTTGTCGGGAATTATAAAAAGTTGTAAAACTCTTTTCATATTTAAAAATGACGAGATTTAACATCAAAACGCAGAAAACAAAAGCAATGCGGGATAAATAGTGCGGCTAATCAAGACATTTTCATCGATGATGCCCAAATAGAGCAAGTAGAGCAAGTTAAATATCTTGGCATTATCACAAACAAAAATCTGAAATTTTAATCACGTTTTGATTACATCTGCAAAAAAATACCACAAAAAAAAAAAGAGAGGCTTCTGTCACAAGAATTCCAAACAAATTTTCAACAGTGACGGCAACAAACGTGTATGACACAATGGTAAAACTTCACTTTGAGTATTGTTCGCAAATACTGTTGCTATGAAATCAACAAATGACGGGAAGATGGATTACAAAAACTACAAAATCAAGGGATTTGTTGTATTTTGTGGTGTCATAGGCTTATGCCCACAAGGAATGTACTGAATTGTTTAACCGTTTGAGTACCAAGCACCGCGATCGCGCTGTTCAGATTTCATGTCGAGAAAACGCAGACAGTTTTGGAGAAAAACTGTCGAAGAATCCCAAGCAGCGCGATTGCGCTGTTTAGATTTTATTTCAAAACTGTCTGGGGATTCTTCGACAATGTTTTTTCAAAACCCTCTGGGACTCGAACGGTTAAGATGGCTTTTTCCTAATCAAAAGTTACTTGTGAACGTATTAATGTGTATGTTTAAAATGAAAAACGGGGCGTTACCAAATTCTATGTAAAGACGCTTGGTGTACATATCGGATGTTCAGTCTTGCGATTTAAGAAATGTGTATGACTTCAGACTACTAAGACGACTAGGTTCGCCTAAAATGTATTATTTTGCAAACGACTGAACGACTAAACGTGGATTCTGGTGTACGGTGGTTTTCGCTTACTGACTAAATTATTAAAAACAAAAAATTATCAAACGGAAAAGTTTATATAGAGTTAGCTTTTACTATTTGAATCGATCCAGCATTATTTTTGCAAGCATGCAAATCATGTCTGCCCGTTTGTCCTTTTATCTAATGTCTATTCCGGCATTATGTTTTAACATTTAATACACTGACTGGTATGGAACGAAAGAACAAAAGTTCTATTAACGTCGATGTTTCATCTAAGATCGATATTAACTTGGTATGAATGCTGAAGAATCAAATGGTATGGAACCACAGAATAGCACATATACATACATTTTAATTTTTATACAAGTCGTTTCTTCTTGATTGGCATTTGTATAGGGCTGCAATGGACGCACTTAGCTTGGCAAATTTTAGTGGCAAGGTCTTGACTGGCTGACAAGGCGCCTGAAACCCTACGTCGAATGAGTGCTTTTCCATGGGCCTTTAGGTTGGCAACACTGTCTGAGGCACGTATCATGATAGATGATGAATGCATAACGATAATTAGCTGCGTGAAAATTCATTTATCTGATTTATTCACTTAAATGCCTTCCGTTTCTTTCAACGATTCTGATGCTTAAAGCAAATATTCAGGAAAGTGCGATCTAAAATAACTGAACTGTGCATGACTTCTGATTTTTAGGGGCGTTAATTATACTGAAAACCAATCATAAATTGATTGAGTTTTTTTACACAAACCCTGAGCCATATGTTGGACGGCAAAATGCATCAAACTATAAATAGAGTGTTTCCACGATTTGAATGAATAGGTCAGGTATGCTGCAGTAATCCAGCTCTTCTTATCTCTTATGCTGGGGATTGAAAATCTTGACGCTGTACGTTTTAGCGGGCGCGATGTAGAAAGGCATGCGTATATAGCAGGATTAGATGGGAAAACTTCAATGACCGCATGAAACGACGAGCATATATCGATTGGATTATGCTTTTCTTTTCCCTTACCCCCTATAATTCATTGAAGTTGGTTGGTATTGTTACCGTTAATTGCCTGCGAAATAGAAAAAGAAAAAGAAGAAAAGCAAATTTTTTTTTTCCTGAATAGCTATTCGCACGTTTCCATGACAAACAATAATGAAGAAATATGCTTTCATAACTGAAGGTTATTACTTACTTTGAAGGGTTAGAGAGTAAGCGTGCTGTGACATCCAATTGTGTTATTGCCAACACTCTGTGAGAGATAGTTTCTCGACCGCCTTCCTGCATATTCTTTTTTAAGTGGAAATTGTCCTCTTTTTCTTCATAAGATTGAAGAAAAGAGAAAAATGTTTACATCAACATTTGAATGTTTTATATATATATATATATATATATTTGTAGATATTAGTACACTTTAATAAAAATTTTTCGGAAGAAAATTTTAAATAGATTTTTACAAAAATTTATGAAAAGTTTGTAAGCAACAACACATCTACATGTGGATTTTGCTTTACACCTTTTCATTTTCAAATTTTTTACTCCCCAATGCGGTTTTTTATACGCGATTTAGTATATGCAATTTCTTAGGCATGCAAGTCAGGCAACGAGAAAAATTTGATTCCTCTTTCCTGAAATCTGATTTTTATATTTTTATTATTCTTTTAAGAAATCGCGCATCTGTTTAGTACATTTTTCTTTTTACTCGTGATGACTCTGATTCAATAAGGGTGTTCTTTAGGGACAACATGAAACAATCGGTGCTTACACTTGATGTTATACGGGGTGAATGGTGACCCGATTAACTAAATGCGGCAAATTTGCTTGTAAAAGAATCGCGATTCTTCTTTACATAGATTAAGAACTCGGTATAGAACTTACTGAGTTTGAAAATTGCGATTATTTGGCCTTAGCTTTGAGATCAGATATCTCTTCTGATTTGCAAAGAATAATAAAGAAATTGAAAAATTTGATTCATCTGCCAGATTCTTGTTTTAATTTTCGTTCCGTTCTTTGCATAATATATCCGCTTCGATGGGAGTCTTTCACAAGATGTTGCAAAAGCGCATGTCGCAAGCGATTTAGTTGTCGCGTCTGGGTTTTGGTCTAAATTTTCAATAAATGGAAAATATTATAGCTTCTCTTCATGAAGTGCCGGCATCGTGTTCCGCAGACGTTAAAAGACTTTGAAAGTAATTTTCAGATTCGTCCCTACATTTCAAAAGATCGTGGAGTTTCACAAGGGTCATGGCTCAGACACAATTGATAACAGGACTATTTCGTCCTAACTGGACACCTAATTCGTTCAAATACAAATAACGCGGATGAAGACTTAGAAAATATGTTCTGGAGTTAACCGCCATGGAGCCACGTAGCGAAGTATAAGTCCCGGCTGCAATCATTTGGCTAAAAATTGGAGATAATTATCTCCATTTATTTATGGGTTTCTTGGGCACTTTCAAATGCAACGATAACCTAAGCATACTTAAGTGCGCTGATGCGTACAATAGAGAAGACAGAAAAAATAATAGAACATATATTTGAAAGAAAAAGAGAAAAAAAAAAGTCATTTTTCGAAATACAATTTACGCAGATTTTCTAAACCATTGTTACTAGATTGCGGTGTGGGAGGAACGATTGAAATGACCGGCTATTGTTGTTATGGACGATGACGATCCGGTTAATGCTTGCAATTACATTGAGCATTGGGCATACTATTGCAGCTTCTCCCAGTAATTCTGCATTTGATGATTATGGTCATGGTTTTGTGTGACAAATATCAGGTCGGAGTCAACACAGTGAAGGCAGTATGCGCACATATCTACATATAAATAATACATATATATATGTATATGTATATACATAGGCGACTCTATTTGACAAACACATACAAGCAATTCATGGTAAATGATAGAACAGTGGAAAGAAAACCCTTGAAAATATCAACTCTTGCTTATGACATGAATAGTTGCAGAATTTTTTTCCAAGAAATTCATTAACACAAAGGCCAATATTGCTGCAATAAATTGTTTGATTCCATGTAAAATCAATCTCTCTTAACTTAATGTTTCACATTTCCCTACATATTTTATTTCTACTCATTTTCTTTTTCTTTTCAGGTAAGGGAATACAAAATCTGTTTCGAAAAGTGCTTGTTTCTGGTAAGTCATATAATCACAATTTTTAAAATATTTTTTCTCTTCTTCAGTTGCAAAAAAAAAAAAGGAAAAAATCAGAAATTTGAGAAAAATTTCAAATTAATTAAAAACTAACCACACACGCTGTTAAACCACTAACGCTATATTTGTAAGTAAAGCATGTGTGCCTATAAAAAGCTTACATAAATCTCAGCACCATATGAAATCTCCGATTATTTATTTAACTCTCGACTCGCTTATTTCAATTTCAATTCCACGTATATGAATGCATAGGAGCGAGTTTGGCGTGTGTGTGACCATGCATTAAACGTTCTACTTGCTGAGCCCGTTTCGATAGTAAAGTTACGGTGAATGTATGTTTGCATTTCAGTACGTAAACGTATGTACATTTCCTATGACGTATGTTGTTTTTACATGCAATTGCCATTGATAACAACAGCACAGCTAGCAAGCAGCAGCAGCAGCAGCGGCAGCCGCCGTAATAGTTCTTCGCTTTCGTATTCATTGCATTTAATACGCTCTTGACCCAACCAGCGAACCAACCAATTTGCTGACTTTCTGTGTGAATGTATTTTATAATGCATTCATTCATTCATTCATTCACTTATGCATTACTCACTTGATTTATGATGATTTTTAAATGTCTATTCAAGTTGTTTTGTCTGTCCGTCTGTCGTTTGGTCTGCTCATTAGCTTAATCTCAGACATTTGTGCTCATTCTTACTTTGACGGCTTGAGATTTTATTTATTTCACCTTTTTTTGATGTTCATGTACGTCATACATATGCGAGCGCATATATAATAGTTTTTTTTTTTTTTTTTTGTTCGTGTGGGTATGCTGCGATGCATCTATTTAATGTTCCACACATAACATATGCTAATAAAAATTTTTATGGATTATGTCATTATTCATGCAACAACAATGTGTATGCTTTGCGTAAAAGCATAAAAATTATTTGAATATTTTTCGTTACCATTCAAATCGATTACAATTTGTTAAGGTATCTATCCATAGAAGCGACCGTTTCAGTTAAATTTGGCAAACAATTTCAACTGCAGTTTAACTGGAAAATAGAGAAAACGGACTCGTATAATAAATAGTTGAAGTTTTATATAAAGTGCTATGCTTGTAGGATGGACGCTTGATCTAATATATATATATATATATGGGCGTATAAAACAAATGTAAAAAATAGATAAAGAGAAAAGAAAGGTTCAAGTTTGATTTTCTTTTTTTTTTTTTTTTTTGTTTTTGTTGCGAAGTGTCAAAACCAACTTTTATAGACTTTTTTTCTAACGAACCGGGTCCACTTGAAAAATATGGATTTTGAAAGCACCAATATCTTGCTGTCGCTCGCCGTTTGCTCTGTTCGTTCGGTAGCACTATTTGCTGTTGTTACATGTGAATAAAAAAAAAAAAGCAAGAAAATTAAGGGACGCAAGTTCGCATTTTATGGTGTGAATGGTTTAACAAACGTTGACATATCAAATGCCTACTTAAACATCTATTTGTGCAAATTTGTGGAATCTTGAATCGAGGACGATTCGTCGCGCCTATTTTGCGATCTTTCTGCCCCGCAAACAATTATATGCTGCTAAGCAGAATTGATCGATCACTCACTCTAGAATCGTTTCAAGAAAACATTGCGTCATTTTCAATAAGTGGTCGGTATTGCTTCGAGCATTACGGACTTCAAATGCATTTGAATTTTTGTATCTTCAGCTAAGCTCTAAACACATTGATTAAAGTTTCAGACGCAGCCTTAAGTACATTCTTATCAAAAAGTTCCTCTCTTAAGTTTAGAAAGCGAGTACGTAATTAAGGAAAGTCTGATACAAAACATTGCTCTATGGGTAAACAGATTTTAACAATCTAATCACAATTTCTGGTCAAACTAAAAAGTTTAAGCAAGATACGGGATCGTGTATATGACTTGTATCGGTAAACTTTCAATCAAATATATACGTTATTCACACACATACAAACTAAAGACAGGTGAGAAGTAAATCGAGAGGAGGTGAATATAATTTCTCGCTTGCATTCCTCATTCCATTTTCCAAGAATCAGAGGGCACAATGTAACACGAACTATTCACTCGATTTAGTTCGATCCTTTTATCTATCGTTCAGGCGCTAACAGCTAAATAGAAAGTAGAAGATGATAGTTTAAAATAATAGTGAAAAGCAAGGGAGAAACTACATTCGATTAGTTGTAAAAAATAAGTGAATGCAACTTAGGGCGAAGTTCAATTCATTTAATATATCTATTGTGGATATACCACTTGTAAATATCAAACATCGTATGTATTTTAAATCATATTTTTGCACGATGTGGCTGCGCTTGTAAAGAATTATGCAAACGAAAAATAAATAAAAACATTATAGTCAGATGAGAGACCGATGATTAAATATACTAATCTACTTCACTTAATACAGGTCGTCATTTATTCTCGTCTTAAAATATTACAAATCGTGCCTTGTTTCCTTTATAAAGAGGCATACTTTTGACAAAGGACTCCTATATGTGACGCAATTCAAACGAAATAGGTCTATGTGATCCGAATTTCATACAGTTAATTTTTATATATTATGGATCAATTTTTATAAAAGGCCCTTTCGCCATACCAAGGCTTACTTTGTTATATGAAGAACTTAGCCTATCAGATAAATTTGGTTTAATTTAGTTTTATTAATAATATCTATAACAATAATTACTATTGTAATAAATATCAATGCACCAATAAGACTACAAGTCTCTTACCGCGCAGTAATAACAACAAAATAGTTCAACAAGGTAACAACATAATGCACAATATGAATATTAAAAGCAAAGCTAGAGACGCAATTATATTAATAAACCACAATTTATAGATTATAGAGGGCTTTAATAGCAATCCTAAATCTCTTTAAGCTTACAATTGTTTTAATCCGGAGCGGCAATGCATTCCACAAATTTACAGCGCTAACGAAATACTTATGGTTAGGCAGAATCAAATTCATCATCCGTTCAGATCCAGTAAACAACATTTTTTCATATTATTGTCATCGTGTTCGAGTATAGAGAAGCTTGTGAAGAAAGACTAAATCTTTAATGTTAAAATACGTGCGAAGGTCATAATCAAAAATCTTGCATGAACACTGCGATATCCTCTTATATTTTGCGTTTACTAAACACATATCTAGCACACTTATTAACCACACCTTGCAACTTACTGGTGGACACATCATCTAAGCTACTATACACATTCACAATTTTGCACCAGTAGGAACGTGAGATGAAGAAAGCTACAGCATCCTCAATATGTTGTGGATACGCAACATCGTAAAATTGACACAAGCAAGCGACAATTAAACTTGAACCCAAGGTTAGAGATCGCACTAACAAACTCACTAGCCACCCCCCAAGCATTTTAACAGATGGCAAGGAAATGGGGTCACATGTGCCCGGTGAAGTAATCATGACTTCCGTTTAATCAGTATTCAGCTTCAAGTTGTTAGACTCAGCCCACAAGGTAATGTGGTCCAAATTTTCGTCAATACACTGAACCAGAATCTCCAACCTCGGGTGGGCACGAGAGCTAGATCTGAACATCATCCGCAAATAAGTGTATGTATGCAACAGTTATGACCGCATATCACTAAATCATTAATGAAAATACTAAACAGAACACGCATCAAAATGGACCCCTGCTGGACACCAGAAGTGATCATTTTTACTTCGGAAGTAGAGTTACGAACAACCACACGTTGATAGCGATTTGCCAAATAAGACCCGATCAGCTTAATCGCACCCGGGCTAAACCCAAAATAATACTCAAGCTTTTGCAATAGTAAACTGTGGTCAACTGTATCAAAAGCTTTGGAGAAATCGATCATTACAAGGGTAGTTACATCATCCTTATCATACGTCGAGGAATGTCCTCTAAGACGTTAAGCATCATTTTGTTGTAGCTATGCCCAGGTTTGTACTCCGATTGACTAGCACACACCCGAAATACGATAACTTAGTGATTTTTACCGACAAATTTTGGAAATAACAAATTTTTCTTTTTCATAATAAGGCGTTACATGAGACTGGGTCGTAAAAATGATCCGGTCCAAATCATTTTCAATAACGTTTTTCCTTGGGGTAAAACATCTCAATGCAGCAAATTTCATTCATAAAAATACAAGATGGTCAGATGGACAGACAAGGTTAGATCGATTCAGAAAGTGATTGTAAATCGATTGGTATGATGTAAGGTCAAGTGTTTCTGGCTGTTCTATACATCCGCACAAATTTATTATACCCATTTTTGGACCACATTTTGAATCTCCCCACACACAAACGCTTTTTACAAAAACTGAGTTTTTGTACGGCAACGGGCTGTTGTTTCCAGTATTTTATAATGAAATTGATAGAAAGTCGTCATAGGCCTGGTTTTCTGATTACCTTCCTGTAGGAGGATTCCCATAGAAACCAAACTTTTACGCGCAACAAAGGAGCCTAATTTTTTATACATAAATGATGAATGAATCTTGTATTTTCGGTATATTTAATAGCCGGTGGGATTACAACGTTTTAATTTGTTTGCTTGTTATGGGGAAAGCTGTTCATTTATGATCGCCGACATAATAGCGAGCACTAGTAAAACATGAAAAAGCATATCGCGTTTAGTTCATTGATTCTATAGAGATTTTGGCGAAAACATTTCCAATAACAATAATAACGTAAACACGAACATAACAAGGACAACAACAACAACAAGAGAAGCAGCAAATACAGTTCATGTATTTCTTGCAATAACATCTCTAAAGAAAATGAAAAGAAAATTAAATTGATTGACAGGTAGTAATGAAACAAAGACCGTAACCGAAACCAAAAACATTCACACACTTATCAGATCATACGAAATGCAATAAAATGAATAGTTATGGACCACAATGCACTTATATGCATATATATGCATATGAAGCGATGTAAACGTGACATGGCAGGTGTCTACGTGTATGGGTATGCATACAATTCATATATTTGTTTCATCCAGCATATGAAATGAAAATTTGCATGTTAGCATGAAATTATTAAATTTACAGCTGACGCCATTACTTTTACTCTCCCAATTCATCTCTCCGTCCACTATGTTTATATGGGCACATATGCGCTTGTGTGAGCGTAATTATATTAGATTTCGAGACTAATATATGATGTGCAGGATATTTTCAAATAAATAAATTGAATTTGAATGAAATATAAATTAAGTTTATGCTGAAAAAAAAAAAGTCTTGAATCCTTTTTTGGTATCATAAAGATTTGCGGCTAATACTTTAGTTGTCTTTCCTTTACATTTTCCTAATACTTACAAACTAAAATCAATGTTCATTTTTAAACGTTCTTGGAGTTTTTAATAGGTGCTTGCATGTGTTCTAATCACTTTTTTACTTGAGAAAGCCATTTATTGAGAACAATTGGGACAACGTGTATTAAACAAAATATTTTCCATAATTTTTTACAACTTCTTCTTACCTTCTTGGCAACATGTCGATACCGTGTCGAAAGAAGAACGATATTGGTTGGCAGCGATCCAATCATCGATCCATTTTCGCACTTCTTTAACTTTGCGGAAACGCGCGCCAGCCAAACGATGCTGCATCGATCTGAACAAGTTGTAAACAAAAAGCGTCATGTTGGGTGAGTGCGCTGGATGTGGCAGAAGTTCCCGTTCGAGCTGCAACAATGTATTCTTGATAACATTTCCAACAAGGGGCCGAAGTCGTCTTTCATATGATAAGCATTTTGCCTCCTTTCAGTTCTTTCCCGTCGCTTGTAAACGTTAAGAAAGAGTTGATTCATCACCGGCTAAGTTGTTTGAAAGTCTTCTGAGAGTTTGATCTGGGCTTTCGTGAAATAAGTCTTGTAATTCATTATCTTTGAGTTTTTTTGGTCCTCCAGGCCTTTCCCCCCGTCAGTGAATTCAAAATGCACACCTTTGAACACCGCTGAAACCAAAATCGACAATTGGGCTATGATGGAGCAGCATTACTATAAGTTTCTAAAAGTGTTTAGTGGACTTCCATGATAGTAAATGGAAAACTGTTTAAGATCAAAATCACCGTTGCGTAGATTGGTATTCTGCCTTGGCTTATCTTCTTGGCTTATATTCACCAATAGATGTCGCTAATCAAAATTCTTGAAAGTATAGGATGTGTATTTGCTTTGCACAAATATTTGTTACACATAGAGCAAAATATGTGTGTATATATTCTTGATCAATGCGAAAAGCGAATACCTTTTAAACGCGTCGATTATTCACAAATGTTGTCTAGCATAACATATTTTGTTGTCTTCTTCTTGTTACTGTCGGCAGGCTAAACTAGAAATGAACGCTTAATGGAATGCCGCGTTCCATGTTATGTGTTAGGATGTTCGCCCTACGATTATGTCGGGCATGATTGATAATTGTGCTTCAATCAGTATAAACGCGTGCGTGTTCATGCATTGTAGTTTTTGTCCAATATTTTCCACTAGTTTTTTTTGCAGAGGCTGCGTATCTTTAAGAATGAAAGAATAAATTTTAAAGAACAATATGCAGTTATTCCGTTTGTCTGTCCCCTCTTCGTATTCTAAAATAAGTCGAAATTTTTGAAAAAACAACGCCAAATCCCAGTATTTAAAGGTATGTTTTGTATAGAACTGGTGATGACACATGCGTTTATGCTGACGACCCCAAAAACCCAAAAAAGAAAAGGAAAGAAAAGTGTGTAAACTCTATGGTGGGCAACAATCCATTACCCTATGGTTATTCCTTCATATAATAACTTTTCAAAATAGGGCCTTATAAAAGGAAGTGAATGAAAAAGTGATCCAATCTGAACCATTTTAATAGCGTCCGCTTATGGGCCAAAGCACGACGTCAGCGTAACAAGTTTTATTAAAATATTCACAAAAAGTGCAGCATGTAGACTGAACACAAGAAAACAAAGACGGACAGATGGATAAAGCAGGTTAGATCGTTTTAAAAAGTGACTCTGATAAAAAGAAAAGCAATTACATTGCTATTTGAAATATGCAAACGCGTGTTTGGTTTGTGAAGAGGATGCTCACTATATGTGTTTTTGTTGTATTATTATATATACTTGCGAGAAAAAGTATTCGTACACATGCATATTTAATTTTGTAGACCCTACAGCAATCTTTGAAAAAGTTCTTTTACTTACTAATTTAAGAGCATGGATTTGTGGTTCAATTCACTCAATTTTTAGCATGTGTCTCGAATTTTGTGCCTTTACTAGATCTTTTTACAACGCTGACATACTAAGTACCCGTGTTTTCTCACCAGGAAAACTATTTGTCCAAGCGTATTTCGGGGAATTCCATGCGCATTTGTGGTACATAAAAATGTGTAAAAAGCGAAATAGAAATAAAACGTTTTACAAAAAAAAAAAAAAAAAAAAACAAAGCAAAAATACTGAAATACAAAGAAAAAATTAGGAATGAGTCCCAGAATAAAGGAAATCCGCGTCATCAAGAACTTCAAATCCACGGATTTCATACTGTCGCAGCCTCGAAGTGGACGACCCACGAAGTTGACAGAACGGAAAAAACGAAGCGTTCTGGTAGATGATTCATGAAGACACAGTTCGAAAAATATTAACGAAGGCCGTCGTGTAGCTCAATCGAAAGAAGCGAATTAAATTCGCACATAAGCAAAGTAAAAATGGCACCAAAATGTTGGGAACGTGTGTTACTTTCCGACGAAAGTAAGTTTTATACAATTGGCATAAAAGAAAAACAATTGGTGCGGCGGAAAGATGGAAATGCGCTAAATAAAGAAAACCTTGTTCCCACAATCAAGCACGGAGAAGGGGGTATCATGGTATTGGGGTGCATGTGTGCCAAAGGCGTCGGAAAATTTGGCATTTATCATGGATCAATATTTTGAAGCAAAATTTGCTTTAAAGTGTGGAGCAGGTTGGCCGTGGGAATGACTTTCGCTTTCAGCAGGACTAACTGGGTTGTTCTACAATACGAAGCATCAGCTTAATTCACCTCCCCAATCGTCAGACCTAAGCCTCCCTTGGAGCATTTGCGAGGATTGTTGGAGCGTAAGATACGCCAACATACAATAGCCTGCAAGTAAATGCTTAAAAATTTTATTATGGTAAACGAATACATTTTCTTGCAGGTGTACATCATAGGGGAAACATTTAGACTTTAAAGTAATGCTTAATAAACTCGATTATTCGCGTATTTTAATACCTTGACATATTATCGTTCATTACCTACACTGAGAAATCCAAAAACCAAAATTTTCCAAAAATATAACTTTAAAGCAAAAGTGTTTTTGTTTTCCTTGGAATATTTGTAATGACAACGACACGCACGGATTATATTTGCACTTTTTATTAACTATTACCCTATATACCCTATACAACTTGTGTATTAAATTTGTGTGGATGTATGCAATATCAAGGGAGACTTAAGGTAGCCCCTCCTTTGATTATTATCCGATTAAGCTTGTCTGGAAGTCTGTCTATCCGTCCGTCTGTAGGTCTTGCCTTCTTTTGTTCAACTTAAAAGCCGAAGTTTTCGAGGTAATTTAATGACATTCGATACACTCTCACATTTTGGCCCATGGGTCAACGCTAATGCAGATGATACGATTTTTCAATTATTTCGAATAGAAGGACTTACTTTGAGAAGTTGTTATATGAATAACTGTATTAAGCGAAGGGGTGTAGGGTATTTAATGGTGTGCTGTGTGCCGTTATAGTGTTTTTATTTGTTTTATAATAAAGTAAAGAGCATAGCCTTACGTCATGAAGTGTTCTTAGAATTTTTAAGCTAAGCAAAAGCCCTTCCACATCCCAATGTAAAAAGAAGTGCAAGAACTCCATTTTCAAATATAACGGCCAATATTTCTTCTTTAAATTTACTTAGCAATTCTCGTCTATGTATCTATCGTTTTTTTTGTTTTTTTTTTTTTGTTTTGTTTAAATAGAATCCATTTGGGAGAAAAGGAGTAGATATCAAAGGCGGATATTTGCTATGTGGACTTTTCAAAATGATATGATAATTGTCGTCTACTATGCCAATAACTTACGATTTATGGTGTAACAAAATATAGATTAACTGAGAAGCGCTATACCTTAAGTGATGCGTATGTAACATTCGTCTTAAGTCAAAGTCATCAGTTTCGATATTTGCGTAAATTATATTTCAGTGTACATTATGAGATCTAAATTATGAGATCTGCCAGTCAAACACATTTAGTTATAGCTTTTTACTGGTTTCTGTGAGAAAGTTTATTACTATGTACTTACTTAATACATCAAACGCAATCTCCGGAAATTGAACAGTTTCCGGTAATGAATAATAACACATTTCATGGAAATTCTTTATAAGAGCATTACAAGTTTTCAAAACATGCAAAATAGAACATTTTATGCAAGTTTCTTGTGTATGTTCCTTTCAAATAGAAAACACGTTTCATATCATACTAACAGTTTCCGTTTACGTTAACGATTGTGGATAAACCAGATTTTTTTCTTACAGTGCTTGCACGTGAGAGCTTAGAAAATTGAAAAAATTTTTATTCAAAACGATATAATCGTCAAAGTCATGTTTTTTTTTTTTTTTTTAAGAGCATTAATAGATCACAAATTAATAATTAAATGAAAATATAATAATTTTTAATAATAGATACTTAAAAGTCGTTGAAATATTCGCAAGAAAAAAAAATCGAACCAGTTTTCGAACACACATTTATCGGTATTGTTAACGTTTTCTTTGTTGTGATTGTTTTTTTTTTTCCGATGACCCAAGGGATTTTAAAGTAATTTGTTAAAAACAAAAAAATATTTTGTAAAAAAGAAAAATAGAAATAAAAATAAAATAGAAATCCTTTAAAATGTATAAAGTCAACGCTCATCATTGTTGTATAAATCAACAGCACAGCAATACCGACGCTGAGGCAGTTGCACACTGAAGCATTAATGCATTGTATTGGTCTTATGTTGAGATTATATTTCTCAAAAACATTTTTGAAGGATGCAAAACTATATAGTTTTCTTCTATTCATTTGCTATTTTAATCTTGTTTTTGTTTTTCTTTGTGTATAAAATAAACAACTTTCATGCCCACGGCCAGTAGTTAGGGGTATAATTATTTTATCTTCGTGTTCGTAATACGGAAAATGAAAACAACAAAATATACAATAAAATGTACATTTCTGATTAGCGTAAGATTATGCGATGAATTAAATATAATTATTTGTCCGTCGGTCCCTTCATTTTGCCGTCACAACGCAAGTTCTAATGCAATCACAAATAAGCCAACAAAAAAACAAAAAAAGATTTCAAAAACATTCTACGATTTTTAATACAAAACCTATTGAGCAGATATGAGGAGATAAGGAATCTAAATGTATAAAATTTAACTTAAATAAGTTGCTATTGGTTGGGTATTCAAGATATGCCCCTTCACTTTTCTTATATGTTCTTGTTCGCTTCTTGTTTCTTAAGATGACTTTTCAATTTGCTTTCTGCACCCGATTATACTTAAATAAGAGAGACACAATTGTCACGCGTTTACAGTAACTTTAGTAGGCTTGTGTCACTCTTTTCGTCACTTTTTTTTTTTACCGAAATTAATTGGAAGTTATTTTCGAAAGACTATTTTGAAGTCGTTTATAGTTTTTTTGCGAGAAAATCCATTTTTCGAAATCCATTCGAGGCTTAGTCGTATTTAACTCGAAATTTATTTCTAAAAGACATATATCATAGATAAACGCAAGCAAGCTCAGAGGGGGGTGTGGTTAAACAAAACAAACAAAAGCAAAAATAAAGTATGAAATACCTGTCACATATAACTGCTTGTTACAAAATAAATTAAAAGCTTTGTATACCATTTTAAAGTGATGACAAGTATAAAAAAAAAAAAATACAGAGGCATTCGTATAAAAAATCCTTCAATTTTTTTTATTTTTTTCTAAGATTTCGTGCCAAAAGTTTCTTTAATTATTTAACAAAGACATTGCTAAACGATTTTTGTGGAGGCAATGAGTTATATCCTTGGTTTAAATTGTTTTTATAAATATTTGCTAATCTCATCAATGGTTGGTTCCCTCTGTGGATTAACGTTTTGTTGAGTTCTTTTGAAATGGTTTTCATTCAATTGAATTATTCAAGTTAAAACAAAAAGCAAAAACAAAAATGAAAAAAAAAAACCAAGATGATGTCATTCAACGTCAATACACATGCACACACACACATATATATTTGTTTATTTATTTATTTATTTATTTATTTATTTATTGTGTCTAATAGTAGGCTATAAGCGTTCTCCAGCAGTATTTAAGAAGGAGAAAATAAATGAAATCCTTGCGTAATTTAATCTGACTGCAACTAACGTTTTCGCCGCACATGACAACTACCTACATCGTTTTCCGTGTTCTCAAAATGGAGTTGCCTCCTAATTTGCTTTGCTATTCAAAAAGTCATCTCATGTATTAAAATATATATTAATTGACGTATGTCATTCCCTTCTAACTTATTTGTTTTTTTCATTTACTATTTTGTTAATATTAACATTTTTTTGCCCTTTAACCGATGAATGATCACGTATGTATATTTGTTATTCTTAGAGATAGGAATCAAAAAGTTCGTAAAAGCATAATACACTCTACTGGCTTAATGTAATGTAGCTCTTCAAGAGTACGAATAACGAAGAAATTCTCAAAAATGTGAAAATTCAATATGAGAAAACTGAAGTTTTGCTCGCATGGGCTCGTCAAGTTTGTTGGATCAAATTAAAAATTTGAATACACACATACGCTTTAATCAGCAAAAAAAAAAAAAAAAAAAAAAAAAAAAAAAAAAAAAAAAAAAAAATGAAGAGAAATATCACAATTTTATTATCATCAATCATGGGGGAGGGGCAGAAACATACGATTTAGAAACGCGCGTCATCTCCGCTGCTTACCTCATACATGCATTATTGCACAAAATTTTCTACTTCTATGCACAGAACTCTTTCATTGAGAAGAATCAATCCTTACTGAACCTAAATCTTTTGTCTCCCCGGCTGAATGATTTGTTGCGCCCTCATGTTGTAGTTCGACCGAAAATTTTCATAATAAATTTACCCTAATTTACAAAGACTTTTAAAGTGCCCCTTATTGACAATTTAAAAAAAGTCAAAATTGTGAAAAAGAGATAGAAGTATGGATGGCTTTTACTTAAGATTATGTGCAAATTAAATGATTAGGCAGGAAATGTATAAAAACGAAACAAAACTCTTACTTGTAAGTAATTTACTAAACCATTTCGAAAGTGGTATGTCTGTGAGAAATTACGTCAAAATAAAGCAGTAAATGAGTGGGAAAAAATTGGTGACAAAAAGAAATTCCAAATCCATGTGGAAACATATCTAATCTATATTACTCGAGCCATATCTGATGTATCTGGTATTGAATGATAAAAGATTAAGCGGAAGCAATGAAAGGCGCAAGACATAAGTTATGTCGAACAGTTGTTACAATGCTGTAAACCAGCTGTCTCTGTCAGCCAAAAAAAAAAAAAAAAAAAAAAAAAAAAATGATTTCAACAATTAGAGCAGCGACTGTACGCAGCAGTTTTTGAGAGAACGCTGGAAAATTTTCAACAGAAAAAGGCTTTCTTCAATATTCATAGGAAAAAGAGTGACGGACCTGGACAAAAAAAATTCTCGCTTCGTTCGCTATCTGCAAAAAGAAAAAGAAAATCTGAAATCTTTCCTTTTCCATCATATACGAGTACGGAGTTTATGCTTGCAAGCGAATGTATTACAGCGATTTCAGTGGATGAGTATACAAGACACTGAACTCAACTCAATGCTGGTTCGTGTATAGCGTGATATCGATTAAACTTTCGAGTTTATTATAAATTTGGTATCTTGAAAAGCCGCGATACGCTTATTCAAGACTATTATACTCGCACGTTGGGGGGTTTTTGAATTGATCGATGGTGAGATTGAAGCTTGACAGAAAACAAATTTTTATTAACATTGTTGTTAACATTGACGTTGACTATTTATTATGGCTTTTTATTTGAAAATTTCTGTCGTTCTTAAGAATTTTATTTGCCTTTTCTCACCAACATCGCTTGACATTTAATTCATTTCATTAGCATAAATTTCTTCTATTTTACATTAATTTTTTATTTTTTATTTTTTTTTTTTTTCTTTTTTTTCTTTATTTCTTTTAAAGTTTTTATCTTAAAACTCGAAGCATTTGCTACATATTCGCTACAGTGCCGAGCTTGTTTGTAAATGTTTTGCATTTTATGACATTGTCTTGGCTCGTAAACTTTGTCCGAAACTTAAGTTGTTGATTTCAACCTTGCTTTTCTTATACTTTATTGCCCGAATATAAAATTTGATTTGCCACTTTTCTGTAGGAGCATAAACAAGTATCTCTTTATGTACACTCATACAAAGAGGCTGTAAAACTCTTGAAATTCAAGTAGATGGTGTCTATATGTTTAGTTAGGTAGCGTAGAGTTCGTATGGCATTTTCTTCGTCACTCGTCTTAAATCGATGAAAATCTATAAAATACCTAAGGCCAAAAATTCTTGTTATGTATCATCATGATACGGCAGTGGAAACTGTGAAAGAGCAACCTTGTTACTCTGGCCAAATGTTTACGATGATAATAATAATAACGATGATGATGATGATGACGATGACGATGATGATGCTGGTCATTATGGAATATTTTTAAGATAACTTTAAAATATGTATGACATAAAAGTGGTGGATGAAATATTTCACGTAGATCAGAGAAATGGGCTTTCATACAATCAATAGGAATATATATATATATATATATATATAAAAAGAGTGACGGATATATGTATATATATATATATATATATATATATATGTGTGTGTGTGTGTGTAAATCTCGTAAAAAGTTTATTTAAGATTTTCTAAATAATAAGATTTTCAAAATAACAAATATCTTCAAAACGTTGCCTAAATATACTTATGTTTTATTGATGCAATTACTTGTATACGAATTGCTTTTTCACTTTTTCTAATGCCTGCGTTTTTATATTCAATATATTTGTGTACATTTGCGCGTGTAATCGGCCGCACATTGAAATCTTTACTTTTTACTTTAGAGTTTGTGTGTGTGTGTGTTATTATTCCTATTTTTCCAAAAATGAAACTAACATGTTGTTGGATCTTATAGAAAATATATAATTTTTAAATTTCTCCGATGGAGAATAAGAAGAAGAAGTGCTTACATCGGATGCTGATGGCTGAAATCATTTGGTTCCTATAGTTCATAAAGTAGTTTGACTTTTCCAGCACAATACAGTAGAACGATGTAGATAGTATGCGAATTCGTCGGTCGACAGATAAAGACTGATTCGTTTCGTATTTAATAAGAAAATTTATTGCAATAATTATTTCTTCGAACATCACTAGGCTGTTTCACGTGCGACAATGCAAATATTTGCGAAGAGGACACCATTTCGTGTCGCTCAGAAAGCTTGCCGGATGAAAAAGTATGTTGTTTTATTGATTGCCGCTTCAGCGGAAACTTCTTACCGTGAATGGCGAATATAGATATCAGTGGACAGTGTACAGACATGTCAACGAGATTAGATGTGCAAGCGAAAAGCGGCCATCAAAAGGCTAGCAAACACATCAAAAACTTACATTAACGCCCGAAATACGACTACATGGAAGAAATTAAAGACTTACTAAGGTTAGTGAATTCAATCTGGATCCATGTTCTAGTGTCTGCGTAATGAGCATTGTTCGCATAGCATGGCGTTCTTGCAGCCAGTGCTCCTATATTTTTTATTTCCAGGAAGTTGTCAAGGCTGATGTTCACGATTAGAGTACACTTGACAAGTTTAACGGCTTCTCAGCCAACCTCGTCCACAAATGCTATAATGCTACACAATGCACGGAAATATTACGTTTTTTTTTTTTTTTTTCTTGAAGAATCATTGCTTGTCTACTTCCACTTGCGTTCACCTAACGCTACATACACATGAAGAATGTACTTTCTGCCAACCAAAATAATTTGACTGTTACTTTCACCTTGACTAATACAAAAGAAAATATGAATATGTATATACACGTACATAAATACATATTAAGTAAAAGGAGTAAAAATATGATAGCAATTAGATAGTAAGCAAAAATATTGTCATAGTACAATGTGTAGATAAGAAGAAAAAGATGAGGAAGAAATCATAAAATGAATCAGATTCAAGTGGAGAATTTAAAGCATAGGATTTGGATTTGACGAGGAAGGAATACAAATACACTTTACATACGCAAGCATATTTCATTTAATAAAATTTCCGTCAGTTAAATGAAAGTAAAAGGTTAAATAAATAATAAAATTCAAAATTTCCCGAAACAAATACATTTTATTTTAACATAAATATTCATTTCATCTCTCGTAATAATCTGGGGCTTATGTGTGTGTGTGTGTGTGAGAACTTTTAAATAAGATTTTAAGTTAGAAATTCACACATATGTTAAAGATTTTTCAATTTCAAGGCCTTTAATCTAAAACCATTTTATTTTGGTCGCGGCAATGGCTTTTAATCGTTAGTTAGCAGATGCACAAAGTTGAAGAGTAAGTTAAGTATTTTCTTATAAATTATGGCAATAGTCAGCATAATATTTTATAATTTTTGGCCGCAAGCTTAACCATATGTTTTATGCATTCTACAGATAAATCATAAGCACACACAAAGAAAAGAAAAGCAAAAAAAAAAAAAAAAAAAAAAAAAAACAATTCATTGGCGAACGAAATTGATAATAGTTTTTCGTGCAGACATTTTTAAATAATTTAAAATTATTTAATAATAATATAAACAAAAAAAAAACCTGTAAAGGAATTGCAAAAATATTTATTTTCAATTATGTGCAGAAAGCTTATTTATATCAAACAAACGAGTATTCTTTTGATAATAAGATGAAATTTCGGGAAATTGAAAAATTGTTGAAAAATCGCGCTGATGTGATGTGCTGTGAATATAATAATTCTTTGAAATATCTGAATGAATGCAAAATTCTTCTTCTTCTTTGAAATATTTGAAAAGTCAAAACAAGTAATAAAAACACTATAGTGAGCGTTACAGCTCATCATAAAATACCCTACATCACTCTTCATTTATTCATCTAATGACTTTTTAAAATAAGGCGTTCGCTTGGAAGTGATTGAAGAGTGATGGTGAAAAGGGGTTCATCGTGGGGCCAAAACATGTTAAAATATCTGAAAAGTTACGACCTGTGCGCTGAACATAAGAAAACACGACGGACTTGCTGACAGACAAGCTTAGATCGGAATAATAAAACGTAGATTTATCGCAAGTCCCTCTGAGTGTATGCATATCCGCACAAACTTAATATAACCCTTGTACCGCGAGTGGTGTATGGTATGAAAAGCATAACGTATACAATTTTTATTTGAAATGTGTTATGTAATAATGTATGTAATAATATATTGTGTGATAATTTAATCAATCTAGATTTTCAATTGAAAGAAAATTCATAATAAGCTGTTATGGGCAGTGATAATGAGAGCAGTCAAAAAAATTGTTGGCCCCCGTTATGTAACATTATGATATGGCTGCGGCTTATCGTTACCCTAAACGGCATAAACTTTTTCACATGATTATAGGTATGTGGAATGCGATTTCGCGCAAAACTCATTCATGTTCGAAGCGGCCTATGCGATGACTGAAATATCGAACAACCCAAAAGGGGGTTTTTAAATCTTCCAGTTGCAAAGTAATAGCTGCCAAGTAAAGTGCATTCCTATCGTTACGCAGCGAAATAGATATCCAAACGTTTAAGCACAATACTCGTTAAAGTATACTAACTACATAAACTGTAATCGTCATATTTAAATAACAAATGTAATTATAAAACATAAAGTTACAATGATTTATTTTCTACCAAAGTTCATTTGCTTTTTTCATCATATTCCATACAAACTATCGATTTAATTTTTTTCAACCAAATTTAATTACTGTTTGTGTTTATTTTTTTTTTTTTTATTTTAAATGAATTTTATTAAATCAAATAAATGACATTGTAATCGTTAATCTCGCACCATTTCTGTGCCATCATTGTATAACATCTGGGATTTGTGGGCAAAATGCTAAGTCAAACGATTTTTACGGGCATCTCTTGAGCTCGATCGCCTTTGTAACGTTGAAAGAGTTCCGCAGAGAATGAATGACAGGACAAGAGCCAGGCTATACGATGGATGCAGCTTCAAAAGTTGTCAGCCCAACTCTCATTAAAGACGTGTACGATCTGGCAATGAGAGAGAGAGAGAGAGAGAGAGAGAGAGATCAATCAATTAATTGTCTATTAAGGTTGATGTAACTCATCGCACAGAATTGTTTTCCAATTCTATCAAATACAAAGTACCACGTAACGTGGCATTGTTGGGACAGCTTCGCTTATACTGGATCACTTGTCTTTTTCGGTATTATTGTTGTAGGGGACTCACTTTTCACATTGCCCGTTATCGATCTCTTTAAAAATAATACGATTTTCTTTCGTAAGCGTTCAGCGGTAATTCACGTATGGAGACTCGGTCTACTAGAACTTGTCACTATTAACTCCTCTGGTACTCAAATATAGGTTTTCGTTTTGCAAGCCGTTCTTTTGGAGTAGTTTCAACCAAATATGCCTGTCTCTCTCAATTTTATGAAAAATTTTGCCGAATTCGAGCAGAGGACGTTGTGTCCTTGATATTGCAAATTTCAGAATAAAACAAACAAACCGTATACGAGGTGCGAAATTTTAATAAAGCATCTTTACCATAAACATCAAATTTCTTTGCAAGCTTGCAAAGTGTGACCATCTCGGTCGAAAGAATATTGCAAATTTTAAAGCATTGTTGACGGGTCTATAGATAGTCATTTCTGAAACACGCCAGAGCATGGCTTGGCAAGAGTAGTATCGAAGTTACCCAACTTTAAAGCCAATTAATGAAGAAACACACCACAAACTTTTTCCTATATATATACTGTCCCATATATCTATCCTATCCTATATATTGCGAGGACGTTTCGTCCCTTTCCGAGGCTGGGGCAGCTCAGCGGCCCAGGGAAAGAATAACAAGAAAATTTCTATTTGTCTCCAGGGACTTACTCTCTTCTTTTATTTATTGAATACTCCCGTTGCATTTGGCGAATTTCAGTAGATTAATTCTCCACTACTTGTTGGCTCGAGAGCCAAACCTCCACTACTTGTTGGCTCGCGAGCCAAACCTCCACTCCTCGACTCTCAAACTCGACTTGTCGGCTCGAGAGCCAAACCTCGACTGACTTAAAGTAAACTTCCCTACTCTACTCTTAACCTATACTTACACTATCCTTATTCTATTCCTATTCTATTCCTATTCTATTCTATGCTATTGCTTATTCTATCTTAATCTATTCCTATTCTATCCCTATTCTATTTTATGCTATTTCTTATTCTATCTTAATCTATTCCTATTCTATTCCTATTCTATTCTATGCTATTTCTTATTCTATCTTAATCTATTCCTATTCTATTTCTATTCTATTCTATGTTATTTCTTATTCTATCTTAATCTATTCCTATTCTAGCACTCTCCCCTCTCCAGTGACGGAGGACCCGTGAGCCGAAAACGAGGGACCACTTTGGGTCCTCACTATATATATATGTATATAAATTATTATATATTATAAATTAAAACGTTTTTTTTTTTTTTTCAATATACCGAACAAAATAAATGCAATAAATTTTAATAGCATAAAGTTCACAACATCTATTTTATAAAATCTATAGCATACTTTTAGGTCCGAGTTTAGTTAACATCACTGCAAAATTTAACGAAAACAAACAAATATTTCGAATTTTATAGTAAATTGAAATTGAAATTTTTTTCAATTTGTTAGAGTTCGTTTTAACTTTTACAATATAATAAAAATAAAGAATAAAATAAAGAATAAAAAATAAGGCTTAACGATCTACCTACACCGAGCACAAATGAATGCACATGTTGTTGTGCCATAACTGTTATCACGTTTCTGTCAGCAGTGGCATGGTATGCATGCCTTTGCAGCTAATTCGAAAACAAATGCATGCGGTTTTCACTATTTATTAATATTCGATTACTTTTAAACTCTCAAATGGTTACATTTGGTTGTTATTACATTTGATTGCAATGCCCTCATATTCATTCATATGCTATTATAAATTATTATCTTTAAAATAATGATTAATTGTTAAATATGCGACGCATGGTTGCTTGAGTTAATAACAATAATTTTTCTCTGTTAAAAATGTTCTATCATAATATTATTATCATGTTAGGAAGAAAGTTACTTTATTTACATGAATGAATGAATGAATGAATGAATGAATGAATGGTAGCGGAAAATGCAGGCACATAAATATGACGTAATTTAATTATGATTTTTCATCTTTTTCTGTCAGCATGAAAACTATTTACAGCATTTCCATTAGAACACAAGTGGTGTGGAAATAGTTATTATAGAACATCTCCACATCACATCACATCACATCACATCATAGCTATTTCGCAATTTGCGCTGTTATGAAATTTCACAATTTCTCTACGCATTTAGTAAAATTTCATTTGAAGAAAATGCAAATTCAATTTCATTCATTATAATATAATTTATTGCTTATGCTTTGTGATACTTTCTACATTTTTCCAAGAATTTATATAAAATTCCATTATCGAATAGTTTTTAAGCCACATTTACAAAATTGTTCACTAAAAACTTAACCATAATTTCCCACTGTTTGTTTTTCATATCAAAGCAAATAGAGAGCATAAGAAAAAAAGTTTAGTTAATTAGTTTAGCGTAGTTTTAGTTTTTATACTTTTGCACGTACATATATATATAAGCTCCTTGGTTACAGTGGATTCATTTGCGATCAGGTTGAGCAGAAAAATCAACACTCCTCATAAAATTTAAATTAAACCCATATTTCGACAAAGCTAGAACTATTAGAGTTTGAGTCATATTTCTAGAAAATCTATAGTTTTTTTGTTGACTTTTAGTCAGGCAGGGAACGTGAGTGAGTTCAGGTGAAAGAAAGTACTTTCGTTTTCGAGTTATTCTTAAAAAATTTGAAGAAATCTTTTTCATAAACTCGAAAACTGCTGCATTCGTATGTCTTTGTACCTTACCTCATATCACTTGTGGTGCAAGGCTACACTATGGTTGTATATGCAACATCCAGAAGGAATTGGGATAGACTCAACTTCTATTATATCGATCGCTTCAGAAACAATTTCGAAGCTATTGTATGCGTCTGTGCGTCTGTGTGTCTTGTTTTCTTGTGTTCAATATATTTGGATGAAATTCGGCGCAGCAATATGTTTTGGCCCAAGAACCAAGGTTATTGAACCACTTTTTCAACTATTTCCCATATAACGCCTTATTTTGAAAAGTCGTAATAAATTTAAAAAAACGATACTGCTTTTAGTAGGCATAAGATGATATAAAGGGGCTAAAGGGCTACTACGTGCGCAACAAATCGAATGTCGTTTTCCCGAATTTATTTACGAACGATCGGTAAAAGTATTCGAATTATTTTTTTTACATTAGTTGAACTGATTTAAGAATTTTTATAGCATCTTTTTGGCGATATTCCTGCAGATGGAAATTTCTATTCGCAACTTCGAACTAAGAGCATTCTGGATATATGATTCAATATTCGATGAACAGCACAGCACGTAAGATTTCTTTTAAATATTATAATTTCGAATTTAAAAACCGGCTATGAAATCGGTCAATGTTTACCAATCAACGAAATTCTTTACGATGAGGTTTGAAGTTAATGGAAAGCGCTGCGAGTACCGGCTACCTCGAGTGTCGAGAAGAACACTGTTCAAATATTAAGTGATGATAATTTTAAGCAAATTATTGTAGTGACTTCGCTCAAAGAACGCAATCCCACTTAAATATTTAAAGAATCCCGCTTAAAATAATAGAAATCAATTATCAACTCAAACCATTTTCGGAAATTTTATTGACTTCGTTCAGTGAATTCACCTTTACGGCCGTGAATGCTCGTATTTACATCTTCCAATTAGGAAAGGAAAAGCATAACATCATACGAAGCAACCCCGTGCTCGATAGAAACGGGCTTGGCTCGAGTTTTGGCA
Organism: Glossina pallidipes; assembly: GCA_000688715.1. Lineage (NCBI taxonomy): Eukaryota > Metazoa > Arthropoda > Insecta > Diptera > Glossinidae > Glossina > Glossina pallidipes. The sequence continues at coordinate 1,583,963 of KK499770.1, forward strand.
AAAATGCACACTAACGCGCTTACATGAAGAAAATAAAATATGATCGAAGCAAAGTGTCTTTCATTCTCAAAACATCAACTAGAATGACGCGAATAACTTTTATTGTGCTTTCGTGTTTATTCGTGCTTCCGTACCGCGCGTCTGTTCTTTCGATAGAATACTGTTATTGTAAGTATTTCACAAGATATTTAGCGGTTTTCCAAACTATATTTTACTGAGCTCGCAACACTTGAGATGAATTCAACATTTTATAGATTCATCATCAAAGTCGAAAAATGATTTCAGGCTCGAATTTTAACTGTAAAACAACAAGTTACTATTACGTGATTTTCATCAATTTCTCGACTAGCGGTAATGTTATAATATTCAGTTACGTTATAGCTGAAGCTGGTATGCTCTAAAGGCTACCTCCTTAAAATTGTTCATTACACGATAAATATAAACCGATTACATTTTTTTATATCATCGGATTTATTTTTGTTGGAAATCGCATAAGAAGACTGACCTTAATTGGAATAACAATTCTTTGTAAGATAAATGTGACACGCCTTTACTTTACAATTGCCAAGTTTAAACTTTGAAACCTTATGCTTAACTAAATAACGATAAAGTAAACTCACAAGCCTTCTCAGCAATAACTTTGCAGGCTTAAGCTATCACGTATACATAAGCATCCTTCAGGATAAGGCAAACATAAGACATGCTGCAACTGATAATATGCTGTACCAAATGATATGCAAAGAAATTAGTATACACCCACGGCATATAACTGATGTATCGCATCAGTGTAAATATAATTTTAATATAATTGTAAATAACCTCTGGCATAATGTTAGCATTAAATATACTGCAGGATTGCTGAGAAGCGAAATTTCATCTTAATGGTAAGATTTCGAAATTTCTGGGCGTAAATTCACAAAAGCGCCAAGTAGGTAAGAACCGTGATTAACAAGTCAGTATTCGAGGGTTCAAATCGTGGTGCGATAGTAGCCGTAGCGATAACACTCTTCGATTGGATGCGACGACACATTAGATTGCGGCCAATTCCGTATATCGATGTTTAGTTCTTCTTCTTTCTGATCGTCACCGTGTTACACGAATAGAGAACAGCCTCACAGTGATTGGTTAACTTAACTTGTTAACTTAATATACCACATGTAGTGTAGGATGCACGAAAAATGGGAAGGGTATGAAAATGCTTAAACAAAAAGGACATATATCAGATGCAAGCAATGATTGAAATTCAACAAAAATGTCTTCAGTAAAGTTCCTTTAGTTAACTTAACGTAAGAAAATAATTTTGTAAAAGAAAATGACACACTATTTGTTAGAGGAGGGAAAATAAGGTGAGGCATATATGGAGCAAATTGGAGATCTTTTCTACTATTTTACATGTTTCCTAATTTGCGATTTCCATTAAAAGATCGGGGAATAGAAAATAAATTTAAAATAAATATTTGGATACTCCTGGATATGAAATGGAAATGCACTTAACATCCATCTATACTCTGACGAATATGAACGATGTGCTAATCGTCACGATTACCATCAATCTTGAGTTGTCAAAGTTGCGTAATATATTAGCAAAGCATGTAACTTGACTGTGTGACGCAAAACTCAATCACATTTTTTCGATCCATAATCCCACCAAAAACACATAAGAATTGCAGACGTATCAGTTCGTCAATTGGTATGCAAGCTATGCTGATCTTTAAATCATATATATATAGATATGTATATATATATATATATATGGATGGATACGTATATATATAGATATGTATATATATATATGTATATGCATGGATACGTATATATATATATATATATATATATATATATAGATGCAGACGACCTCTTAATTGCAGTGTAAAACGTCGAGCAAACATTTATCTAACACCTTAGCCTGAAAATGGGTGTGATCTTTTTGTCAGACGCAATTTGCGATCTTTAGAGGACATTGAGAGAAAACACGATATCTTGAGCAGATTTATATATATATACATATATATAAACATGCATATATGCATATATATATGCATGTTGTTGGGATCATGAGTCCGTCGAATGAAATATGAGGAAATAGGGGGCTTACGTTAATCAAGAAAATATATATTTTATAGAGTATCTGTACTGATTGATAAGCATTGCAAACGGAAAAACAATCTTTTTGTAACTCCATCCTCAGATAGGTACAAACAACTGAAACTTTTTTAATTTTAAATTCAATTTAAATTCAGTTTATATTTTTTTATATTCTCACCTCGAGATTATATTACCGCATGCCGCTAATGCTGAGAGCATATAGGCATAACGAACTAGATGTAGTCCTTGTCAACGTGAATAGTGAAATCGATGTAACGACATCTGCCGATCAGTCTGCATGGCATATGTTAAAATGATATCAAAACCATGTGTGCGGAAGGAAACGTGATGTCAAACTGTCTGCACAAGTTCGTTCAATGCGAAACAGTTCAGTTATGGATGAATCGAGTCAATTGTTTTATTCGTAAAAGCTATTGCTTCTTTTAGTTTTCATCGATTTAAGTCGACTTGTTGTTGTGAAATGATTTCAAATCATTTTTAAAATTTCATCTCTTCGTCATAATTACTTTTCTAACCACAACTTTCCTATTTATTTCAATATATGCGCTGGCATATATCTTGCGAAATTGTGTAAAACCACTTGTTGCGCGCTTATGTCATTTACATAGTTTAATCATAACAATATGTTCACAAACAACATGTATACGAATTTAATTTGCATGACCAAGAAAAATGTGCATATTTATGCTTTAAAAATTATATCGAAATGAAATACAATAACAAATATATATTTTTTTTGCCTTTCTCCCTAAAGCTTATCTCAGTAGAGATCAATTACTTTTTGCCTATAACTATGACCATATCATTGATCTACCTATGAATATTTATAAATTGATTAGAGAGAATCAGTTAAGCAAAATTTATTCAAATCTCAATTAATTTTCTCAAGAAAATAAGGAAAGCAATGTGAAAAGGATTTTTTCAAAATTAAGACAAAGGATAACGATTCGTTAGTTTGCCTGAATTCGTTTATTTTATTCGCATTCTTCAGACTTCTTCAGACTCTATAAAGTGATTTGCATAATTAAGGAACAACCCGAAGGGAGTGCTTTCCTTATGATCCAACGATTCGCCGTACGTGCTTCTATTCTACGTTCTGCTCAATTGTATTGGTTTCTCAATCGTATTGAAAGTAAGTCGCATCTTCACCAATCCTGTACTAAAGAGGTTTTATTGCTTTTTGGATTCTTCGATGATGTCCTTTGGTTTAGGGCAATTTTAATCGCATCTTCCTCTATCACAAATTTCGACTAACATATTGGTCAACATATTGGTATTTTTTTTAAATTTTCACAACTACACTTAAAGCTCATATACCGCTCGTGGAAATCTACCACGAAATAAATGCTTATCACCTTAAATTTTCTTCATCAATGAAAGTCTTTCGATGGAACATTTTATAAAGTTTAACATATAGCTTGGTTTTAGGAATTTGTTCGATACCCGTGTTTGCACCAAACGAATGAACATTGTGCGTGTTCGACAGCCTATCAGTGAAGGGTGTATATCTTCAACCCAGGCAGCTACAAACATGCATCGTCCCTGCATCGTCGTGCTATTTGCAAAAATTTGATTTGCTTTAGTACGCACCTTCCAGAGCTTCTTTCAGCAAGGGGACGTCATTTTAAGTTTCGCGTCGATTTTTAAGTGTAAAAATACAAATTCCTCATTGCGAAGGCATAAGTGAATATGAGTCTTCAGACACGTTGAGTATATGTGCGTTGATCGGATGCTGGAAATGTATGGAAAAGATCATTATTTTTTAAACAAAACTATTCCAAGTAATGCGAGTAAAGAGTAATAAAATTGCTCTGGAATCGCAACGAATAAGAGTCTGATGTTTTTTTTTTTTGAACTGGCGAGGTAAGTGAGCCACACCTTTTCGAGGATGCTTTTACTTTCATCGTTGTAGTGAATGGATGAGAAATTGAACTATTTTGACTTTTCTATTCTTATGACCCGATATTAATGTTATGGATATGAACGACGTTTACTTTCGCCTATCAATTAAATCATTAAATTACGATTGTATTAAAATGACGTCTATTGTTGAAAGACCTTTACATACAAATAATGTACAACTTTTCCGGGAAATTGCGCATTTTTATGTGAAGACATCAGCATATGGTAGGTTTAGTTTTTCTTGCACGAGCAAGCAGAGGTTTCGACCAGATTCCGCCAAACATATATATGTTCTTGATCAACGTAGCTATCAGAATTGAATTACCATAGCTGTGATTGTTAGCATGTCTCTGAAAATGCGATTACAATTTTAAATTCTCCTTCCCTTTCCCTAGTCAAGGTACGTTCTAAAGATGCACAGATTTATTACAAGATAGCAATGTTTTGACAAACTTTTTAATTCTAGTTTCATTACTGCGCTTCCACGAATATGACAATACGTTGCAATTTTCAAAAAATGTGCTTTATATGAAACTTGGCAGCTATGCCTCAGGAAGCTTTCGCTTACTTCACTTTACTTTATTTGCTTTCACTGGCTTCGAATCGGTCTGTTTCATGGATTTTTTCAAGAAATCATTCGCTCGATTACTTTACTTGAATTATAACAGGCTGAGGGGCGTAGGACTTGTTGGCGCCCTGAATAGATCAATCGGAAGAGCGCCTTCTTCAATCACGAGAATGCCAAATAACACACACTTCCTTAATGACTCTCAGCAAAAATTGACGGAAACTGGCTGCAAAGTCCATCATCATCATATAATGCAGACTTTGTCCGGCCTGACTATCGTTTGTTTCTCCATCTGTGGAAATTTTGTAATCGTCTAAAGTAGGTTTTAAAAAAACCGCGTGAAACTTTCTGGTCGAAAATCGCTGAATTTCGTTAAAAAAACGATATGAATTTTTTTCTTGATCTATTATTATATTGACATCTTTTAACACTTAGTCCGACATAATTGCACAGAAAATATATTCAAAGAAATGATACAAATTGCACAAGGTTGTCGTATCAATTGATTGCCAGGCATAAGGTAATTGACTTAAACTTAAATACGGTTCAGTGTAAGAGAAAACATATATTATAGCTAAGATAGATGGATGAATGAATGCTAAATAAATGCGTAATAAAATAAAATTAAAAAATCTCTTAATTTTGAATCGAACTCTTTTTTTCCGCATAACAAGGAAATATAGTTTTATTTAAAAATTCTATCTAAAGGTATTGAACTACAAAAAACACACATCTACTATTACAAAACCAATTGGTTGCTTCTTTTCTTCCCCATATGCTTATAGATTTTAATAGAGAGACGACATGCCCAGCAGAAAAGTTAATAAAAGCTTCATTTCCATTTAAAAAAAGTTACTTGACATAAAAATCGGAAGAAACCTAACGGAAGTTACTTCTTAAGAGAATATATACATATAGTGCTTACGTGTTTGATTGCATAAATTGCATAAAATGGCAAAAAAAAAAAAGAAAAAACTAAATGCTTATACTATATATAAACTTTAAAGTCAAAATTATCATAAACATGTTAATATATTTATAGTAATAACACTGCATTTGCTTAGTGGGTACAAACACAAATTAAGCTGAATAAAAATGTAAAGAAGGAAAAATGCAACGTTAAAAAAGCATTTAAAAATTTTCCTCTCAATTAATGTTAATTACCGTCTCAGTAATTGTTTCTGCCATAGATTTTTATACATGACTTAGCAAGCGGCATAAGGCGACAGCCAGAAATCATTGATTTCATAATAAATGCGCATAATTTTACAACATCGACGACGCGAGTACGGTATTGAGAAAATTTAATTAAATTCACATTAAATGTCGAAGAAGAACGAACTAAAAATTCATGTATCGTAAATTATCTTTTCTTTGTTCACTCGTGCAAAATTTTAAAATTTTATATATGCGCGTGCACTTTTACCTAGGCAGGCGGACAGTTTATAGCCTTTCATTTTGTCTATCACACAATTGAAAGTATGTTAGGAGAATCAACACCTTTGTAACAACACCAGCAAATAAACTTCACAAACACTTATATATTCTTTAGTTACGTACAAGGCTTTCAGTTGATCTAACTACGTTCGCGTTTCTCTTCACCTAACTGTCTCTTCGGTCTTAGCTTACGATCAATCATTCAGGCGATGTCCCCCAATTCCTTTAATAAAGTCACGGTGAAAGTAAGGAAAGAAAAGGAGACACGAAAACGGCCGTAGCCTAGTGGATGTGTAATCAATCGGCAAGTGTTATGCTTATACTGACTGTGCACTCACTACGATTAAAGTAAACTCTACCGCATTGACGTTTGAACCCACGAACGCTGACTTGACAATCGCGATTCTTACATACTCAGTTACGGTCATGTGGATAAACTATACAGAATAGACTATGTATGTAGGAGTTCAGAATACACCCGCAATGGAATAAAAACCTGCGATTTTTGGCGCCAACACTAAGTAATAGAATTTAATTACTTTTAAATTTCATTACATTTGTAACAATCGGCAATTGATTTCTTTCTCTGCCTTGATATAGCCACGTCCGTCTGTCTGCTTACTTGTTGATTTTTGCAAAAAATTAACTTTTCTTTAAAATATTTTGTAGACCTAAAAAAAAAAAAGATTATTTTGAAAACAATCTCATTAACCTTTCTACTTATACGATGGTGATCAATAACATCAACTATATAATCTTCGCAAGTTACATTCCCCGCCCACCTTCTTTGCGAGACATTGTTCTGGAATATCTAGTTGTATGCCTTAAGGACTTATGCATTTTTAATTTGTATGTACTCTTGACCAAACGAAAATTCTCTTCAATTTAGATGCGTTCATCCATGCGTCCGGTAAAGTTAAGGAAATTTTCACAATTGTAAGAATTGCTCTTCTACTAGCATATGTATCCCCAATTCACTATCACAGATCAAGTTTAAAAGTGGAGAGCTAAAAAGCCGTAACAGTCTCAAAAGAAAAAAAAAAAAAAAAGAAAGGAAATTTCTGCAAATTTTCTTTAACAGTCGATGGTTCCTACGGAGCCTGTGTTCGCCTATAGCAATCATTAAAGTTCTTTTAAGCTCACCAGTCGTTTCATGAACACATTTGTAAATAACTGCCTCTCTGTGATTTTCGAATATTTATTGAAAATTTTCGCGCTAAGTAGGGCCCCTGTGCTAAAAAAAAGAAAAATCATTTTTATATCAGACTTCTAGTGAAGCCTTGACAGCTCCTTTTTCTTCTCTTTTTCATTTATATATATATGTATATGCTTGTCGAAAATTTTATTTATTGAAAATCGTGCTGAAAATATTCACAACTTTTTCACCAGTTCGAATATCACAACCACTACCACTGCAGCATGCATATTACCTAAGAGCCTAAGAGTTTTCAATAATTTAAAGCTAATTGTATTCTTTACGGCAATTGACGTCGTTACTATAAAAAGCAACACATATTTATGGAGATATGGGTGGCTGGCAGCGTTTGCGTGGCATATTGAAAATTGCGTACGAAAGTCTTTAACATTTGCAAACAATGTAAAAATAATTTCCATTAAAGTTAATATTTAACGGAATATTGGCAATGGAATTATATGACGGGTAGTTTTTATGTACGACGTTTGTTGGGGGGGGGGGGGGGGGGGGCATTGTAGACTCAGATGAAAGGTCTTAAAAACAAATTTTTTTTTTTTCTGCTATCTTACGGAAGCTTGGATATCAAGATTTATATAAACAATTTGAGAAAAACAAAAAAAAAAAAAAAATGCGACCAATAGACTTTATAACAACAAAAACAACTAACAGAGGCCGTTCATAACGGAATTGTGCTAAACGTATCTCACATATCTACTGATGATAGCATTTTTAATCCAATTCGTAATGAATGCATGTACTTGCTATCACGTAGCGATGAATAGTTGGAAAGTTGATTTTTATTCCTAATTTCACTTGTGAACTGAATTTGTTTTTCGGGTTTGGATTTCATTATTATTTTTTTTTGCACGGTTTTTTAAAATTGTGGAACGTATCACTAAAATTTACCATATGTTGTATGTACTTTTTCAGACGATTTTTTGCACGGATTTTTGGGGAACGTATCTACCGTGTAAAAAAAGGCCTATTCCATAACTTTAGTTATATAGCGTTCAAATGGTATCGTTTTACTCAATATGTCGTTTTTATTTGTTACCTTCATCAGCCCACAATTCGGGTATAATAGATTTGTGTGTTGTCAACCATTTACATATAATATTTAGAGAATCTATTTACAAATATACACGATGTGAGTAATTTCGCTATCCTGAGCGAGCATTCAGCGATCTTTCTCCATCAATTATTTGTTCGGGAAATGGCGACAAGAAATCAAAATTTGATGTATTGCCTGTATTTTTGGTTAAAGGACGAGTATCAACTGTTTCTTGTAGTTGAAGGCAAAACTTGTAAAATACATTTAGCCCGCAATTTGTACTACCTTCTTATGCTGCTATAAGCCACAATTTTTTTACCACAAGAAAAGAGTAGACAATTTTCTCAAAATATAACTCAAAGGGAGTCTTGGAATTTTTTTTTTTATACCCACCACTGTAAGACGGGGCTCATTTTGTTTCCCTCCGTAATGTACGCAACACCCAAAAGGAAGCTTCAGAAACCCTATAATGTATATATATTCTTGATCAGCGTGAAATTCTGAATTGATTAAGCCGTGTCTGTCCATCTGTGTGTCTATGTGGTACCTGTTGTTGGGACTCTCCTCGTCGCAAAAATGAGAATATCGACTTCAAATCTGATAGAAAGATTAGAAGTTTTTGCATGCATTGAAATTTAAAATGGGCCAAGTTATTTGGAGCAGGAGCCCGCGGTGTAGCGTAAAGTGAACTCGACTCTTTTTTTTTAACAAAAATTTTTGGATTTTTGCTCGTTAGTCGGAAATTTGTAAAAATTAGAAATCTGAAATTTTTCATATTTTACGAAGCACTCTACACTCTACATCTTATGTGCAAAAATGGAAAACATCCGCTATGCCCACGCAAAGTTGCAAGTGATGAAATTTTGTTTTCTACACTTTTTTTAAGGTTTTATTATCATAAGGCAAACAAGAGCGAATGTTTAAAAACTATTTGCCCAAAAATGGATTAATTTTAAAATGAATATGATAGACGCCGAGATTAATTTTTTCTTAATAATACGAGCGATATGGATATCAAATAAAAGAATATGGAGAGTAGAATGCGAAAAGCATAGTGATGGGTATGCGAGATTCGTTCCCCACCGAATATAACTTTCGTACTTGTTCGTTTCTAAAAGTTGTTTTAAAACAAATGGAAATGATTCGCATGCGGCTTTGAATTTCTTTTGGCCATGGCGTGGTTGGTTGTGCGTAGAATCCCTTTCATTTCTAGTTAGTTTTTGTACCTTCTAGGTTAAGCACTACCCTCAAAATACTTGCAATAAGGCTTTACAACAACGCCTTGTCGGACCAGCTAGAATTTTTTCTCTCTCAAAGCCCCCAACACACACACACACGCTCATAGTTTTATAATATTTTTGAATAGTGTAGGGAGTCTTTATATATTTATAAATGTCTTTTTTTTCTTTCCTTCTTTTTTTTTTTTGTACATGAATTATTATTTTTGTTTTCTTTACTTCCACTTATATGCTTTGTATGCGTTATTAATAACAATTAGTATAAGATTTACTTCCAAGTGTCAATTAAATTCGGCTATTAAGTTATTTTAGCTTAGTGTCGTCTGTGAATAAATAAACAAATAAATAAATTTAAGCTAATTAAGAGAAAACAAAGAAGCCAAAGTCGCTTTGGAGGATCAGAACTCAATTTGTCTCCATGAATGTTTCATATTTTTTGAACGACTTGTCCAACTTGTCTAAGCTTAGGTCCCGTATAAACCGAAAGATCTTTTTTTCAGTTTCAGTTTCAATTTCAATTTCAATTTCAATTTACTCATTTATTTCGTGACAAGAAAGTAAGCTTATGGAAGGCAAGTCCTTACATAATTACGCTACTTTCAAAATTTTACAATGTGCCAGCGCTTTTGCAATTAAATTATACATAATTATTAAGTAATTAAACTCGGAAACCTGTTACAACGCATGTAAAAAAAAAAAATGATAATTACGGATAAGAGATCATTGCCAACATGTGCTTATAGATTATTCAAAGTAATTAATCTTTGCGTAAGAGGTCAAAAGACTGTTCATTTTTTTTTGTTTTAGTAGAGTTTTGGACCTCTCCGATTACATGGAAAAAAATTCATTAACCGCAAAAAAATTTTTTGGGAAAATGGTCAAATTCGCGGAAGTCGGTGCAGCCAAAAATATCCCAACATTATTCTCCTATTAACATCACGCGAATGTCTATGGAAATACCTTTCAAAGGAGCTAAAGAAATTCCATCTAAAAGGTAAAATTTGTGATAAGGCTTTTGGATGAGGCACTCTATCGAGGAGCTTCGACAGTTCCATGGAAATAATTATAGAGATTTTATGTCTGATTAATTCGGTAATAGAAATTAAGGGACCCAAGACTTTTTTTCCATTTGTAGTTTGGTGTATATGTCCGGTGGAAAAACAGCTTCGATTTTTATATATCACGCTCTAAAATGGTGGATTTATTTCCCTTAAGAAAATTCTTCTTCTTCTTTTTTGCTGCCGCATTTTACCTTACGTAATCTGTCTTTTTGTCTTAGTATTGCCTGCAGATTGCTTGCTTCAACATATTAGTAAACAAATCCTCTCGTTTGTTGAGTGAATATTTTTCCCTTTTATTTAACTTTTTAAGCGCATTTTAAAAGTGAATTCATTAGCTGAAAAAGTTTTGCCTTCGATGAAAAATAATTTCATTAAAAATCATTAGTAAACAAGCAGCAGACAACAACTTTCTGCTGCCTTGCTATTGTTTAAAACTCTTTTTAAAAGCGCATCTAATTGGTTTTCAATTGATTTTTCCGCTTTCCTTAACTTATTTACCCATCACACTGCTATTGATTCGTGATTTTTTTTGTTTTTTGTTATTTGTATTTTGTTTGCTTTTTATTTATTTATTTTTTTTGTTTTCGTGAGCGCCTCAACACGTACACATGTTATGTGGATGGATACAGATGAATGCGAGTTTAATTAGCGGCGATAACAAAATTTTAGTCGTTTCGTGTTTTTTGCTTACAATTTTTTATATATTGATTTCAGGTGCGGTCTAGTTATTAAGGGTGTAGCACGTATTTATCTCTGTTTATTTCTTTTTCACAGTTTCTCGTTATATATATGACTATAATTTGTGTGTAAAGCAAGCATCTGCTATTGCTTTGGGCTGAGATGCTTTAAGTATCAATGTCATGCAACTTAGTGTTGATTGTTTGTTGACGATAAATTGTGAAATTGCTTTAGCTAATAACTTATTTCGTTTTTTTTTTTTTCCAAATTGTTATTTAAGAATTTTTTTAAAAAAAAAAATCAATTATTAATATATTGTTTTTCTTTTTTTTTTTGAATTTGACCTTCACTGATATTTTCTTGTGTGTACCGTAATATCAATAAAAATTGTTCGCATGATGCTGGAGATTAAAACGAAATTTATTAAATTCACGCTTACCAGACCGCTTGCAAATGTTTTCATAATTTCGCAAAAAATTATTAAAAAGAAAAAATATTCGAATCGAAAAATTTATAAACATTCGGTAAAATACCCATCGAGATATTAAAATTCATTTTTACCTCTAATCAGAGGTGAACTGTGTATTGCCCCGGTAGCTTGTTCTTCCTATGTGTAAAAAAAAAAAAGAAAACACGATAGTTAGTAGGTAAGAACTATAGGACCAATGGAACTGTTAGCCCGACATTATGAATTCTTAAACAGTTAATTGTGTGTGTTAATGTTTTTTTTTTGGGTTCGCATTGTTAAGACAACGAGTTACTTGAAGAATTTTTGCAAATAGCTGCATATCAACAACAATTGATTCTTCTCTATAGCCTTTCAAAGCAACACAAGCTGCACCATCGCGAAGTCCACGAAGATGTTCGTCTTTTGCTATGTCTGATTTATGCCTCTTGTCGGAAAAGTCACCACACAAGGGTCGGAGGGTATAACTGAAGAAGTTTCTTCTTATTTATGTCAAGACTTTTTTTTCTATGTAGCCACAACCGATAGGAATAATTGGAATAATTGGATTTTTATGGATCTAAAAGCTGGTAACTTGACTAAGGCCATAGCTGTCGGCCTCTATCGTTTTCAATGCAAGTGCTGTGTTGAATTTATTACCTTTGTAAGGCATAACGTGTGTGTGTATAGGTTCCTTCGTTTCTTCCCGCAATAAATAAAACGAATAGCTCTTAAAATTGTACTACGTTTGCGGCGAGCGAGATAACAACAAAAATTTGTACTGAATTTAAAAAAGAAAAAGATAAAGAAAGCTGTCTAATTGTTGCTACCTTCTCTTCCATCAATTTGTGTTGCAGAGATATTCGGAGACAAAACCGTATTCTTTACAGGATGAGCCCAACACACTTTGGTATTTTCATGCATTACCTTCGACTAAGCAAAATTTGCGTGAAATCGAGGACATTATTCTAACTTATTTCCTATTTGAAATATGCTTAGATAACATATAATATATGTATTTATCTTTATGATAATACTGTTGTTGGAAATATTTTTTTGCTTTTTTTTTTTTTGTTTTTTATTTTCCCTGTCACAGAGAAATTATTTTGTTGTTTTATTATTTGGTCTATTTTTGTGTGTGCGTATAAATGCAAGTGGTGCTGGATTTCTCTTATTCAGAAAGCTTTGATTTGTCAGCAACATTTATTTTTACTTTTTTATTTGTTATTAACAAACACACATTCATTACACAGTTATCTCGCTTCATATTCATCATCAGTTTCCTTGTTGCTATAGCCATGAATACCTTTTCACTCATAACTGCGATGAATGCTTTGAAAATAGAATATTTCGTTTGTATGCTTGTGTGAAGGATATCTCTTAGTGTTGTGTATTTTTTATTTTGTAGTTTTTTTTTTTTTTTTTTTTTTTTTTTTTTTTTTTTTTTTTTCTTTTCATTATTTTAGTTTTTCATGCCAGCATATTCTGTCTACTTATTAAACATGACAGTGATCTTTTTTTTTTATTGTTATTGTTGCTGTTACTGTTGTTGCTAGCAAAGAAAACAAAAGCATTAAACACCTTTTATTCCTTTCATTTGCCAGGAATTTTTAAGTTTGTTGTTGCTTTTGTGTTGTTATTTTTTCTTTTACCAACATTTTATATATTGTCTTATTTGTCATATTTTAGCGAACACAATACGTTAAGTATGTCACCACTGGTTATATATATATTTTTTCTCTTTAAAAACGTTACTGTGGCCAATTAATATTAATGCAAATATCATGTATAATAAGTGAGCAGAAGCGGGTCTCCAACACGACGCTATAACTTAAGGCTCTCAATGCAGCTAAGTATTGCACTTTAGCAATCGATTTCATAAAAGTAACATAGTTAACTTCTCGAATTTCCCTTTCCCCTTTTCTGGAGATGGTGGCTATCTCTGGACGGAAGTCTTTTGAGGATCCTGAATATCTCTCCCACTACTCTACTATCGTAGGCAAATAGAGAAACTGGAGTGGAAAGTACGTATTCCAAGAACAATCAAGATCAAAGTGGGTTGGTTTACTTCTAATTCAGCTGAGTTCTGTTACTGTTGGCTGTGCATTATCTTAAGTTAAAGTGTCTGACTTGATTTTCAAGTTTTATACAAAATCTCTTAATATGCAACATTTTACAAGAGTAACATTACATATGAGAGACATGATATTTAAAGCCGCGTAAGTCCATTTTGAAGTAAATGAGTTAAATGGCAGATCTGTTGAGATAAATATACATCCTTTTTATACGCTACGCCGCTTCTGGTACAGGGTACATTAAGTTAGTGCGGATGCATATAACATCCAGAAGGGCTTAAGACCGACCTTTTATTATATCGACCAGAATCATTTTATGAAGCAATGTAAACCTGTCCGTCCGACTGTGGTACGGGATACATTAAGTTAGTGCGAACGTACGTAACATTCAGAAGAGCTTAAGGTAGACCCACGTTTTATTATACCGATCAGAATGATTTTCTGAATCGATCTAAGCAGATCTGTCCGGCTGTCTGTGTGATGTCTGTCCGTGTTAACCTGTGGTAAAGTTGCAGGTCGCAATTTTGGAGATATTTTAATGAAACTTGGAACAATGGTTTAGTTCGATCAACTTTTTCGATCACTCCCCGTATGACGCGCTATTTTGAAAAAAAGTTAAATAGAAAAAAATTGCAGTTTGCAAGACTTGTCGACAAAACTCGCTTTGCAATGGTATTTGGACATTGTAAATTGGTATGAAAACTTTGGTTCGGCTTGGGCAATTTTTTAAATCCTCTCTCATATAACTGTTCCTACAAAAACTGAGTCTTTACATCGCAAAAAAAAAATATAATTTTTACTATGGGGAAATATAATTTTTTCATGGGGAAATTTAGTTCATAATAGTAAATTGGTATAAAAATCAATCTTAGCGAATGTGGACCACGTAGACCTATTTCGCGGATAGCATGGCATATAATAATCCAATATGCGCGCTCTGCAACCTGCAGCTTGAACACAAAATTTACATGAACACACATCAGACGGATAGACAGACTTAAATCGATCCAGATCGATGATCGATTCTTAAACGATCAGTATAATAAAAGGTGGATCTATCTTAGCTTAAGTTGTGCATGTTGTAAACGTCCGCACAAACTTAATATACCTTATACCACAAGTTGTGTAGGGTATAAATAAAGACTGTACTTGTGTGCAAAAGTAATGAGTTTTATATGTGATTCATTCAAAGGAGTTGCACGTTTACGACAAGTATTTTTCCAATATATTTTAACCTATACATCTTCTAACAATAATCTTAAATTAATGTTTAAAGTGCTTTTAAATGCCCACATGTGTGTGCCCGCGAGTAAAAATTTATAAATCTCTACAATCGAATAATAACAATTATAACATAGATATCAATAAAAATAACATTAAATCATTTGTGATCGAAAAATTCTAGTTAAAGCTGTTAAAACGACGTTACGTGCTGTGATAAAATTTAAAGAACTTTAACCATAATTCACAGCGTTGCGTTGCGTAAATGGTATCTATAACCGATAAATATAGCTTAGCATGCTGCGTATGCATATGCGTGCTTCCCGCTCTGTGTGTTTATACTATATGTGAATACCACATTTATAATAACAGTACCCTGCTGCGTTAAATTGTGAAATTGTAATAATTTTTAGGCGAAAAATTTGCATTAAAAGAAAAAAAAAGAAGAAAAGCATATGATAAAGTTATACTAGCCTTAGGGCGGTGAGTCTTGAATACTATCACAATTACCATCCTGTCTAAAATCTTTGTCAGCCAAATTCAATTGATTGCGTGTTTTACAAAAAAAAAAATAAATAAATAAAAAAAATAAAAATAAATAAATAAATGAATAAAGTGGAACGAATGACTGTTTATAGGTTATAAATGGCGTACGAGATTGAAACGATTATGCATATTTATGTATATACACATATGTATGCATCAGAAAAATTCATAACATCTTTGCACAAGGAAATTTAGAGTAGTTTTCCTTTTGTCCTTCTGCCTGCCTATAAGCTAATGTTTAAGTTATTAGATTGAAAAAAAAAAAAAACATTCCATTATCATTTATTCGTGATATTTCCTGTAGTGCACATATTAGAATAATTGCAAAAGATTTCTTTCTCGCGATCATCGCAGCAGTTCTTTCGAGTTCCTTCAATTTAAAGCCTAATGAAAAGTCTAATGAAAATTTTATAATATAATGATGATAACAATAAACTTAAAGTTAAATATAAAACACAAACAAAAAAGTTTGACAATCGATCTCGTAACTTTCTATGAATCCCAGATGCGATTGCCGAAACCACTTTGTATATACAAACATATTGTATGTACATGTATCAGAGATGGCCTAATGTGCAGATCGCTTTCATCAACTTCAGATTCTGAGACATTTGTCCGTCTGTCAATTTTTAACCTATTGTATCTAGAAGTAAGCTGTAACTTGACCTATACAAATACTTAATTAATGGCCATAGCAAAAATTTGAAATCAACGATTCGTCCACAATCAGTTCGACACCATGCAGAAAGTAGAATCTGCAATCTGTAGGGAATATTAAAGTGAACAGTGAGGTAATGATTTAAGAAGATCTACACGTGGTAACTTGTTAAGGAAACTATTTTCGAATTTTCGATTCTTTTCGGTTTCTTGGCGGTTGTGCGCTATATTTGCGAACGCTCGCGAATCATGCCTTTTTTATATATATATATATGCATCTTTTTACACGCTTTTTTTTATACGGTGGATATGCTGTTCAGAAATCCGTGAAAAAAAATCGTCTTAAGAAATACATGCGACATATGTTATATTGAGGGATATGTTCGATAACTTTACAAAATCATGTAAGATGCAGAAACTCGAAATATTTTCGCAAAAATCGTGCGAAAAAGTAACAATGAAATCCATATTACATATTTATAGGACGAAGAACATTCATTTTTATAACATATAGAAGTTGAAATGGAAATTAGAAATAAAATAAGCTTTTTTTGGATTCGTGCTAGAACAAAAAATTCATACAAAAAAAAAGGCTATTCTCAAGTCCTCGGGAAGTAAATCAACAGTTACTAATGGACCTTTGACTGTTGCTGTACCTAAAAGTTTCTATAAGATACACCAAATTCTCTTTTTACACGATAGACACGTTCGCAAAAAATACGTGTAAAAAAATTCGTGTAAAAAGAGAATTAGGTGTAAACAATATTAAAAAGTCCTTGTTAGAGGTCACTGAATTTATTTCTTGCTTACACATTTTAATTCATTAAATGCATTTTACAAAAAATAACTTCTACTTTGGAAAAGAAAATTCGAGGAATATTAAAAATCGTGTTAAAACAAAATAATTCGTGTAAAAAAATAATTTTTTTTCTTTTGAACTCGTGTTAAATCAAATTCGTGTAAAAAAATCGTTCAAAAAGAGAATTGCGTGTATTGTCAAAGCTACAGTTGAAGACACAAATTTTTTTCGGGATACGTGTTAAAACAAAAAATTCGTTTAAAAAATATATTGGTCAGCCGTGTTATTTCAATATTGTGTAAAAAAAGAGTTGGGTGTCTATAACCTCACCAGTTGTTCATGTGGCTTATGATTTTCCCAACTCAGCTTAACAACTTTGCAAGATTTAAAAACAGGACGGTAAGTGAATGGACAGCAAGACATCGCTAAAGCAGTTCGGAGTCTCATACAGGTCAAATATGTACATATACATATGTAAAATCGTTGGTACCTTAACACAAAACATTTTTAAACAAAGTAAGAAAATTTAATGTATTTAGCTAACGTCATCTTTTCATGTAGAATATAAAACAACGGAAAAAAAAAAAAATTCTTGATCGTCCTATTCGCTCCTCGCACGACAATTTTGAAATATATATATATTTAAACTTGTTTTGTATTTGTAAGAAGCATCTCTTTTGCAACTTAATTAAATTCAAGTATAATATTTTCTTTAAATTAAATGCTTATTAACTTGTTTATGAGGAGAACGAAAAGAACAATAACTTGGTTAACAAAAAAGAAACAACTGACAAATTAACTTAAATTACCAAAAAGTATTCTTTGAGAAAAGCAGAGAACTGAGCTGAATACATAAAAGACAAAAATTAAAAGCGGCGTATGTTTGTGAATAATTGTTGTTGTAGAGCAACAGAGGATAGCAACCAGCAACCAGCAACCAGCAACGAGCAAGAAAGCTCTGGCCACACAACAACCGTAACATATTTGAAACAGTGGCACATTATGGTTAATTGTTTAGTTTTTTTTACCCCTTTTGTTTTTGCAATTTTCTTAAAAAAGCAAAAATAAGCAGAAAAAAAACGCGCACGCATACATTAAAATATTTCAACATTACCGACCGACTTATGTGCATATATGCACATAAAGAACAAGGCTTAACCACTAAAATTTTTACAAACACATAATAACAACTTTTAAGGCAGGAGGGAGGGGGTTGGGGAGGGAGATAAAAACTCCCAACATATGTTATATAACAACAAAAATAACAGTCACAACACACCATATATAATATAGAACGCACTCAGACATACACTATATGTGCAGTTAAATGATGTTGATGATGTTGATGATGACGACGATGATAATGCTAAAGGCTGCAGTGGCCATGGTAGCGGCTGCTACCATAATTATAGCAAAAGCATATGTGTAAATATTTAAGTGTTTGTATGTGCGAGTAGGTGGCCATGTGTTGCTTGTCTATATGTAAAGTTTTTGGCGGCTCACAAAAAAACAAGACTACGAAATGCTTCTTCATGTTGGGCAAATTCACATTAACTACTTTTTTATCAAAACAATAACGCTCGCATACATGCACATAAAATGTTGCGATATAATAGACTACACAAACTTACTTTTAAATATTGAGAATTTGAGTTAATTTCTTTCGTTTCGTTTCTAATCTTATTTCCGGTGTCTATCAAAATGCTGTCAAACACATTTCAAAGTGCAGGTAGGCAGTAAGCGGCAGTAAACTTTACTAAGTTCCGTTTAGCTCAGTTATGCTAATTTATTGAAATTTTATCATCAAATATTTCGTTTGCAATTTTTAAAATGTTTACTGTCGACCCGCGATCACAATCGCGTTTGACGTCAAAGTTGCTGTAATTATTTTAATTGACGCTGGAGTTTCTATTTGAAGTAACTTATGGGGAACCATAAGGAATGCACCGGAATTCATATATAGGAAATGCTGTTTGGCAAAGGCGACTTTGACGCTTAGAACAGCAAAAGTGTTTTGCTTGGTATTTGTAAAGCGATACTATTGCAAAACCTCTCAGCCTAAAACACGAGCAAGGATCAATAATTGAAACGAATATTCATGAGTCAAAAGTGTTTGTCTATACTTGGTTTGATGATTTTGGAGCACTTAGCCGAAACTTAAAGACAAAACGCCTTGAAGTAATTTTTCAGTACACCAATGCTTGGCTCCTTTTGAGTAACAATTACTCGATCCCTTGTCGCAAATTTAACTCGTTAGCTTACTCCTTATTCTAATGGCAGGCATCAAGGTTTGATTCCTGGATTCCATCAAAATAATGTTCGAAGTAATATCTAGGTGATCAGTAGAAAATATAAGCAAGAACGCTTTCGTAGTGCGAAAAGAAAAAAAAAAAGTAGTCAACATAGAAATTCTGTAAAAAAAAAAAGGATGAGAAGAAAATAAGAAAACATGTCTCAATAAAAATGTGTGTTCCCATTGGTAACATCTACTCATCGCATTATTGTGAGCCAAGCTCTCTTTCTTAAAAAAAGAAAGATGAGAATTAATTCAATTACGCGGCAATATGAAAAAGGAACCCAATAAAACCTTTTACTGGCAATGGCAACAACAAGAATGAAAACTGTGCACACAAAGCCATAAGCAAACGCATGTATTTTAATTTTCAATGTATATCGTATCCGTTGGTTTCTTCATCATCATCTTTCATTTAATTTAGTTTAATTTCATTTTTTTCGTATTATTATTAAATTTCGTTCTGCCGTACCATCCGAGAACAGAATAGAGTGAATAAATGAAATTTTATAATGCCATTTACACAAACAAGAAAACTCATCAGAGAGGAGTGTATCCAGAGACTATTTATAAACTTTGTGATATTGGCTACTCGCTCATCCCTTTCGTGTATGTGTTATTTTCGGTATTCATATGTACATACATATGGATATTATAATATATCGATTATATGTTGTTTGATCAGATTTGCTAATGGCAACAATCCGACAACAAATATTCACAAAACAACTAGAAAACTTTTAAAACACATGTCGAAAAACCTCAAAGCAAAACTCATTCCAAGCAAATGTCGATGCGTAGCATATTAACGAAATTAGATAAAAAAAAAGTTAACCAAAATTATATAAAAAGTTGATCGATTTTGTACTCATATGTTGGAAGCAATTACAAACATAAGTCGTATTGTTACGTAACGCGTATAGGAAAGACACATAAGTTCAGTAAATAAATCGAGAGATCTTTATTCGTCAGTAGTAACCATTACTACTCTATATATATTTGGGAAGTATTCAGAAACTACTGCAACAAAACGCCTTACAGTATAAACATTTTCTAAATTATAGCAAGCCTGTGATGTCACTTTCATTTTTTTATTGAGTTTACAGTCGGTTTGTGAATCAATAAAATATTTAAAGTTTTCCTTTGTTTAAATAAATTACTTTCACCAAAAGGTTCATTTGCTTTTCCTTTATCATTCCCCCATCAATTGTCAAAATATTTTCGTTCCTTCACTTAGTCGAAAATGGAATCTTTTTCAAAAAATTCGTTTGAAAGTATGATAGTACGTTTTTCTCGAACCTATATATATATATATATATATATATATATATATATGCACATTTAAAATGAACACTCAAATCAAATTACATTCAAATTAATCTTGAAAACTATTCACTCATGCGAGGGTTTAATTAAAGCTCACCGTAGAGCGATATCCATGTACGTATGTCCATCTCTCTCTCTCTCTCTCTCTCTCTCTCTCTCTCTCTCTCTCTCTCTGTGTTTGTGTTTGCGCGTGTGTGCGTGCGTGTGCGTGTGTAAATGTATGTCTGCTTGTGCGTATTGTAAGTTTATAGCTTTATAAAGACATCCCTTGTCGGAATTTCTGAAATGACAGTGAAACGCAATGAGCTTAAACTAAAAACATTCCGTCTGTTTCACAAATTAATAAAATGAAAGAAGGAAATTTCGTGTCATGCGAAAGTAAGTGAAAATATAGGCATCTTTTGTGTGGCATTTCATTGCCTCATATTTAATTTCGTTGGTTAGTTAGACTAGCGAATACAAGGCATACGTTCCTTCAAAACTAAAAAAGTCCTTATAGATTTGATATTTGTGACTAAGCATCGACATCGAGAATCAATTAATGAATAGTCGAATTGCAAAATTGATTGAATTCAATCGTAATGAAGGGAAAATTTTAATACACTTAACCCATACATATCCCATTTTAAGTCACTGTATGTTGGCGGTCAATACACGTCACCTTTCTGGAAGACAAGAAAAGGTAAAAAAAAAAAATTTACATTTGCTGCATATTTTCACTAGTAGTTCACCTGTTGCTTTAGCCTTTTTTTGAAACCATTAGTTTTTCTCATTCTTATCACGTTAATCTTAAAATTATCTCTGGTTACTGAACGCTTCAGTTCGTATGTCAAACAAATAGGTTTGTTATCTTCTTTTGCTGGCACTGTACGCCTCCAAATTTTTGTAGGCATTTGTTCGCCTCATCGGGAGATGAATATGTTACGGCCGGCAGGAAGGCACTTGACGCTCCAATATTATATGTTTGCGTGTTCGTCTGATCGTGCATCTATTCTCGTCTTGGTAAAAATTGAGCTTGAAAATTGAAAGTTGCCAGGAAAAGTTGAGTGACAATTGCGTGTGCACCGTCTTTTGTCAGCTACTCTTGTAACGAAAGAAGAATCCAACGATTTTTCCGAAAAACTTTGTTTATCTTAATTGCCTTTTTGCTTCGGAGCTTGTCGTCTGCATCAGATCGAAAAATGTATTCGAAAGTGAAGTTTCAAAGAAAATTCTTGTTAATATCACATAACTCGAGGAAGTAAGTTTCACTAAGTCTAACTTGCCGGTTTTTGCAATATCGTCATTCAAACGCACTTACGCATGCTACGTATTTGACAATTTACTCACCTGTATGCTGGGTAGGAGCCAACCGATTGGCAGGATCGCCATGTAATAAATAGGCTTCAATTGTTGTTGGTATTAATTTAGCTTTATTCATTATAGCAAGGGCTAACTAAGGAGCTCGATTGCTTTGGTTCAAGTGTTTTGATCGTCCGGCTTTTACACATAATTAGCGGTGAGGTTGGCGTATTTTGATCAACCTCGCGAAACATAAGTCGATCGATATGCTAGGCATACGACTATGTGACTTATTACATATTAATAAACATAAACACATATAACCAAACACTTTTATTTAAATTATTACGTTCCAAACATTCACACATGCAAACAAACAAACAATTCAATAATTAATCGATCTAGACATTCTTACGTTATGTGGTGTCGTGCGAGCACACATCCAAAATGTAATCTGAGCCGCTTTAGGTGGAGTTATTGGCTCGCGCGCAAAAGTGATAAAGACTGCTGTCTGAGCTGCCTGTATCGTAATACCTGTCAATAGTGAGTTTGGATTCTTGCGAAAATGTCATTTTGTAATATGTTTTTGTATTATTTTTTCATTAGTCAAAGAACGTTCTAATAGCAAACACAAAATAAAAAGCATTTTAAACTTGAAAAAAAAAAGAAATGGAAAAGAATGAAAACAGTGACTGCCTTAAAAAACTGTAAGGATTACATTCAATTATATAGAAACCACGGAAGGGCTCTCTCTGTTCGCTTTCTTTTATTATTTTAATTTCCTTTATTAAGTAAGAACAAAAAGAAAAGGAAACGATTGCATGTTCTAAACTATTCATGCAAAGGTGATGTTCGTTTGTGTGTTGTGTGTGCGACTATGCGGGTATATATGCGCTGGGGGTGCGTGTGCAAGCAATACCTGTGGTAGTTTATGCAATTTTGCATTATTTATGAAAATTGGAATAAAATGACGACATAAAGTGAAAAAAAATTGTGAGAACACAGGCCGCCGTTACCCTACGAGAAAAGAAAAACAAAAAAAAAAAATAATAATAATAATAATAATAATAATAATTCTCGTGTGATTATGTTTTGGCAGAGATATGATGATTGTGCACAAGAGCAATTTGCACATGCTTTCTGTTTTTGTTTTTAGTTGTGAATTTCTTTCATTTTTTTTCACCTTTGTGTATGTCAAACATTCTGTGATGCTTGTTTGACACTTGCTCTCCAAGTGATTGCTGAACTGAATACAAACAGAAACGCACTCAGCCAGCCACCGTGTCGATTATGTGAATTGGTTGGTTGGTTGTTTGGTTGTTTGGTTGGTTGGTTGGCTGCATGACGTTTGGTTATTAAAGGTATTTTGGTTGAATTTTTGTTTAAGGCTTGGTTAGATTTAAGCTAAATATGTACGTGCATGTACATGTGCATGTATATATGCATGTGAGCTCAAATAATTGTAATAAACAAAAAATTTTAATGAGTACGTACTCACATGCAAACATTATCGGATTACAATGATTTGCACTTAAAAATGAACCATATCTCATGCTATATACTAATGTCCTACTGGTGGGGTCTGAACGATGGACCGCCGTGACGCATGACTGACGTTAATTGCATTTAAAAAAGTGCAACAAAATGTTCTCGGGTAGGTAAACGGCTTGCATGTGTACCATGCTTAAATTGTTTTAAAAACACTTCAACTTCCACTCATCAAGAGAAGAAAGGAAATTATATTCGCCTTTTGGTAGATCGTTGTTACTCCTTAGTTTTGCTTCACAAATGCATGGTATTATTTTTATTTTTATTGCGGACGTGTCTTTTTAAATGACCTTGTAAAGTATTTATATCAAGGTCATATCAAGGTTAATATCAGCACCTGTGGATGTGGCTGCGGAAACGACCAGCCCAAATCCATCTTAATCTCTATACTCAATAGCTATGCATATGTTACTGTATTCAAAAAGTAGTAAGACTTCGATCCAAGTCGCGTTAGCCTATCCAAGAGAACCGATTGTTTGTTCCTTGGACTGGCATCTACGGCATCTATATAAGTATATCGAATTTCATGTGAATATTTTCAGTAGTGGAAGAGATATGTTTATTTACCTTGATCCAAAAAAAAAAAAATTGCATTTTTCAAGAGCAGACAAAGAATCTTAGGCTGCTTAAGAGTGAATACTTTTTTAGGGGGCTTTTAATGCGTATTTCGGTATTACACGAAGGAAAGACATGTCTTCTATGCAGTGGTGTTGTGCTAATTTTTTTTTTTACCGGAACGCGTATATATAATTATATAGACAGGGCCGATCCTGGGTAGGCGGCCGCTCTGTGCGGTCTCATCTCCCAAATTTTACGACGGGGGGGGGGGGGGGGGTTTCCCCCAATTTTCGCCCGTCTTCTAATGTTTATTATAAATTCTCGTTATCAGAAATCATGTTTACTTCCGGAACGCGTTCCTGTCCAAAAAGGAAGTACCGGAACGACGTTCCGGAGCGTTCCGGCTCGACAACACCACGGCTTCTATGTCATTCATTTTTGGCGACGAATATAAAAATGTGTATTATTTAATATTAATGAGGTTTTAAGTTTTAACGGCAACAACTACAATGAGCTTTACTCGACTTCGATTATGCCTTCTGCTACTATTACCACGCCTACTTTCGTTCAGTAGTATAGTAATAATTTTAACTCTTTTAAAATGACTGACACTATTGCTAACGCTATTACGATCAGTGTTGCCGTTAAAGCTATTATTAATACAATACGGCAATTACCGTTACCCCACCGCCCACCGCAACAACGTGTTTATGATGGTATTCCGACACCATACCAAACACGCCCAATAATCGCGCTTTACCAATTTATATCCAGCGCTTATAGCTCTTGTTATTAATTCTAATACAATTTTTCACTTTCACTGATCACGCCCACATACCCTAGTTTCGATTACATTTAGGCGTTTGGATTCATTTTTGATTAATGCTTATGCCAATGTAGGAATATAATCGTTTGCGAATTAATACCGCGTAAGGGAATTGAATAAATACAACAAATTTTCAATACAATATCTTTTAAAAGTTAATGAGTGCTGGCAATACTGTCGAACTCAAAAGCTTTGCCTAATGTACAAAACATTTCTTATTTTTTCCCTAAAGCGAAAGCCATAAATTTTGTAAACTTTAGCTACAAGGGAAGTGCGCAGACTCTAAGTGAAAGTTTTGCTCAAGCCCAAATTAAAAGAAGAAAAAAAGAGAAAAACATGTAAACAAATAAGCAAACCAAAGTATCGCACTACAAGAGGGAATATCTTGATTAAATTCTATTGTTCATTATGACAATAGACATACGTGTACAGGTGACCAGTAGGTGTCCAGTCCAATTTCACTTAACCTACCTCAAGGCGTTTAAAGGAACATATAAACACGCACCCACACACACACACACACACACACACACACACACACGCATATACAAAGTGTTAACAAGCAGAAAATACGAGCATCTTTTAGAGCGAACGCCTGGCTATACTGTTATGCATAATGTAGTGCAAGTTTTTTGCAAGTTCTAACATAGCTTTCATGAATCGCTTGTCATTCTCTGAAATGCGCGCTTATTTTTGTTCTAATTCTCGTTATATTTCACTTTCAATGCTTCCCTACACGCCAGTGGCAGTGGCAGTGGATAAGTGTGTAAATGTTAACCTACAAAATATTTAAAGTCTCACCATCATCGTCACTGGCATCATCGTCATCATCATTATCATCA
This sequence comes from Glossina pallidipes, assembly GCA_000688715.1. Classification (NCBI taxonomy): domain Eukaryota; kingdom Metazoa; phylum Arthropoda; class Insecta; order Diptera; family Glossinidae; genus Glossina; species Glossina pallidipes. The sequence continues at coordinate 1,609,616 of KK499770.1, forward strand.
TCATCACCAGCAATGTCATTATGAAATATTGTATCGCTTGTTTATGTTCGCTTTCTTTCGACAACGTTTTTGTTTAGTTTTATTTTGGTCGCTATTATGAGCGGGCGGTATTTTCTGATTTTATTTCTTTTTTCGGAACAACATTTTAATAAACAATTCTTTTTTTTTTTTTTGTTGTTTTGCCTTACAATTACAATGAAATAAATCATTTTGTGTAAACTTAGAATAACTGCGGTTTTATTACAGTTAAATAATAAGTGAACGAATGTAGGACAAAAACTGTGAGTAAAAAAAAAAAAAAAACAAGAAAAAAAAAAATAAAAAAAATAAATAAATTGTGTATTAATTTAAATGAAATTAATTTCTCTTAAAGAAATAAACAATAACTTCACGAGTGTTTTTTGTTTTAGTTGAAATCGATGATCTGATCTGATCTGTGTGAAGTACTTTCTATTTTCATTAAAATTTCCATATCATATAAATGCATGCCTGTCGCAATCACGGTAGAAACACGTACATACGCACGCATGCACGCACATACGCGCACACGTATATGTATATACATACATTTATACATATATACGTACGTACGTACATATATGTTTATATGCAGGCCTATCATATATTCGTACATTCATTTGTACTCTAGAGTCTGAATTAAGTCTTCTTTTAATTACCTTTGACCTTGAATTGTCAGGATGCTTTTTTTCTACCATTTGGTTAACTTTTCCTTTTCTCTTTGTATTTCTTTTGCTTTCTGCACTTTGTTTATATTTATGAGGTAAACCATCATCAGCCCTTAGTTAGTTGTTGTTGTTTCTTTTTTAACATACGGCAGTTGTACAATAATTCGTACAGATACTCTCGCAGTGATACAACTATATGTATATAGCAGCGGTATATGTGCAATGAAAAGGCTTTGCTTTATAATGAAGGCTTTGCTTTATAATGTCTCTTATAAGTTGAAAATATCTTTCTTTATGGATATCATTCTACCTACTTTCTGTTACTGTTTGCATTTGCATTTCGTTTACGTACAATGTCACCGGTTATTACATTTGTAGGCTGCGTATTAATGTCCTTTAATCATATGTATGTATACTCTACACGTGGATATGTGACATTATCACAACTTTAAAGAAATTTAAATAAAGCTGAATAAGTCTGTGTATGCTGTTAAACACATTTAAGTTGACATTGTCTCATCCTTTTACTCGCAATCACTTTTCACACTTCTCTATGGAACGAAAATCTGTTGGATATAATTTTAATTACTGCAGACACTTTCGTATTGAAAGTGGATTAAGTTCATCTAGAATATCTCTCTCTCTCTCTCTCTCTCTCTCTCTCTCTATTTTAGGCTTATGATCAAGGAATGGGAGTGGGCTAGAATTGTTTTTTTCTCTTTTACACCCTACATGAATTGAATGGGTAGAAGGATGCTAACCCTTGGCAAGTTAGGTTTATGCGAACGTGTGCGACATCCAGAAGTAATTGGGATATATCTATATTTTATAATATCGATCGAATCAACATATGATTCTCAGTCAATTTCAAGCTTATCTGTCCGTATTTCCGTCTTGTTTTCTTCTATTTAACCTATAATCCGCCGTGTTTTAGATATTTTCTTGAGCTACTACTACTACTGATCTGCTTTGGCCCAAGGACGAACGCTACTGAAAATGATTCGGATCGAAACACTTTTTTGGCGCCTCATAATGCCTTACTATTTTGAAAAATCGTTATATATCGTTATATATTTAAATGACGGCGTGTGAAGTGGCAGCTCTCGAGAAACAAATATGATTCCAAATCTGATTATGTAATCAATTGATTAAAAAAAAAATGTTTTTTTTTTTTTAAACGAAAACTGGAAATATGGACAATAAATAAGATACATGATGTTTACCAAAGAATCCTACTTTGAATCCACAATTAGAACATCAAGACAATCGGATGAAAATTTCTGAGACCAGCGATAGAGTAGGATAAGAAGGCGCGGTCTTAAAAAAAGCGAAAAACGGGAAAAGTGATTCTTTTATCTCTTAATCAGGGATATCTGCACCATACGATTGGTTCAATAATTGTGAACTATGTCTGGCTTCCACGGTTCCCCAGAATCTGGTCAAAATCCTCTTTTCACATGCATTTGCTCTCTTTACTTTTATATTATTCTCAAGTTAGCCAATATATTCAAAATATTTTTCGTATGACTCTACGAATACGTTCGTAAATTAATTTTTGAGACCATTTAAGTACGAAAGTAAATTAAAAAATTAAACTGTAATATATAAAAAGATTACATATAATGTAATATTAAATGCTTAGATATAAATTTTAATATAACTCAGGCCGGTAATAAATAACAGTCATTGAGAAAACACTCAAGATATCCGAGAATCGTTCGAAGCCGAATTTTTTCACTTATTACATAATATCCACAAGGCGCAATTGGTCCTCTTTCGTTGCCGTACTTTATTGCTCGCCGTATGTTACACTCAATTAGACCTACATTACTCGTTTTTATTGCAAAGACTATGTGTGCGCTGGGAGTACAAGCATTCGTAGCTTTTTACTACGATGCTTGGCTGTAAGCCGTTTATTTTGGCGGTAGCTTTATTTTTTATACCATTTACCGAAGGATGAGGTGTATATTCGTTTTGTCGAAACGTTTACGACGCCCAAAAAGAAACATCAGAGACCCCACAAAATATATATGCTCTTCACCGTCAACAATTTCTAAATCGATTTAAGCATGTCCATCTTTGTGTCTGTAGCATCTGTACAAAAATGATAACAATTGACCACGCCTACCACCCATAAAGTATATAAATTCTTGACCAGTTTTAAATTGGAACGCACCCAAACATGTCCGTCTGTTCGTCCATCCATCTGTCTGTCTGCGCAACTATGTAGTATTTGTGGTAAACATTCTCCCGCAAAATAGCAAAAATTCGTAGATCACCTACAAGTTGGCAGAGCAATTTAAGAATGACCCAAATCTGCCAGGGGACTTGCCTACACCACTCACATGTATATGTGTAATAAGAAGTGCCTTTGCGTGCCGTGCTTTTTTCTTTTTACTCATAAAATACAACACATGCACCATATAAATTTCCGCTTTTATACTGAAAATGGAAAAAACCCGGCCGCGCACACCTAATAGAGCACCTATAGAGCATGACAATTTCGTTCTTTTTCTTCTTTTTAAGATCGCGGTGATGGGTATAAAAGACTCGACGAGGTCACGACCGAATATAAATTTGTTACTTGGTTTTTTACGGATACTTTTCTCAAACGATGTGTTGCCATTAAATTCTTGTTTGCTTTTTTGAAAATATAACTTATGCCACCTTTCAGAATAAACGGGCCAATTATTAAATCTTGAACCTTCTTCTTCTTCTAAGAACGAAAGGTTGTAAAAAAATTGTTCCTTATATTAAACATTATTGTTGCTTATAATAGTTATACTGAATAATTTGGTCTGTGAATTGCTTTGATCATTATAATCTATTGAACTTGAACCTAAGCCAAGTGCCGCTTCGGCGCTTATATTTTTACCGTTATTACTGTTAAACGGACTTTCGTTCGGTAATGCAGAAAATTCTAGCTGCAAAGTCGTAAATAACGTAGAAGAAATAAATATATGGCTAACACTACAGATTCTGGAAAAGTGCTATTTTTGACTTAAACAAGAAAACGCAATCTAATGTGGGCTTTAGCCACTCCCAATTCTTTGGATATTTACATAAACATGTGCAATATCCGAACTGTCTAAAAACACTTTTTGTAAGCATTAACTTTTTGTAATATGTTGTCTTAATAGTGCAAAGCAGCAGTTCCAGCAGATGTCTGCTGGAAGTCGCCAACTTTGAAGTTTCAGGTATTATATGCATGGTTGGCTACCCCGAACAGTGGAAGGGTATACACTTGCTAAGTTCTACTTTTGCACCTGTAACGATGAGATTTACAATTCAAAGGAGGAACACATACAAGGTAGGCACAAGCGTGTGAGCAAGTGAACATATGAAAGACGGACAGACGGGCTACCGAGGAGATCGAAAAAAGCACAAATTGAAGCACGGAGAGTAAGAGAAATTAGCGAACAAGCCAGCAGACAGATGCACGGATTTATTTAATTAATTAATTAAATTCCGCTACAAAACAAGTCATTGCCCGAATTTAACCTACAAAACAATTTAAAATGTTGTATAGAGAAGCAAAAAATAAATAGAAGCAAACACAAGATCAACATATAGTATACACCAGCATTCAACTAAGTCCTAAATTAAGACACAGAGATATATATTGATGAATGAATATGTGCTTATTAAATAGTGACAAATGAGAAACAAAATCAAATACAAAGAAATATTTTGATTCAATTTACTACATGTATTGCACAAGTGTTGAAAATGTTTAGCAGTTAGTTATGCAATATAATGTTTTTGACCTTATTAACGGACAAAACGGACAGATCAAGTAAGTGATAATAATCGTTGATCACTTTACACATTACCCGAAATGGATTGAGCAACTGGTAGCATTGAGCATTGTGGTAGCTGCAAGAGATAAGTTCTAATAAAGCCGCCGAAAATACATGTCCCTTTATTAGCTTACAGACGAAGGTTACACCCGACGTTTCACGCCTTTTTTAAAGGATGCAAAATCAATCAGATTCAATCTATTATTATACGGTGGAAGAGGTAGGACAAGATTGCATCCTAAACCACCGTAAAGTAAACAACAAGAACTCCCGTTGAACCGACTCCAAGAGATCAACAACAAGGCATCTATAACTATAAGGAAGCCAAACTACGGATGGATATTCAAGAGTTGGTCTAACTAAAGATGTATACACTAAATTTTTTTATACCATCTTTTTATAAACCCTATGAGGGATCTAGCTTTATTAACTGAAACTTCTATATGAATAGCAAACTTGAGTTTTGAGTCGAAAACAACTCCTAAGTTTTCATAATTGCAGACATTGTCGAGGATGTGATTGTCAATACGATAATACGAGGGCAACGAATTACAACACGCAAAAGACATCTTCTTGAATTGTCTTTTGAATTCTGCACCATACTATTGAGTGCACACCATGAGCACAGGTTCTCAAGATCAGACTGAAGAAGCTTAGTACCATGGATTGAGTCGAAGGACAGGGAAAGTTTAACGTCGTCTGCAAACATTGAAACACGGGAATATTGTATACACTCACGAAGGTCATTCACATATAAAATAAACAAAAGCGCACAAAGATGACTGAACTGAGGAACACCGAAAGTGACCAAAATTACTCTAGATTGGCAAGAATCCACCAACACCCGTTGAATGCGCCCAGAGAGATAGCAACTAAACCAGACAATCATATTGTTCGAAAAAGCAAGGCGATGTAGGTTATAGACCAACAGCCTATGATCAACTCTATCGAAAGCTTTGGAAAAGTCCGTGAAGATAACATCAGTTTGCGTTCTAGATTGGACTACAAAACTCCAAAAGAAAACCGTGCTAACAGTCCAATATAATTGAGCCTAAGACCGGAGTAAGCCTGGTTGTTACCAGTGGGCAGTGCACTAAGTTTCGCAATTCGCTTATGATTCTTAACAAATTTCCGAAATCCACTGCTTTATAAAGAGAAAAAATGAAACTACTTTTCCAAACCGATGGTTAGTGACCTGTTTTCTAGCCGACATTAAAAATACGCGTCAGGGGAGAACGTTGTAAATCAGCACAGTGTTGGAGAATAGCAGATGAAAGACCATCAGGACCAGGGTAGTTAAAGGGCTTCAAAGTTGACAATGCTATAAATATTTCTTCTTCGTAGAAGGACATACACGGGAATATATCAAACGAACCGGTAACTATCATGCGAAATAGGTGAACATTGGTAGATTTCACTAAAAAAATCCACGAAAGGATCAGTTATTGCAGACGCATTGGATGATTCGAAACTTGCTAAGCTCATAACAGTAAGAAATCTTCCTACTTTTCGTTTCGAATTTAAAGAAGTCCTTAGGATTACGAACGAAAAGAGCGACGCGTGGATTGATACACAAACTAATAGCCAGACATCCATACGGATAGATAGACTTGAAAGTAAACAATACGACGAATAAACGAGCGGTTTTGGGCTCACTCCCGCAAGACGTTATCAATTTAATGGGCTCTGCGGCACGGGAGTACGTTGGTACAAATGTGAATTTAAAAACAAGTGAAAACATTATAATGGGATATGGCCCACCATTAAGTATCCTGGATTACCCTACAGTTATTCATATAGCGATTTTTCAAAGTAAGGGCTAATATTGGAAGCAGTTGAAGAAATGGTCGGATCTGAAAATAATCATCAAAATATCCTTATAATTGCGACATGTAGGCTTAACACAGGAATACAAGACGGACAGAAGAGAGCGGAGGAAAGATGGAAAGAAAGAGAAGCTTAGATCGATTCGGGGATCGGTAAAATATGTTAATAGAAAAAAAGCGGATCTGTTTCAAGGCTTTTTCGATGTTGCATATATCCACACAAACTGAATACATCCTTCCAGCATAAACGATGTAGGGTATAATGAATATACTCTTTTCAAGAATTCTCATAAACAGATCAATAGGTCTATGCATGTGTATGGCTATGTTTACCTAGATGTCCATTTGGCTTTGTAGAGAACATATTGCGCAATTAGCCTTGAAAGATAATAGTGAAATATATGTAAGTTTGTGTCAGTGTAAACACATATTTTATATATTTCCAATATTTTACGATATTTCTCGAATAAATTGAAAAATACGAGGAGAAATAATAAAAGCTGCAACATGAAGCATACGGATGATCATTTGTATGATACATGTTTAAGGTCATTCTGTTTTAAGCGCAAAAGCAACCCATATTCCCATACAAACCTTTAAGTTTCTGTTTTCATAGAATCAATTTTATATAGAAATGCATCTTAACTGACTGATAGTATTCTTAGATATATATATAAAAACATAATTGTAGCAAAAATTCAATGTAACGAAATTACTTTCAATTCCTAATACCCTTGACGTAATCTGTTTACTCTGTGTTTAATAAATTATAATACTTTACTCTTCTCTTCTTCTACGCAGTCACTGTTTGAGGTAATTTTATTAGTTTAAGCTGCAGAGCGATATGCATGTGTATCTATTCTGCGAGATTTATTTTTTAGTGAGTTCCTTGCTTTTGAACTTTTTATCGTAGATTAGTTTTCATTCATAGATTTGACCTATCCACGGCCACCATCATATAATGCCGGCAAAGTAGACTTCGCTGTTACACGATTTGTAAATCTAACTTAATCTATGAGATGCTGACTGTCCATATGTATATATGATTGCCACCTCTCGATTAATGGCTAAGAACTAATGAAGATAGTACTATTTTGACGGTTAGTGACATATATATGGCCGATTTTTCACTTTTCTACATTCACCACTACGATAAGAAGAATAGGCTTTCGTTATGGCAGTCAATGTATCGTTAACACGCTTGTGGTTTTATGCAGAAGCTGCATAAAATTAACGAGGAATGAACTTAGGTTGCGGTTGGCGACATTATGTAAAGAATGCGCTCGGAAAACATTCGGATAACAAAACAGAAACATTGAATTTTAGAGCCATGAAGCAGGCATAGCCTGTTTCTAAGCCATGACTATCCGTCGGAACAAAGCTTACATTTTTATGATTATACTCAAAAAAGGATTCGTTGGTCGTCGTTCGTGTAGCTTAAATGATTTCTATTTATATTAATTATAATTTACAATTAATTTTACAATAAACGGTTAAAAAACGTAAGAATGAAAAGGTGAACCGAGACTTAAACTTTAACGAAAAGGATATTTTTATGTAATTTCTTGTCATCCCAATATCAAGTCATAACTGGAATCCATCAGGAGGTGGTCTCCTATAAATAATAAATAATTAGTATTATTGACATAATATTAGTGACATTGGTAATCAATAGGTCAGCCTCAAAAGATTAGTTATCTTGTTAGCGTACAATTGATATTCTGCGGCAACTCAGAAAGCTTTAAATAAAACGTTTTGTGTATTAAATTTCTCTTAATATATGAAAAATTAATTTTTTTGTAAATGACAAAAAATACGTTTGATTAAAATCATTAATAAATTAGTACGGAAGAAGTAGACTTTATTGACTATTAACTGAATGCATAGATATGAGTGTCAAAATAAATGCGGTCCAATATCCATAGTTAGTCAACCATAATTCGACATGATGCTCAAAAGGTTGGATTTTGCAATAACTACTTTAGGAAAAATTACGCAAAAAAATTTGCATTTCCTGCTCTGTAAAACTCAGATGAGCAAAGAATTTCATTTATATTTGCTAAGCTGTTTAATATGCCAATTAAATATTAAAACTCACTCATCAAAAACAGTAAACCCTCCCGGCAAACATCCTGTGCAGTTGATGGCAAAAAATCACCCGAAGCATATACATATATATACATATATATATATATGTATATATATATATATACGAAGCTTATTTATATGTCGTTTTCATTGTAATCTTTTTTTTTTTTTTTTTTTTTTTCGTTTCCTCCGTCTGTAAATGAGAGAGGAAAGCAAACTTAAACAGCCAAATATTCACTTAACATACCGGATGGTTTGTTTGTTTCCGGTTTTGTTACAGGATCCGCTCGTTCAATCAACTAACGTGTGTGTGAGAGTGTGTGTGTACGTTTGTCCATGTATTTATATTCACTGACTTCGTCTATTCATGTACTAGAAAAGTTAAACTTGAGCTTTTTTTTCTTCATCTCTAATCATTTATATATATTAACTTGTTTGTATTGTCTTAACGAGGTAAGCCGCTATGAATTTTTCAAAATATCAATTTTTTTACACCCATCACCACTTTGCAACGCCCAGAAGTAAGCTTCGGCGACGCGGCAAAGTATATATATATTCTTGATCACCATTAAATTCTGAATCGATTTAAGCATGTCCGGGTGTCCGTCTGTGCAGTGTCTACTGCAAACATTCCCCTGGCCGCAAAAATGGGATTTAAAATTTGAGAGAAACATTGAAAGTTCTTCCACGCATGTTGGTAATGAAAATGGGCAAAATTGATCAAAGCACACGCCTACAGTACTTCGTAAATTGAGAACATTTCTGTTTCGTAAAAGAAATAAAAAATTAGTTTTTTGCTCACTACTCATACTCATGACTATAGCAAATAAATGTACAAAAATTTGAACTTGTAGTCTATGGGCGATGCTATAGTAAAATGAACTAACCACGCCTACCCAACATAATAGAGTATCAAAATTTAATTTTTTTTGCAATACCTTTATCACGAGCAGACACGAGTTTCACAACCTTCATAAAGTATATAAATTCTTGACCAATTTCAAATTTGAAATACACGTAAGCATGTCCGTTTGTTCATCTGTCCATATGTCAGTCTGCCCAAGTGATGGCAAATATTCTCCCGTTAGCGAAAATGAAGATACCGCCTACAAACTAGCAAAATAATTTTAAAACGACCTAAACTTTTCAAAGGGCATGCCTACATCGCTCACAAGCCTATGCGACAAAAAAGTTTATTTTGAAATCTTGAAAATATAGTTTTACTTGAAGTTTTAGTTCCTTATCCTATAATTTAGGATTAAGATTCACTCACAACCGAATGTAATTTTCTTACTTATTTTAATTGGCTTTAATTGTCCCTTAAATTGTCAAAAAGGTTATTGTGGGCGTAAAAAAATTTGAAATGATTTAAAAATGCGATTTTATGGACATAATTGTATATATATATATTGTATGGCCAGTATATAGACACTTGAAATTTTAAATGCGTTCTTCTCGAAACACGATTTTTAAGAACCGTCCCGGCAATAAGTTCCATAATTTTTGTACTTTCCTTTCGAATTTTTTGCAGTATTTTTAAAATAACGTTCCACAAGGAAGGACATAAGATTGCTAAGCTAAGTTAATGTAAGCATTTTTTATTAAAAAGAGCAAAGCGTCTTTCTTTGCTCAAAAATTGAACTTGCTCCCTAAAGAACCGGAAAAGTTCTACCTACTTATCCTCTAACTTACTTGTAGCCATGTGTAGATGAAATGATTTTTTTTTTTTTATGCTGATGTATGCAACACCCAGAAGGACTAGCGATGAACGCAACTTTTCAAATCGGAACCACTTTCTGAATCGACATAAGCTTGCCTGTGCAGATCGCAAGTATAGGGATATTTTGATGAAATTTGATACACTAACGAGTTTTGAGCCGTGGATGAACGCTTTTGAAAACGGTTCGGATTCGACCATTTTTTCAACTGCTTCCAATATAAGACCTTACTTTGAAAAATCGCTATATGCATAACTGTAGGATAGGAGAACTGTCCAGGATACTTAATGGCGGGCCTTCTTCCATTTTTTTTTTGTTTTCAAATTAAAATTTGTACCAATGTACTCCCGTGCCGCAGACTTTGAAGAAAAACAAAAAATGGTGTTTTTATGTTTTAAATTTTTGTGAATTTAAAAAACATTGTAACATAGATAGATAATTGAAGCAAAAATTATCTCAAGTCATTAAGAAGGCTTTCAGGTTAATTGTTTATGTGTGGATTGTGCAAACACTCAGGAACACACACGAATACATACATACACGTATGCACACTCGCATACACACACACACACACACACGCGCGCACACATACACATACGCGCGCGCACTTACCTATATACGCATCATCCATTTTATCTACATACATATGTAATTGTTTGCTTTACGCACACAAGTGTGACACTCATTATTTGCCTGCATTCATTTTCCTATTATGCGATGATGATAACTGAACTGAATCAAACGAAACCCAACACAATGCATGCAATGCATACATGCACATATACACGCACACAATACACACACATATACCCGTAAACATATAAATGCATAAGTTTTTTCTCCATTATTACGTTCGTGTTGATATGAGGATAAATGCAAAATACATGAGATATATATATATATATATATATATATATATATATATACATATGTATGCACGGTAGGACACTTTAAATAAATCCTCATCACGTATTTTCACAATCGTGCGGTTAAATCTATCCATGTATGCGTAAGTGACATTTACAAAAGTGGTTTCAAAAGTGGAGAGTAGATGAACTGCGTACGTATGTATATGTGTGCTTGCGGTATACTCAAGCGACGTATAATAAAGTCATAAATTTAAAGAATCGTCTATCGTGGATAGATAGCATTTCATTCGTTATATACAACTAAGTGTTTTAAAAACCCTTTTCTTCCCTCAGTGATTATATATACATATTGTGCAATATTTCAAAGGGAAAGAACGTCAAGTGGATCTTTATTTCTTCACTGAATTTGCTTGCTTATGCTAGAGCGTAAAAACCATTTCTGGGCCTAAAAAAAAAAAAAAAAGAAAAGAAAATCGGTTAAAAAATTGGTTTTCTCTTTTGGGGACAAGTGTTTTTTGCTTTTTGTTTTTTTTTTTTTTTTTTTTTTTTTTTTGGTAATAACTCAAATCAAATAACATTTAAACAAATCGGCAGCCATCATGTGTATGAAAATTTCAAAGACCCCCGTGTTTTTAATTGGAAGCATATGTTTCGTTATCGTATTGGTCGCTTTGTGTGGCATCACTCTTATTAATAACATAAACTTGTCGAATATTATTCGTTTAAATGAAAAAGTCGCTAGTGATAGCGTAATGAGCGGAAATGATAATCAAATGCATACGGAATACGATTATGTTAATCATCATCATCCAAAAAATATAAATAGATTCGAACAGTCAACGTTGAACACAAATGATAGCACAAATTTTAAAACACCCACTACCACCAGTCGATCGTTGACATCATCATTAAGTCCAGCCGGTGAGACACGTAACGCTGCACAGATACGTCATGAAATGTCTTCGTTTAATAGTGATGGCAGTTATGGTGACAGTGTCTCGAAAAATTGGCAAGATGACAAATTCTTAGCAAATGATAGAAATGTTAACACCCTATTAGTGCAAGAAGTAATTGCTGTTAACAGTTCGTCTTCGCAATCATTAAATAAAATGTTAAACATATCAAATAATGTCGATCCTCGGCATAAAGTATCAATGATAGGATCACAACGTTATCCGATAATTGATAAAACTATATCCATGATCGATTATACGAGACGTGATCGTATTGTTAAGGTGAGAGGAAGAACTTTTTTTCCTTTTTTTTTTTTTTTTTATTATTTATATATAACTTATTTCTTTGTTTTACAAAAGTTGAATTCACAATAAATGTCATACGCACTATCTAGGCACTGTCTTTAAATCATTACCATAGAGCAATCAAATCGAAACATTTATTTACATTTTTCTTTTGAAGAGCAAATGAAAAATAGACACTCAAACACTCTCTCTCTGTCATCATCATACACTATAAAAAATGTACAAGTGTTCTTATACTTTTGCTCTTATATTACTTGTTTTTTTTTTTTTTTTTTTTTTTTTTTTTTCTTTTTTTTTTTTGCCTTTTCTCCGTCTTCTTATATTAAGTATCCCAAACAAACCACTTGTAGTGAATTGCTTTTGCGTCAAACCTTGTAATTCAAACAAAAAAAAAATAAAAAAAAAAAAAAACAAGCGAAATAGAAATACATCGAGTTTTATTTTGAGTGTTTCATTGCGTGTGATGCCACAATTTTGGCGGTTATGCATACAACTGTTTAGGTAAATATGTACAAATTTCCGTTCCATCATTTATCTGCAGGACAGACAAAGGCAAGCACGAAGCATGTTACGTGATTGAATTAAGTCAAACAAACAAGGTGCAAGTAATTCTTAAAGGAGTTACAAATCGGAGTCGGTCGTTATGTCACCTTACTTTTAATGGGGTGTGGCAGCTTTGACATAGTAGACCTTTTTTCTTCTTCTTCTTTTTCGCTAAATTTCCTTTATCGTACCGCTCGCTATAAAACGCAATTTCGCATCTCAAACAACAAACCAAAAATATTCTATTGAACTTTGGTGAGCCATCTCTCCGAAAAGTTAATGTAAAAGAAAAAAAAAATAAATTCGATATTCTTCTCAAATCGCTCCAAAATCGGTCTTCAAACCGGTTCATTTTTTTTTGTATGCAAAAAATTCTTCAGTGTTCACTAGAAGAGACTCTTTTTGTAAAACTGTTTTTTTTAGAATAAAGTAGAATTTGAAAGCAATCAAGTAATGGAACAGTGAATTTGGAAAAAGACGCTCTCGAGAAAAGCGCAACTCCCTTTCTATAGAAAGAACTTTTATTTTACTTCCACTTTAAGACAGGCATGCACTATACAACTGACTTGCACATTGTCGGTTGTGTCTTTAAGAATTTTTCATCTCTTCTTGCTTCTTATGCATGCGAAGCTATCCGGAGGTAAGATGATGTTCAAAAAACGGGTATTTTAAAATATCGAATATTCATGGCACCTACACTTACGGAAATCATCTGGCGGACAAATTTTATTATGAACTGCTGCAATTCTACGCTTCAACCCTCGCTGAGGAGCGCTATCAATAATATCTGATGGTATTGATCTGATTAGTAGCGAAATAGCAGAATAGTCAGCTGATCAGTTGACATTGATCTGAAATGTGCCAACATCACCGTTGCATGTGTGACTAAGCCCCCTTTTAAGGGTGACGGTGTGTAAAAGATTAACGACAAGCGAATACTATTTTTCTTATTTCCGTTGTAACAGAAGCGAAAAATTTGTGCTAGCTCTGCAATGAGAACAATCCGTGCTAGCATAGGCCTTCTTTGTTAACTTAGTTCAACTATTGAGTATAGCATGTACATACATATTTAAGTGGCCTAACGTAAGCAAAACAACATTAAAAAGTAAAATTATTCGATTCTTGCTAAATGCGTACGAGCTCTAGAATCTTTCAATTTCATATAATTTTAAAGGATTGGAGTGGAAAAGAACAATAGAAGGCGAATGCAAGAGTTTTCTAAACAAAAATTTAAAGGTAAAAATATAAATTAATAGGTGATTGCTTGTATTTTGATCAGCGGCATCTAATGCTGAAAATGAAGTATCAATGTACACAGCAATTAAACCCGATGCTTTTGACCTTCATCTACATAAAATAACAGTTTTCTGTTTAGTATTTATTATTGAGTTATTCACACGATTATACATACGGTAGTCATGGAGTGCTCAAAATTGCATTTTCGAAATTCACTATTTTTGTTGTTTGATTTGAAGACGTCAGCTGCCGAAACCTATCAAACGCTTTCAGAAGCTTATGGTTATGCTGCTTCGCCATATCCTAATTATCGATTTTGGTTTCAATGGTTCAAAAGTGGAGATTTTGATGTCAATGACAAAGAACGGCCAGGAGGGCCAAAAAAGTTCGAAGACAATGAACTGCAAGACTTATGGGACGAAAACCCAGCGCCACCTCTCAAAGAACTTTCAAACAGCTTAGCAGTTCGTGCATCAACTATTTCTAGACTTTTACATGTTATGGGAAAGGTCTGAAAAGAGGAAAAATGGCTTTCGTACGAATTGATTGAAAACGTCGTTTGCGGTTTCATTGCGGTTGCCTTCCAGGCAACAAAAGCAGGGTTTTCTATGGCGTATTGAAAAATGCATCTATTACAACAATCCCAAGCACAAAAAGCCATGGGTTAGTCCACGAGAGCCATCCACATCAACACCGAAGCGAAATATTCAGTAAAGTTTGGCTCTGCATATCGTGCGATCAGACGGGTGTAGTGTATGACGAGCTGCTAAAACCGAATGAAAATTTTACTGTAGATGTCTTCCGACCCCAGTTGAACAAGTTCAGCGATGTATTGTTCTAAAAGAGACCAGCAATGTCGGTTAACAGACGCAAAGTCATCCTCTGGCGAGACTAAGCTCGACTACGCATTGCAAGCCGAAACTTTTTCCTTGCTTCTGAATAGCAGTGGTTTAGATAGTTGGAGTCATATTTAGCAGATGAGCAGCTCTGCAAAGTTTAAGATGTGTAAATGGCAAAAGATCATAGATAATAGCAAGACAGAAAGAATTTATTTATACACCTGCAAGTTAAAGTGCGAAGTATTACGTCAGTTAAGGTTGAATTCATTCAGCTAAACTGAATTTACATGTTGTGGGCTTACAGCATTATTAATGCCGGAGCAATGTTTAAATATTAATAAAGCGGTTCATTTCTTTGCTTCTGCATGTAAAGTGGCACTTGTCCTTGACTGTTCCACTATGTTATGAAGAACTTCTGTTCCCCTAATATTCAATCGGTTGCTCTCTTTGTTTTTTTAACAAACTAATAAGCATCCATATGAATGAATTTCGATTAGAAATTTATAGCGTTTTTACATAAAAGAGAAAGAAATCTTACTAATGACATGTTAGATTATGAATGATCCCTTTTTGAAATTTGTTCTTTCGTAACGTTTTAAGTTTTGTAAATGTATTCAGCGACAAAAACTCTCAATCAGGCAATCAATTAAGAGGATATCCATCAAGTTGCAGATGTCTGCCTCTCTCTATAGCTTGAGGACAAACGGACAGATGAACATAATTAATTCATCCAAATATTTCCGATGGCAATTAGAAAACTCCTGATGGTTAATTCTTCAAATAGAACCAAAAAAAAAAAAAAAAATAAATAAAGAAATAGCGTACATTTCTCCCCTTAACAAAGACAAAAAAGAAAACAACTAAGAATGGTTTAGCGGAACAAGGTCGACCACTTCATTTAATCAATACTACAACAAACATTCTATATTGTTTTTATGTAAATGCATAATTTTCATGCAAGTCTTGATATTGAAGGATACTTAAACGACAACATGGTCTAAATTTGGCTAACTTAATTTCCTTATCGAAGATTTTGTTATTTTACGGTTGCTTTCGTCATAACATATCACAAATTAGACCTTGTCGCCATAGAAAAATTTGCGTTCATTAGAGGCCCTATATAAGGTGCGATCTAGAGGATAGACTTATGTGATTAAAAATTCAAATTGATTTACTAAAGAGAAATTTTTGTTGTAAAAAATTAAAATATAAACCTTTTGGCATATAAAGATTCATAAAATAGACCTATGTGGTCCAAATTCGATAAAGTTAAGTTTTATGTAATTTTCAATAAAAATTTCATCAAGAAGTATTGAAAACGAGGTCCTATTACCATATGAAGATTTAGTTTCCTTAGGCACGGTTTCAAAAAATTGACGCAATCTTATCCACAGCTTACATTCCTACTTGGAATTTCCTTCGCGAAATTCTAAAAAGTACAATATTTGTGCTTATAAGGACTTTGCAGAGTAAGACGGAGTATTCGAAAAAGTGATTCGATCCGATTCATTGATCTAGCTTTCGCTCAGAATAGATGGACAGACCTCAGATGGCCAGTTGGACTGACAAGCTTAGTATAATAAAAGGTGGCTGTATCTCAAGTTCTCCTAGACTTTACAACCGTCCGCACAAACGTAATATACCCTGTACCACAAGCGACGTAGAGTATAAAAGCTAAAGATGTAAACCTATGCGAAATGTGATTGTTCGCATTTTTGTAATACAAACATGCTTGTAATACATACATGTTCACATCTTTTAAAGTGTGCAGTTAACAAAAACTCAAAACATGGTTTTTTTTATTAATTTTTTTGGTAATTGTTATGCAATGGTTATAAAAAAATTTATATTAAAAATTTTGTTTATTTAAATGTCTCAAGTTCATTGCCTGTAATAACATATTATTTAACTTTTTTAATTTAACATACATTGATAGTAAACTGAGTTTATTTTATAATATATTTCTTTGTTTCATTTAATTTTAAATTTATTTTTGCTCGGTTAGTTTGCATGATTTAGTAAAGTTTTTCAATAAAGTTTTGTTTTTTTTTTTTTTTTTACAATAAAAAAAAAAAAAACGACTAAACGAATTATATTCGAATGTAGACGAAACTTTTACACCCACACAGCGCACATCATTTTCTCTTAAAAAACAAATAAAAAAAAATAACTTTTAATTTGATACTCCATGATGTTGAGTAGGAGTGGTCGTTTTTTCCATCTTTTTATACCAATACTGTATGTGGAAATTTTTATCGTTGTATCCGTTGCACTTTATGAGTAACGAAGACAAAGCTAAATATTTTTGCACTTCATGCCAGAGGTGTACGTGCTTTGTTTTTAAAGTACTGTAGGCGTGTCCTTGACCGATTTGGCTCATTTTCAATACCAACTTATAAGCGCAATGTCGTAATTCTTGGGACAGTTACACATTTATACGTTCGAATGAAGGGACGGACATGCCTAGATCGTATTAAAATGGATATTGCAACCGTTTTGATAGATGGAGTTTACCTATGCGGTTAACATCTCAAAAAAATTCTCCCTAAGATAAAAGATTTGTTTGCTTGCACTCAATTTTCATTTTTGCAAAGCGAACGAGTATACACGACTGAGCTGAGCAATTTATGTGTTTCAATGTTACTCATACGTACTGCTGCATGTTTATAATTTAATTTCAAAGTATAAAAGTACGTATACGTAGCTCGAATGAACATGCACGTGTGTGTGCATGTTCGCATTTTTAACTTGCATTCGTTTCGTAATCTTTTTCGTATAAACAGAACACACGGGACGATGCTTTAACTTTTTTACATATTCTTAGGTGGAATAATTTTATAACTACCATTGAAAGATGAAGATATATTAGGCTTGTCATTCCTTACGTTACAACCAGATATACTTAAGCATGTTGAGCATATCCCTGCCGATCGCGTTGTCTCCCTGTCTCCCTTCCTTCTAAGAATCACATCACATTATATAAGCAAAGAGAGATTCCATGTAAGGTAACTATGTCTGTCTGTGTGGGTATCGCTCGATTTGTCGAAAAGGCTGCAAAATTTTAAAAGTAAAACAATTAAATATTTTTAACTTATTTTTCAAGAACATCTTATGACCTGTAACAGATAACGGCAAGAAAGATTGAGCTAAGTTGTTGTGGCCATTCGTCTCACTCGAAAAACGGATATCATAAACAATTCGTGTCACTAACTCAATTTAACTGAAGAAAACTAAAGAAAACATTCTCATGAAGATGCTAATAAACAATTGCCAGGTAGATGAGCGCAAAGACCGATGTATATTGCGTAAAACGGGTTACGCTTCCTCATAAATTGTCCTAATTAAATTTTGGAACTTTTCTCAGAAATTCTATAAAAGTGAATACTTGAAGCGGACAACCTACTATTTTTGTATTTTAATTTCTAGCAATAAACTTCTCTTAATAAATTCCTGGAATAACTTTCCATATGCAAAGCTTTTTCTGTAAAAGTGAATAAACTTTTCTCAAGTGTCTTAATTGTTTATCAACATAATAACAAGAAAAGTTACGTTCATCTTGAGGCAACTTTGAACCCACCATCTCAAGCGCATGCATAGATAAGTTTTGCAAATTGAGTCGATCAGCGTTATTGTCGCAATGAATTTTTCAAGACTTTTATTAAATATTCTTATTAAGTTTTAAATCAATATCTCTGCTAAACTATGTTCTATATTTACTTTAAAGGAGAGAACCCACCAATGTAAGATGGGGTTATACTAATTTTGTTTTTTTCATAATGTATGTCACAACCAAAAGTAAGCTTCGGAGACCCCATAAACTATGTACGTTCTTAATCGGCTTGAAATTTTCAATTGATTTAGTCATGTCCGTCCGTGCGGGTGTGTGTTGTTCGTTGTTGACACTCTCCTACTCGCAAAAATAAAGATATCGACTACAAATTTGGTGGAAACAGGGGAAGCTTTTGCATACAGATTGCTGTTCAAAATGGGCCAAATTGGTCAAAGCAGAAGCCCGCAGTGGAAGATAAACTGAACGCAACTCCATTTTTCTTTACAAAAATTTATGGGTTTTTGCTCATTACTCAGAAAATATAAAAGGTAGAAAGCTCCAATTTTCGACATCTACTTTGCGAAACGCTCTACTCTTTATGTACAAAAATGGGAAAAATCGGTTGTGCACACACAAAGTTACAAGCGATTAAATTACCTTTTTTCACTTTTTTAAGGCCTTATGCTTATTTATTATAAGGCAAACAAAGCAGAATGTTTAAAATTATTTTATACACTCGTCAAATGAAGATATAGTATCTGCCTAAAAATGGATTAACTCTAAAATGATTGTGATAGAGACCGCGACTTGGTGGATTAATTTTTTCTTAATAATAACAGCGATATGGGTATCAAATGAAAGAACTTGCAGAGTAGAATGCGAAAAGCATAGTAGATCGTGACAGGCTAAGTTTTATCTTTGGCGGGACACAAACATTTGTTTTCCACGTCGATTTATGAAATCTAATTAAATTTAGCAATCACTACTGCGTCAATAATAATGGTAGCAAAACGGCAGCGTACGAATGGACAGACAGACAAGATATATGCGATTAAATGATCATTTCCGATGCTATGTTGGTGATTGCTAAAATTTAAAGTGAATCGTTCGTCAAAATTTACAATATTCAAGTTTGTCATCTTAAATAACAATTAAATAACAAATTTTTAATGCACTTACGACTGTGGCTATAAAAATTGAAATTCGTATAGTTTGACTTTCGACTACATTAAGATAAGATATACATTTCTATCATTTAATATATATTGGAACTAAATTAAAAAAAAAGATAAAACGGTACAATTTTGCATGTACGTAGAAAATCTACACATACACCTGGCAACTATCCCTTAGGGATCTAATATATTACGTGCTTTTTTATGTAAATAATTTTCAGTAAGCATAATATAGCAGAAATTTTCAGGCATTTTACCAGCGCACCATAAAATTTCCAGTGTTTTCACATCATCATCGCCTTTGCACCTAACTTAGAAAGTTGTAATGAATTTCAACTTTTTAGTTTATATAATGAAAGAATCGCAAAAAAGTTAACAACGATGTAAATATAAGCAAAGATTTTCCCTCTTGCTTATTGATCCATTTTCTGCTTATATTCATTAGGGGCAAAATCAATTTTTCTTCTCGTTTCAAGTCGTAAGTCGATTAATTGAAAATGAAGAACGTAAGTAAACTATACTCAGTTTCAAAGTAAACTTGGCTACCCTTACAAGTCAAAGTTAATATAAGAAAATTATGCATATTCTTGCTTGTTGTTGTTAGTCGTTCTCTTCGATTTTTGGAAGAATTTCATTATAGCATAGACTTTTCCCAGATACCTGAGGAATGTTATGTAAGTGTATGTTAAGTGTCGCAATTCTATTACTGAATATTTGAATCTTTGCTTGGAACGAATTATTTCGTAATATGTTCTAATGGCTTACATACATATTCAAGCAAGTATAACGAACGTTTGCGAATTTCTAATTATCGCTTGTGAACTTACCGACTGTAAAAATGCATTGCGATAAAATATTTCTATAATTAACAAATATTGCAAAGTGGCTTGCATTCCGTGGTTTGCGTAATGGATAAATTGAATGAATTTTACAATCAAAAGTAATCAGGATAAATACCATAAGAAAAGAAACAAACTGATGATGATCTTAATTATATATATAAATGCTATTAAATGTTCGTCTTCGTCCAAACGGTGTCTCAGTTAGTTAGCGATTTCCGGTGTGCCCATCGCGCTCATTTCCGACCGATGGGCTTTCATACTTACGGCTTTTGTGTTTAAAAAATTGGATGTTCCCTTACCAATTATCATATCAACATGATAATAAGAATGCCCTCTGGTTACATCATCCGTCAAATAGAAGGACGTACGTTTGCATGTCAAAATGCATTGCGAAATGACAAGGGAACCGACAATAACATTTGTTGTTTCATGCACGAATTTATAATTAACCGCGAACTTTTCATTGCGCGTTTTTAATTTCGTAGCAGAAGCACCCAAGTAAGCTGGAATCGTTCTAAGCCTCATATTTACTTCACGGTCGCCTTGACAAGGCGGCATTTTCCAATGCGTTTTCGTTTAGAATTGTCCAGTCCACCTGTCCAGTCTAGACATTAGGCACTACATTCGTCTTTCTCACATAGGTGGTAGTCTCTCCGGAACGCTCGGAAAGAAATCGAAATTTCAAGGAAGAAAATTCCTTTCTCCATATTCTACAATATTCATAGTATCTGTAAAGGATTAAGAAAAGATTTATTTGAAATTACGCTCAGCACGTGGCCTACTTTCACTATATATTACTTCTTACACTCTGCTAAAGTAAGTCATGCAAAAAAACATGTTATTTCAAAACTCTCTCACCTATAATCCGTAAAAACAGTGGCTTTTTACAATCGAACGCTTGACTTTCCGCCGGGCCCGATTAATACGAGACTATTCGAGATTATTTCAGATATGTGTCTATTATCAATAGAGGATAATCATTGTTTAACTTTGCCTTCTCGTGAACGATCATAAAATATGCGAGCAAAATTTCATATTTCAATTTTTGCGTGCTCGGTTTGTGCCATGGACGCATGTATTTATTTATCTATTTAAGCTTATCAGCTAAGGCTTTCTACACAGATCAAGTAACATATAAAATGAAGATTATAAATAATATCATTATCACAAATTAAAAAAGAGTATGAAAAGCATGTAATATTACAATTCTAACAAATTGGATAGCAAAGGTGAGAAAAGCAATGAGAGAAAGAAACAACAAAGTACAACATGGGTTAAGACATAATTGCCTTCTTAGCAGACACCTAAACCTTTCACCATTGCCAATGGTTTGCAAGTCCTATGGTAGATTATTTCCTACTTATTTAACAGCATAAAATATCCTAACAAAGTGGAAAACATCAGTAGTTCAATTATTCAAAGTGCACACAACTTAATGAACTTCTAAATGTTAAACGAAATATAATTCAGTTCTCGACACAACATATAAAAAGTGTACAAATTGAAACGCGAAACAGTGCAGGCAACCGAAATTGTTATCTCTCGTTCAAATACAAATACCGAACAGAATTTCAATACTGTTTGAGACATGGGTCCACAACTTAGTCGCATTGTATATTATTTTTCAATTACATAAAACGAATGCAAGCCTGATTTTACTTGATAGTGTGTAAGGAGGAAAGCACGATTGCTAAAAAATGATAACAAATCATTGCCTTATGTATCGGTTTTAATCGTTTTCCGAAAATTTGAACTAACACTTGGTTTTTTTCTTCAACTTCAGGTGGTTAAGATGCCCGGCATGCAACCGAAAGACCCAGGTTCGATTCATTTTGCAATAGACCCGGTAGATCATAAATTGTACCTGGCTATTGTGTTTTCTAGTAAAATCAATTTCCATTTAAGAAGTACAACCTGATTTTCGGCATCGCCAATGGACGTTGGAAAGTTTCATTCCTAGTCGTTTTCCCTTAGAATTTACTGACATTTCATGATGTTGTAGAGTGGGAGACTTGAATCCTATTCATGTGATTTTTATTTATATACATATATATGTAAAAACACTTTCATATCGAGAAATCACAGTTTGAGACATGCTTGCAGACAGGGTACCGTCGCGTCTCTTGAAGAACCAAATAATGACTTATTTGTAAGATCCGTTGTATTTTTTTATGAACATGAAACTTCGAATCGATATAACTATATATATGTCCATCTGTCCGCCCATTTGTTCTTGAAAATTTTCAAAGCTACAAAAATAGAAAAAGAAAAATTCAATGCCCATAATAGATAAACATTTAATGAGACATGAGCATGATCTCCTCATTCATATGCCCGCCCATCATAGCTGCAGCCAAGATGTAAGAAAGCTAAAAGTACATGTCAACTTAAAATCTATTCATCCGAATTATTTGACTTGTAAATGATCCCTCACGATTATCCTCAGAAGTATGAAAAAAAGTTCAATTCAAACATATCTTCGTTAAGAGTCCATCATCCAACATGCGCCTAAAGATGAATATAACGATTCTGCGTTTCTGCAGGAGTATAAGAGGCAGCATGCAAAATCTATTATCAACTAAAAAAGGACTGTAAAATTTATAGATTTGAAAAAACTCTACATTCGATAAATTTAACGTCAATTTCACACAAGCATATCATAAACGCTCATATCCGACGAGCTTATTCAGAACGCCCAGCTCTCTCTTCCAATAAGAAATGGCTGAGTGCCAATCTATGATTATATTAAACGCTTTCGCGTTTAGTAAATAATTAATTCAGGATAATACAATTGCTGCAGCCTTTTTTAGCCGATATTAAGTATGAACATGACAATGAAAAAATTAAAAGTATAATTAATGTCTTTAAGAATATTGATTAGAACGTAATTGTGTTAATAAACGAACGATCAAATCTAATTCTCACCATTCAGAGATGTGGATGCAATTTATGTGATCTTCAATTTGTTGCAAACATTTCATAACATTTCCTACATACATATAGAACGACAAAATAAATGCCGACTCATGATGAAAGAGTCATAATTTAAGTAAGTACTCAACGTATTTATAATGCTTATAATTTAAGTAAGATGATCATTATATGAATAACTGTAGCAATTCTGATAATTTATTTTATTTTTTTTTGAAGGAACGTATGATGTGTAGTGATGTAGGCGCATTTAAGGCGTGTTATTTACAATTAGCTTGTAAAAAATTATCGAAAGTGATAAATGTTCAGAGTGGACCATCTATTCATTTAATGCAAAGAATGTTTCTTTCCTTCACTTCTCTTGGCATATTTATGATGGTCTCAACTTGTAAAAAATTGCATTCAAATAATTCCCAAAGCCCTGTTTCTTTGTTTGTTTGTGCATATAATTTGCATTTTTTCTCCATTTTTTTTTTCTTTTTTTTTTTTTTTTTTTTTTTTTGCAGAATAGTAAGGCTCATTATGAAAGCAAAACATCTTAGCATTTGTTAGAGCTTTTTTGTATATATATATATATATGTATGTATACATATGCTACAAAAAAAAAAAAAAAAAAAATTACGTTCCCTTTTTTGTTGTGTGCCTTTTTAGTACCCTTTATATGCGTCACATGATGTAGAAAATAGAAGCCTCAAAGTCGTCAATTGCTTTTATAAACATAATATAAATGAGTTTTTGATTTCTGACGCATGTACATGGTTCATATTTCAAAAGCTTTTTATATCAGAGGGTTTAAGGAAATTTTTTTTTTCTTTTTTTTTTTTTTTTTTTTTTTTTTTTATATATATATATATTTTTTTGTTTACATATGCTACAAAAAAAAAAAAAAAAAAAT